>CM035418.1:113539567-114074567 GCA_020310875.1 Ceratopteris richardii
CATGTATTGTTAATAGTTACCTAGTTGACCTTCAAGTCGAATGCCTTCAGTCAGTTGTTACCCCTACTTTTGTGAGATAGAGGGCTCCTGTGGTTATTATACCCATTCTTCTGTGTATTTTTTCTTTCAAATTTGTTCAAACCCAAGGAGAGTAGGCCCTAAGGTCAAAAGTCCTCTATATAAACAAAACTAATAATAATGACAGAAAATACCTGCTCCACTTGAAGGTTCATGAGCTGACAATAGAGGCTGATGGTGAGGAGAGACTCCCAATGGTTCACATAAGAAGATGAGACCTAAAAGCTGAAGGTACATGACTGCCCAGAGGCTGACTGTACAGAAGAACTATGATGTTTGCTAGCTGCTGTGCATAAAAAGAATAACTAAGGACATTATATCTAGCAATCGACTGAAAGAGGTATCTATTGTGGAACAACCACTTTGTAAATACTATACATCACTTATTTAAGATCAGTATTTACTGCTCTAAATGACAACTTTTGGCTAATTGCAATACACCAAGACTAACAAACTTAGACTCTTAATTGTGTAGAAAACATAAATGAAGGCTTAAAAACGTAGTCTTCATGAACTTCAGTTGCTATTATTTTCAAAGAAGAGATGAACACCGGTTCTATCATTGTTGTTGCATCAGATAAATGGGCAAACACCTTTGTTGATGTAGCCTCCTTGTAAACTTTCTCATTGTAGCCTCCTTGTAAACTTCTCATTGTGCTTTTGGCCATCATATAACTTATGAGGATGAACCTTGATGTGTTCCAGATTCTTATATGACAGTTCTACTCCTCTTTGCTAGGAAAAATTTAAACCGTTTATGTGGTTAAGTTAAATAATTCACAACATAGTTACCAAGGCATCATAAAAAAGATGGAAGATTATTTGAAAATAATTGCCATGGCCCTCTTTTGGCAAATGGTTGATCCAACTAACACCAATTGAGTGTGCGGCTTCAAGATTTATTGTAATTCAAAATGTATCCCATTTCGTGTGGAGATGAAATGTATCCCATTTCACCTATGCTTTGTCATTGGAGTTGATATATGAGGATGAATCCAAGAGAACCCCGAATTCACCTTAAAATGAAAGTGCAACTATAAGCTCATGTTGATCAATCACGAGCTATCTGGCAATCTCCTCAATCATGCACAGTATCAACTAAGTACTAAGTTATCCCTATTGACATCATCAGTGCCGAATACTAGGTATAGAACTGAGAATGATTGCATGCTCACACACATACAAAACCCACCTCATACACCATAAACAACTATCACTTTTCAAACTGATGAACAAACTCTGCATAATAAACTCCAGTACAAGTTCCAAGCTAAAAATATGAAAAATTGAAACAAATGCATAGTTGATAGGCTATAGTATACATACCTATGAACTGGTTGTTGGAAACAATGTCAGAATAGTCCAAAACCCTAAATTCCAGCAACCCTAAAAATTTGGTACTTAGCCAAATTTTGGTCACAGAAGGTCAAAATTATTATTAGCTCATCAGATAGAGCTTGGAGCTTTCATTTGATATATAACATTCAGTCATCAGAGGTCCATATCAGGAGAAAACCCTAACCCTAATTTCTGCTAAAAAGTGTTTCTCACCTCATTTGAACCCTCTCAACCTCTAGGTCATGGAAAACAACTTCAAATAATCAACTGAAGGCCAAATCAAGAGATCGAAGCTATATTCGCATCTGAAAAGTTCACACGTGCGAGAAAATAAGACTTTCGCTATTTTTTGCTTTTCACTAAATCTAGCGACTGATTTCTTGCTTTTTAGATTCTTTCGCGCGTGCTTTATCTAAAAGCAATCGTGGGGACTTTAAAATTATATAATGAGACCTAGAGTTCACTTCTTGCCATCGTCCAAGATCAAGCACAAGTTACACACTTGTTTGAAGGAGATCTTTTGGAGGTGCTCTACTTAGAGGAGGTGAGCTCTATCCTTGGCGCAGCTCTGGAGGAGATTCTGTCAGCCAACCATCAGCTCATTGCTAATTTACTATGAGTGGCGAGGCTATTTTTGTTTCTCACTTGCTAAGTCACTAGTTTCTGATTTAGGGTTTCTAAATCCCTAATTTCAGAGTTAGGGTTTGCTGTAAAACAGTTCTAAATTGTTCATATTCTTTACATTCTCACACACACACTCTCTTCATACCTCTCAGGCACTTTAACACAAATTCTTGTATCTAGTTCCCTATTTCTGCCTAGATTCAAAGTTTGTAATCATCTACACATTGTAATTGACATTCATAAATAAAATAATGTAGGTAGGCTATTTGCTTACCGTTACACTTCAAAATCTTCTCTCTCTCTCTCTCTCTCTCTCTCTCTCTCTCTCTCTCTCTCTCTCTCTCTCTCTCTCTCTCTCTCTCTCTCTTTTCCCCCCCCTTCCCCCCTTCCCCCACTCACTCACTCACTCACTCACTCACTCACTCACTCACTCAATCACTCAATCACTCAATCACTCACCTCATCTCATTTTAAGTACTAAGGTGTGTATGCTAAGGTTCATATGTTGGAAAATCTTGTAAACCTGTGATTAATATTGTTATTGAGGCCCATCCCACTTCCAACATTTGGTATCAAAGCATAGTTGACATACACCCTTAACAAGATGAGTGATTATAGACTTTAGAATCAAGATAAACTTGAGGGAATGTATAATTATCCAATGTGGAGTTTTATGATGATAAATCTGTTAGTATCAAAGGACTTATGGAATATTATCAATGGCACTTATCCAAGGCCAAGACAAGTCAGAGAAGAAGCTACTTCATTTTCTAAAAGACATGTTGTTCCTATTTTTGCTCAACAAGAGATTAGTGAAGAAGAAGAAGGAACTACTTCATCATCAAGAGTCCGTACTACTACCAAATCACTTCCTACAAAAGAGCCGTCCAAATGGGATTCAAGGGATGCACAAGCACTTTCATATATTGCTATGGGAGTCAAGAGGAATATTATACCCCAAATCAAGTCATGCAGAACCTCTCATCAAGCTTCGTTGGAGTTAGAGAATCTTTATCAAAGCAGAAACCTTGCTAGGAAAGCTCATTTAAGGAGACAACTTACCAACACAAGGATGAAAGTTAGTGAGTCACTTCAATCATACATTTTGAAGCTCAAAGACTTATGAGATCAGTTACTCAATGTTGGAGTAAATATTTCAGATCAAGATATGGTAAAAACATCAACAAAAGGGTATGGAAGAGAATGATGAAGCCATGTTATCATCATCAAAGGGTAAGAAGAAGAAGGATATCACAAAGGAGAAGAAGAGTCTGCAAACTAAAAAGGAAAGAATGTCGGCTAATCCTAAACCTTCCAGTCTTACCCCTATTGCTTCCTCTACACCAAAAGAAAAGTTTGCTTCTACATCTAATTCAAAGAAAAGGATTTGCCATTATTGGAAACAAAACAGGTCATTTCATAGCAGAATGCAAAACAAGGATTTTTAATGAGAAGAAGAAAGCATAAGGTAATAATGTTGAAGATGAGTCAAAACCTAAGTCTTCTAAACAAAAATTGTCTTCTTATTAAGTTTAGCCCAATCAGCATCTTTTAAGGTTTCAAGCTTGGTTTCCAAGAGAGCATCTTCATAGTCCTTGAGAAACAAAATACCTTGCATCCTGTGCTTCCACATATCAAAGCCAATGCTATCAAAACTCTTGGTTTCAAAGAGGGATTTAGTATCCCTGCTAGTAGAAGCATTTGCAGCCGTATTTCAATAATGAACCAGAAATTCGATGTTGCTATTTATGATTGATAACAATGAGCTGAATATTCAGCTATTTCAAACCAGATGTTCAGCAACTAGAAGCAAGATACAGTACAGATAAATGTACAGGAGCAATATGGATGACTTTCAGCAATATAACTGAAATTTAAGTATACATTAAATGCATACATCACTGTTAGAAAACTCCCACTTCAGCAATATCACCAAAGATACGTCTGCAACAATCCCAGATATGCAAATGATCACTAAGTCTGCTCCAACATGAATAATTAACAATACATTAACTCAGTGAAAGATGTCCAACATGTGTATTGAACAGTGCATACATTTGTACTTGTAACATCATCTGATACAACTAAACACCAAGAAATTTCTGCAATTTCTTTAGGATTTCTCAAGTGCAAATAAAACAATAATCAAATGACTCTGCTTGTTGCACTAAAATTACTTCAGCAATTTTCACAACGTGCATCTCACACATCAATTCTACCAAAATCCATGGATTTCAGTAAAAACCCAAAATCTCATCGTCAAAAATTGACTCAATTGAGTTAATACATGTTCCCATGTTCATAAAATCAACTGATTGAGCAATATTTTACAAAATTTTGCAAAACTGCCAATAATTTTGGGTCTAATTTTGCTGGAATGTCAGCCAATCTGACTCAGCTGAGCAAATTCCAACAATGTAGCAAAAGCCCCAAATTTTATGAGGCCTGGGTAGAGAAATTTTACTCAAATGAGCAGAATTTTCATAGAATTTGACACATTTCTGGCGCAGCACAAAACTCCCAAATTCGCCTGACTCGCATGTCTGTGCCCAGCTGTATTGGCATACAGAAGGTATGCGTGACCTGATTTGGTGGCAATTCTGAGGAAGAATGACGACCTGTAGAAGTCCCCGGCTTCTGCCTGATGGGCAGAGGTGACAACGCAAGAAATACTGTCTTTGTCTTGCACAGACTCCGAAACGGGTGCACTCCTTTTTTCATAGATCCGATACCAGTTTGAAGAAGATTCGCTGTGTCAAATCAGTATGGGAAGGGATACGTGAGCATGAGCAAGCACGAGATTCGACATGGGTGTACCTTCTCCTGTTGGTACAGAAAAGAATAAAGCTTATTATATATGTTAGGTTACAAAAATAAGGGTGTGTTCACACCCGTATAAATATACATATCTACAAAGGGTCTTTACATCTAACAATTTTAACAACACAAACATTGATATAAGTTTCTGGAAACATCCGGCACATACAAGACTTTTAAGAGATGAACGGACTTTCTTCTTGGAGTCTTAACAACTATAGTTCCTATGCCTTGAATACGAAGAGTCTGGTTATTTGCATAAAAAACCAACAACTTTGGCTTGGCATTTAAAATGGACTAAAACAAGCTAAGGTCTGAAAAAGCTCATGAAAAGCCTCCTCCAAAAGTACAACAAAAGCACACGATCGCTCATGAATAGTCAGATCTATCGCGAAAATCGTCGCCACCATCACTAGCTTGCTTTTTAAAAAACTTCTATCGCTGTCGGCGCTGCGGACCGGGGTCAAACCCAAGTGTCTTGTATGGGAGCGCTTTATTCTAGCCACGCTGCATGTGTGTCTTTCTTGTGAGAGGTCTTTACAAAGACTTTAGCATATGTTACAATCATCGACTAGCTAGACATTGTATCCAACAATCCCCCCTTCAATGTCACGATGGTACAAGGTTTAATCATCTACAAAACTTCTTGATATCTGCAAATATCTTTTGACTGATTTCCACTGAATCTTGAGCTGACTGTGCATCAACTTGGATACCTGGGAAACTGCAAACGGAATGTCTGGACATGTATTACATAGATATGTCAAGCAACCAACTGCTTGACTATATAATGTAGCATCAAATGGTTCTAAATCTGCTTCCGACGGTAATGACACATTGACATCTATAGGTGTCTGCATACTCTTAGAATGTATCATCTCAAACCTTTCTAATAATTTCTCATTGTATTTTTGTTATCTCATGTAGATTCACTCATCTTTGTACTTGAACTCAATCCCAATGTAATAATGCAAAATATCTAAGTCATTTACATCAAATGTATGCTTAAGTTGTCCTTTAAACAACTGAAGATCTGAATCTTTGGGACCTCTGATAATCATATCACTTTGTAGTGCATCTTGAACACTAGCTAGTTCATTCTCAACTGAAGTAAGTGCTAAAATATTATGAATCTCAAAATGTTATGCATAATTTGCCTGGTCTCTTTGTTGTCTCCTTGTCTCTCTTCTAGTTCTTCCAATGTATTCCTTTATACCACTGTCCTTCCAAGTTTGATATAACCACTGACGTATTCTTGAAAAGTAGTGGAATCTTTTCTGGTTCTTCATTATCGCTTTCTTCTAGAACTTTGGAACCTTCTCCAACTTCATAAGTCGGAACTTCAAGAGGTACTGATGATGGACTAGGTACTAGTGTAGGTAATAAAATTCTCTCTTCACCTACATCTCTTAGGTTTTGAGTAGGTTCATCACCTCCCTTGTATGGTTGAATGTAAGAATCCAAATTCCTTCTGAAAAAAGCAGCCATTTGCTTTTATGAATTCTAGAATTTCTTCCTTCTTATGCCATAGCTTCATGTTCTCCTTAGATGTAGTAGACCTAGCAACATTAGCATGACTAATTTTGGATAACACAAACATGCCACTTTTGTTTTCACCTTGAAGTAGAGAATGCTCCTCATAAGGTGAGAGGATCTAACATGAATCTTCCTTAAAAATAACTTTATAACCATCTGACAAGAAAGTAGATATAGAGAGCAAATTCTTTTTCACATCTGGAACATAAAGAACATTGAGAATTGTGAAATTTCCACCTCTTGACTTTAGTTTCACTTCTCCAACACCACCAACATCTAAATCATGACCATCTACAATGGTCACTCTTCTATCGGAAGAGTTAGAAAGGAAAGAAAATACCTTTCTGCAACCTGTCTTAGTAACTCCGAAATCAAAAATCTGAGATTGCATTTAATGCTCCCTGATCAAAAGCTACTCCTTCACTAGTAACACATGCATCATCTTCAACACTGTTACCTGATGCTTTCTTCTTCTCATTAAAAATCCTTGTTTTGCATTCTGTTATGTAATGACCTGGTTTCTTACAATAATGGCATACTCCTTTCTTTGAATCAGATGTAGTTGAAGACTTTTCTTTGGGTGTAGCGGAAGTATTAGGGGTAGGACTGAGAGACTTAGGATTAGAAGACTTACTTTCCTTCTTGGATTGCAAACTCTTCTTCTCCTTATGTGTCTCCTTCTTCTTCTTTCCCTTCGCCGATGATAACATGCCTTCATCATTCTCTTCCATACCCTATTGTTGATCTTCATCTTGAATTAAAAAGAACTGTAGCTCTTCAAATGAAAGTTCTCTATCTCTTGTAGAGAGAGATAAAGAAGTAAGAAAAGCACGATATGTAGATGGAAGTGAGTTTAGAAGTGTGTTTACCATCTCTTCATCTGAAATGTTGACTCCAACATTGAGTAACTGATCTCGTAAATCTTTGGGCTTCAAAATGTGTGATAGAACTGATGCACCAACTTTCATTCTTGTGTTGGCTAGCTCTTTCCTTAGATGAGCTTTCCTAGCAGGGTTTCTGCTTTGATAGAGATTCTCTAACTCCAACCAAGCCTGTCGAGAGGTTCTACAAGACTTTATTTGAGGTATAATATGCCTCTTGACTCCCATAGCAATATATCAAAGTGCTAAAGCATCCCTTGAATCCCATTTGGATTGCTCTTCCGTAGGAAGTAATCTGGTAGTAGTACGGACTCCTGATAATGAAGTGGTTCCTTCTTCTTCACTAACCTGCTATTGAGCAGAAATAGAAACACGGGTTCTTTTAGAAGATGAAGTAGCCTCTTTTCCGACTTGTCTTGGCCTTGGATAAGTGCCATTGACAATATTCCATAAGTCTTTTCATACTAACAGATTCATCATCATAAAACTCCACATTGGATAGTTAGACATCCCTCAAGCTTGTCTTCATTCTGAAGTCTATAGTCACTCATCTTATTAAGAGTGTATGTCAACTATGCTTTGATACCAAATGTTGGAAGTGGGGTCAGCCACAATAACAATTTAATCATAAGTTTATAGGATCTTTCAACACATGAACCTTAGAATACACACCTTAATACTCAAAAAGAGATTAGTAAGAGATAGAGAGAGAGTAGATAGGACCTTTCAAAGTGTACGGTAAGCTAGGATGTTCAGCTACACTATCTACATTATCAATTTTCCAATGTCAAATTAAAATGTCTGAATATGATACAAACTGACAATATCTGAATCTAGGCAGAAATAGGAACTCGATACAAGAAATCGTGTGCCTAAGAGATATGAAGAGTTTATGTGTGAGAATATGGAGAATATGAACAGTTTAAAATTGTTTTACAGTAAACCCGATTTTGATTATCTAATAAAAAACTAGTGAATGAACAAGTGGGGATAGATGTAGACTTATTACTCATAGTATGTTGCTGACACGAACTCCTCCAAGATCTCCTGATGTAGAGCACACCTCCTCCAAGAGTGTAGCAACTCTCCCTCCAAGAGGGCCTCCAAGATCTCCTCCTTGCGTTGAGCACTTGAGAGAGTTCCTTGAGAAGATTTTTCAACAATGATCCAAGAGGTCTCATTATATAGAATAGGAGGTTGCCCACGTTGGAACTCTCTAACACAATGTAAAAGCTCATGAAAAGCAACGATGATGCGATCGCCTCCAAAAGTACAACAAATGCAAGCGATTGCTCATGAATAGGCAAATCTATCATGAAAATTGTCGCCACCATCAATGGCTTGCTTTTAAAAAAACTTCTATTGCTGCCGGCACTGCCGGACGGGGGTCGAACCCGGATGTCTTATATGGGAGTGCTTTATTCTAGCCACACTGCCCACGTGGCTTTCTTGTGAGAGGTCTTTACAAAGACTTTAACATATGTTGTAATCTTCAACTAGTTGGACATTGTATCCGATATCATCTACAAAAGTATGATTTTATGAATCAGGGATAGAGAGCTATCCAATGATGTGTTCCATTTCTGGAAATGACTATTTTTGAAACTAGGGTCAAGCTTTTGGGACACTAATTGAAGTCTAACTACCCAATTAGAATCTGCAAAAACTTTTAGTAGAAAATGCGATGACTTTGGAAATACCATAGCACAATTCAAAGTTTCCTTCAAATATCTTAAAATCCGCTTTACTGTTATCCAATGAATTTTGAGTAGTTTGTGCATAAACCTTGATACTTGAGAAACTGCAAATTGAATGTCTACACATGTATTATATAGATAGATAGAACCATATTGGAAGGTTCTTAAATATTGGTGCAACATCCAGAAATAACTAGACAAGATCTCGTACTACGAGATTACAAGAGGACAAGGCTAGATGTTCAAGAACTAGACTAGACAAGACTAGAACAAGGAACAAGACAAGAACTCGAATTGGAACTTGGAGAGTACTTACTTAGCGGTCATAACCCCTTGAGCTCCCAAGACTGGCATTGGCAAGCCTGAGTATGTATGTGGCCAACTCCCCTCTTATATAGGTTTTCAAGGGCAGTCCATCAAAGGCGGTTACGAGCTAATGATGTCAGCAATCCGAACAGGACCTCTGGATGTCAGAATTTAACAAGTAGACAGTCGACCTTAGGGTTTTGGCACGTTCCGGACGCAATGGAAGCATTGGTTTCTCCAGATTCTGAACCAATCATGAGATGTAGACGTAACATGGAATCTGAGGTCCAAGATGGTTTCCTTTGTCCATGACATCACCTCCCCCTCAAGCGAGGAGTTCCACGAGGAGCCGTCATGTTCTCTGGTCTCGGCTTCATTGGATTTTTCTTATGGAATTCTCGAACCTTGATTGGTGCTCTCTGAAGGTTTTCTGCAGGTCCCCAAGTACGATAGCTGATGTCATATCCTTTCCAATGAACAAGGTACTCCAATCTTCCTCGGGATGTTCTCAAATCTAGGACATGCTCGACTTTGAATTCTTTATTATCATCCATCTCGATAGGTGTTGAAGGACTAGGTCTCTCCCCCCTCAATGATGAAATCTGATATGGTTCCAACATGGACACATGGAAAACTTGATGCATTTTCATGGTACTTGGTAACTGAAGCTTGAAGGTGACTGTATTAATCTTAGCCGAGATGGTGAATGGACCAAATCTTTGATGGTCTAGCTTTGCACAAGGCCTTGAAGTTTGCAAATTATTTCTAAGTATCTTTGTGGATGTCCATGAGGTACTGGGCTTTATCTCTGGCAGCTTGGTTCTTGACATGATTTGAGAGTTGTATATCCATCCTTGGATGTTGTCCATAATTTGCAAAGAAGGAGTTTGCTTGGTAGAGTTATGGATGCTATTGTTATAGGCAAACTCTACAAAAGGTAAAAGCTCAAACCAATCATTTTGATGATAGTTGATGGTGCAACGAAGATATTGTTCTAGGACTTGGTTCACCCGTTCTGTTTGTCCATTAGTCTGTGGATGATTGGCTATAGATAGTTTAACTTGAACATCGAGGAGCTTGCCACGACTGTTCCAAAAGCTGGATATGAATTGCGGACCTCGATCACTGACAATATCATCAAGCAATCCATGAAGCCTAAAGATAAGATGTATCTGAGAAAAATTCTAGCAGTGGCTTCACCTATGATTGCCTTGGTAACTGGAATCAAGTGTGCCATCTTTGTAAATCTATCCACTATAACAAGAATGGCATCATACTTATCTCACTTTGGTAGATCTGTGATGAAATCCATAGATAATGAAGCCCATGGCCTTTCTGGAATAGGTAACGGTTGCAAGAGGCCATGATGTTTATGTCGCGGTACCTTAGATCTATTGCAAGTGTCACAAGTTCGGATATATCCTTTGACTTTCTTCCACATTTGAGGCCACCAAAAATCCCTTGATATGAGTTCTATTGTTTTATTCACTCCAAAATGTCTTGTTGCAGGGTTATCATGACGTTGTTGAAGTATTTGGATCCTAGGTTGTCCTGGAGGGACATACAATAGGTTCTTATAGAATAGTAACCCATCCTTTTCGTGAAATTTGTTTACTTCTTTGGCTTTTCCTTCTTGAGTTTTTTTGCAAGGTAAGATCTTCTGGACAAGGCATCTGACTCACATTGTTGACGTCATGGACGATATATGATGACAAAGTCGAATCTGGATAAAAAGTTACTCCATCGAGATTGGCTTCTATTGAGGATGCGAGTGGTCATATAATACTCAAAGTTCTTGTGATCTGTATCAAACGCATCCACTATGGCAAGAAGTTCTTTATCATGGATTTCATAATTAATCTCTGGAGGGGAAAATTTCCTTGAATGATATGCAATTGGATGTAGGTGTCCATCATCTCCATATTGGGATAGAATGGCCCCTAGAGCGAAGTCTGATGCATCTGTCTTTAGGAAAGAAGGGCTTGCTAGGATCAAGATGAACTAGAATTGCAGTAGTGTTGAATGCTGATTTCAAGGTCCGAAAAGCTTTTTCTCCTTCTTCGGTGTTGGGATAAAGCCCTAAATGACCCCTTTATAGTGTATACATGTGTATAGGCCTATTTATAAAGGCTAAGTCACTTATTCTTTATTTTTTGGGCCAAGTTCAATGTGAACTTGGCCAACCCTAAAAGGGTCATATATAACATCATAATAAAACTTTTTAGGGCTCTCTCATTCTAGTGAGCCTCTCCAAAAGTTGAGCGAAACTCTCTCTCTCTCTCTCTCTCTCTCTCTCTCTCTCTCTCTCTCTCTCTCTCTCTCTCTCTCTCTCTCTCTCTCTCTCTCTCTCTCTCTCTCCCTCCCTCCCCCCCCTTCTCCCTCTCCCCCCCCCCTCCCCCCTCCCTCCTTCCTGCTCAGCTGCGCCTCTATTTCTGCCGCGCCTCCACCTCTGAGGCACATACACGTGTCCTCTACCCCTTCAGCACCACATCTCAACCCTTTCAACTGGTATCAGCACAGATTTAGGGTTTCAGAGCTGCTGCGTAGGCATTGTACAACAAAGAAAAACTCATTTCTTGCGATAATCTTCGATTTCATCGCGAACAGCTTTGCTACGTGGGCAAGAGGATCACTTTGGGCGTCTTAACAGCTCATAACAGACTGTTTTCACGTGTTTTACAAGTTTAAACAGGTATTTTACAAGTTTAAACAGGTGTTTTACAAGTCATAACAGCAATACACAGGTCTAGTACCTTATGTATTGAATTGTGGCAAAAGAAATTGCATATATACAACAAACTCTAGTGTTTTTTCTGAGTTTTTCAAAAAATTTTGAAGCAATATTTGGGGCTTTTGCTCCTATTTGGTTCTAAAGGCTTCGTTATAGCCTTATGCATGCATATTGAGGTCAAAAGAAATCAAAATTGTTGATTTTTGGCACAGATTAACTTGCTAGAATTTTTTGCAGAAAATTTCAGATTCTAACTTTGTGCTCCAATCGGCTCGATTTTGCTCCATTTTGCTTCTACAGGTGTTCGTTGTGCACTACTTTTAGAGGTGGTACGTTGATTTTGGTGCATTTTGCCCAAAATTTCAGGACATTAACCTCTTATTTGTGCAACCATGGCATCGTCGTCCTCAGACATGAAGAATCTTTTTTGATTCGCCCCTTCGAGGGCATAGGATTTAATCTTTGGAAGGAGCGAATTCAAAAAATTCTCTTCCTCAAAGATTGTGACAGGGCATTGGAAGCAAGAAAGTCAAAAGATATGTCAGATGATGCGTGACATAATCTGAATAGAAAGGTCATCACTTACATAAAAAATGGCCGTATCGGATGACATTCTTGTAGACCTCAAGAGCATTACTACACCTTCAGAGTTGTGGGCCAAGCTTAAGGCCACCTATGAGAACACCACACCTGTTAATCAGGTAGGTACATCTGATGAGGAAATTAGTTGGCATGGAGTTGGATGAGTCGAAGAGTGCTGCAGAACACTTATCTCATCTTACAGGTACTCTATCACAGTTGTAGGACTCAGGGATGCCTCCCTTCGATGATAAGTTGAAAGCTATTTTTTCGTTTATGGCACTTCCTGATTCTTGGGAGACCTTGGTGGTCTCCTTATCAAATAACCCCAATCTTAATTTTGATGGTGTGCGGGGTTCTATATTGAATGAAGAAATCAGGAGAAAAGCAAGTGGTGAAAGAGGCACTTCTGCAAACATGGTAAGAGGCAGATCAGAGAAGAAGGGTTCTCATTCACAGAGGAGTAAGAGCAAAAGCAAAGAAAGAGGCAGCTCCAGCAAGAAGTAGGGTACTCATGTGACATGTTATCAGTGTGGTAGGAAAGGTCATAAGAGAGAAGAATGCGAGACAAAAGAAAGGACAAGAAAGAAGACAAGACGGATGGAGGATGGACAAGACAACCTGAAAGAAAAGGAGATGGCCTCTAGTGTTGTTATAGAGGAGCTTTCAGATATGGAAGATATTCTATGTGCTACTATATCAGCTCATGATGCTCATGCATGTGATGCCTCTTGCAATGTTCATGTACACGACATGTCAATCACTAAAAGTGATCTAATTAATGCTTTATTGACTGTAAATGATGCATTATCCCAGACATGGATTGTTGATTTTGGTGCTTCGTTTCATATGACTCTTGTCAAGGAGTGTTTTGTTACTTTTCATGCGGGCAACCATGACCATGTATACCCAGGAAATAATCATGCATGTCCCATTGAAGGTATTGGCACTGTGCATCTTTCAACAGATGGCACAAATGAGCTTGTCTTGCATAACGTGAGATATGTACTTGGAATTAAGAAGAGTTTGCTCTCTGTTGGGCAAATGGATATGCATGGTTACAGTGTTTTATTTGAAAGAGGCTCATGGAAGATGACCAAAGGGTCATGACTGATTGTTAAAGGCACAAAAAGGGGAACTTTGTATTACTTGCATGGAAAGGCCTTGTTTGGCAAATTTATTGCATTGGTTGAGATTATTTCTCATATGGAATTGTGGCATAAAAGACTTGGCCATATGAGCCAAAAGGGTCTATCCAAACTTTGTAGCTTGAAGAAGCTTGATGTTAAAGGCACCAAGCTAGATTTTTGTAATGATTGTCAATATGGAAAGCAAGTGAAAAGTTCCTATTGCTCTGGTGTGTCTCGTAAGTCTTGTACATTAGATATTGTCCATTCTGATGTATGTAGCATGCCCACCAAATCTACGGGGGATGCTTTATATTTTATTTCTTTTGTTGATGACTTTTCCAAGAAAATTTGGGTGCAACTACTCAAATCAAAAGATGAAGAGCTTGCTACGTTTAAGAAATTTCATGCATTTGTGACTACCCAAACAGGTAGAAAGCTGAAATGCTTTCGCACAGATAATGGGGGTGAGTTCACAAGTGCTGAATCTAAATTTTTTTGTCAAAATTTGGGCATTAAGAGGAAGGTTACTATTCCATAAAGCCCCCCTTCTAATGGTGTGGCTGAAAGGTATAATCGGACTCTTTGTGAGAAAGTGAGATGCATGTTGTCCACATCTAATCTCCCTCATGTTTTTTGGGGAGAGGCTCTTAAAACTGCAGTACATATATCCAATCGATCCCCTCACATATCCTTGAAAGGTGACATCCCTGAAGAGGTTTGGTCTGGCAAACCTGCTTCATATGATCACTTACGCGTCTTTGGCTGTGAAGCTTTTGTACACATAAGGCCTGAGTTGAGGAGTAAACTTGATGCCCAATCCATTAAAGGCCTCTTCATGGGATATGGTGAAGAATGTGAAATGGGTTATAGAATATGGTTACCTCATCTCAAAAGGGTCATATGCAGCCGGGATGTTGTTTTAATGAGGCAAGGCTACTACAAAACAATGTTGCCTCAAAACAATGTTGTATGCGCCTTCGGGCCGTCTACCTCGTCTGCCCCTGTTCTTGTGGGATAAGGGGGGTCCCATGGGTACTATGCCCTTCATTGTACAGTTGTTCATTTCAAAGTTAAAGTCAGGGGGAGTAGGCCTCGGCCGAACCTCCATTTTTTTTTTTTTTTTTTTTTAAATGTTGCCTCAAAACATGACCATAAAAAGGTCACATTTCAGCAAGACCAACCACATGTTAGGCTTATTTCAGACCCTCGGGATGCACCACATATGGTTGAAAATATAGATAATCCAATGGTTTTTGAGCCAAATGATGTTGGACAGCAAGAAGAGCCAAATGACCACATTACGTGTGTTGTTCGCTCTCACAGCTGCCTTGGATTTGGAACTTTTCCAAATGGATGTTAAAACAGCCTTTTTGCATGGTGATTTAGACAAAGAGCTGTACATGAAAGAGCCAAAAGGATATGCCATTCTTGGAAAAGAGCATCTGGTATGCAAGTTGAAAAGGAGCTTATATGAGCTGAAACAGGCCCCAGACAATGGTATAAGAAGTTTGATGCATTTACGCTCAAACATGGGTTTAAAAGAAGCCATGCAGATCAATGTTTGTACACCAAAAAGGATGAAGATGGCAGCCCAATCATTCTTGTACTGTATGTAGATGATATGCTGCTGGCTGGGAAGAAAAAGAGCACACTGAATGCTCTAAAACTGCAACTGAAGTCTGCATTCTCAATGAAAGACCTTGGGGAAGCTGAGCATATTCTTGGTATGGGAATAAAAAGGGATAGGCAGCAGCATACTTTGCATGTATCCCAAGAAAAGTACATTGAAAAAGTGCTGGACAGATTTAATGTGGCTGATGCTAAGCCTATTGGAGTGCCATTGCAGCCACATGTTAAGCTTTCCAAGGATGATTGTCCCAAAGATGATGATGCAGCCAATTACATGTAGTGTTCCATATGCATCACCTTGTGGTTCACTTATGTATGCTATGGATGCCACTCGGCCAGACATTCCTCATGCAGTGGGAGTTGTTAAGCTAATCCTGGTAGAGCTCATTGGGAGGCAGTAAAATCTATTTTGAGATATTTGAAAGGAACTAAAAACAAATGCCTCAGTTATGGAAAGGACCCATTACAGCTGAAGGGATTCTATGATTCCGACATGCAGGATACACGGAAATCCACAAGTGGTTATGTTTTCATTCTTGCAAGTGGTGTTGTATCATCGTGCAGCAGACAATAAAAGATTGTTGTTTTATCTACTACTGAGGCTGAATATATTTCAGCCACGGAGGCTTCCAAGGAAGCAATATGGATAGCACGTCTTTGCAGTGAGTTTGGTTTGTCCGACAGAGCACCGGTTCATCAAAGGCGGTTACGAGCTAATGATGTCATCAATCCGAACAAGACATCTGGATGTCAGAATTTAGCAAGTAGACAGTCGATCTTAGGGTTTTGGCACATTTCAGATGCAATGGAAGCATTGGTTTCTCAAGATTCTGAACCAATCATGAGATATAGAAGTAACATGGAATCTGAGGTTCAAGATGGTTTCCTTTGTCCATGACAAGAGGGAAATAAGGCATGAAGAGACTTAGGTTGAATAAGGAACTCCAGACAATCTCTCACAAGAGCAAGAGAGTCCTCCAAGTGTATAAGCATACACTACTCCAAGCACTCCAACACCTCAAGAGAGTAAGCACACTCACTCCAACTCCTCCAAGCTTGATATAGAGCCTCCTCCAAGTATGTGAGTGCGAGCACATAAACCCCTCAAGAGAGAGGGTATGTGAGACAAGGTCCCACTAAAAAATGATGGTTTGAGAGATTATGACCACAGGTTTATATAGTCATGGGAGCAATTGCCTTTGTAATAATAGCATAGGTCTTTTAAAATCTATATGTGGGTGATGTTATAGCTTCTTAATGATGATGTGGCAGCTTTTTGGGCATAACTAATCACAGCATGACACACGGCATTGGACCTTTGAACATCGACTTTTTAAAAGTGGATCAATTTCTGATTTTAAGGCTGCAAATTAGGGTTTGACTTTTGGTGGCATTTTAGGTGGAATTTGGGCAAGTGTTCTACATAGTTGGGTTGCTTTGCTTGAGTACTACATGTGAATCATTTCTTGATGATTAGAAATGCCTATTTTATACCATTTTCAAAACTGAATTCTACTTTTGATCTAAGATACAATCTGTGTAGCTATTGAATGCCTTCTTGTGAGTATTTTGCAATATCCTTACTTGAAGGAGATAGTTATTTTTGGAGAAGATAGCTTGTGCTCAGCACCTTGTATATCAAGCGCCTCTTCTACGCTACCTTGTAACTTCTACATTGTAATGTAATGTTTAGTTTGCATCATGGCTCCTTTTATCTCTCATGTGCATTGTTTTCTTTATGTTGTCTCTATTTTCTCTCTATCTCTGCATATACCAAAATGAATCCA
Organism: Ceratopteris richardii; assembly: GCA_020310875.1. Lineage (NCBI taxonomy): Eukaryota > Viridiplantae > Streptophyta > Polypodiopsida > Polypodiales > Pteridaceae > Ceratopteris > Ceratopteris richardii. The sequence continues at coordinate 113,556,701 of CM035418.1, forward strand.
GGCAACCCAAATTCACCCTCAAGTGGAAGTGTAACTATAAGCTCATGGTAGCAAAATGCACATCTTATCAGCTTCAGAAGCAGCATATCAGTATGTCACAGCAAATTCACACGCAAGGCAATCCTGCATTACAGTCATTCTTGGTAAGTATTTGTGTGACAAAATGTGCATGATTCATAGCAATGATGTCTGCCATGAACTAACAAGAGAAGTGATATTTTTCTTGAAATGTCCTCCAATAGATGTCAGAATCTGGGTACTTGGCCTTCTCCAAGGCATGTGCTATATTGCCATCTGCGCATCATTTAGAGTAGGGCTGATTTTTTATTTTATTTTATTTTTATTCATGCTACGCAATTATATGAAAATCGATAATCGATGCTTTAACAACCAAGATACATATTGGCTGCTATCGCATCCGAGTAAGAAGAACATTTCAGCAGACAAAAAATTGAACCTATAGTATAGATCAAGGGATATCTCTCATCGTCTTGTGGTGATGCAATAGAGTAAAGACCCTTTTCATATTCAAATAGCTCTCTCCTACGCTTCACACATTCATAAAAATTAAACTCACTGAGCTCACCTCTTTGCACAGCCTCAATTTCCACGATTCGAACAACAAATTATTCAGATATATAAGCGGTGAAGAAAAAGGCAGTAGAGCACGAACCATTAGGAGATGATATGAACATCATAACCTAGATTAGGGAGAGGTTGTAGACCATCAGTAACCATGGAAAATGTTGAATCCTAATTTTCTTCTCCTTCCTTTCCCTTCTTTCCCAATTTGACACAAAACGCGAAAAAATCGCAACTCACTGAGCTCTGACTGCACATATGAACATTCATAGACATATGAGTCTCCATCCAGAGCACGCAAGGATGACTCTACGAATCGAGCTGATGCATATGCCATCGCAAGTGTAGCAGATCCAGCACCAACCTTTGCTTCAACAACCTCAATCCCTCTCAGTCTCTTTTTCGAGCGTATGAAGTGCTGTGTAAAATAATTTGGACTCCTGAATATGGTAGATGAGAGTTTCCTTGAATCTTCCACTTTGAAAGCCTTGAACTGAATACCTTGAGAATTTATCCTTTTCCCCTGTGTATATGATTTCTGGAGGGGTGATCAGTGCTTTCTTCCATCATCGTGAGGTGGCAGCCATCACCTGTTTCTAAGACCACTAATTTGTAGTTTGCCAAATACCATAAACTTGCGCCAGCTGAGACTAGTTCACGATTAATTTTGACATTCACCACAGCAAATCACTCACCTCTCTCTTGCCGACAAGCATTCCCCTTACTTTCACCTCTTCCTCTTCCCACCACAGATATCACCTGCCTTTCTTTTATGCAAGACTGCCATCAGTACTTGCGTACATATATTTGATATATGCCCAACATCTGGCTATGCAACTATATCGTTAAAAACTTCTGCAGACTTATGGTGATCGGAGGCTACCAAGAACATAGACGAATGATCTGCCTTTTTTCCAGAGATCCTTCTTGAATTCCTTTCTCTTTTCCTTCTGCGACGTATTCCCAGATATGCATGGCTACCATTTGTACCTGCACAAACTTTTTAATACGTTATTGTGTGTTGTGCGTGACTTCAGTGATCTGCACGCGCACCTCACGTGTACATGCACGCAGGCACACCGTCATATTTCCACGTATGTATTCAATATTAATATACATTGTATATTTGATTATGTATAATCTATATTCATATATGTGTTCAATATATATTTTAACGCATGCATATCCATATATTTATATATATATATATATATATATATATATATATATATATATATATATATATATATATATATATATATATATATATATATATAAATGTAATATACATATTATACATACATAATTATTTGGTATCTATATTTAATATTCGTACATATCACATACATCATATACAATATATTTAATTATTACTTATATATATTACTTACACACACACATATATATATATAATATATATAAGTAATATACATATTATACATAAAGAATTATTTGGTATATATATTTAATATTCGTACATATCACATACATCATACCTATACACAGATCACACACTTCATACCTCACATATAACATACAATCACATGCACTTTTATCATTTGTATCACATTCATAAATCGCACACACATAGCTCCGTCACATATTGTTCACTCGCTTCTTTCTTATTTTCTTTTCGGGAACTCTTGCTCTCATAAAATGAATAAATCAAAACATATTAACATGTGTTCATCGGGCACTTGTCCGTCTAATAGTTATTCTTACATGCTTTACATGATTCACTAGGTAAATTGAGAGTCGTTAATGAGACAAAAAGAAGAATCATATTCACTAGGTTTTTTTCGGCACCTTATATGGATGACTTCATGCAATTCAAGCCAAGAGAACCTTACGCCTAACCTTCCTAATAACTTGAGCCTATGTGAAACTCGACACCTTGCTCCAAGGTTTTAACTTGTCTTTTCATGCTTTGAAATAAGACATACAAGATTGTCTTACACTCAACCACTTAAGTCCATGGGAAGCACCTGATCCCTTTGAACTCTAGGGTATCTCTATACCCTTTTATCTCCTTATATCTCATCTTGAAAAACTCTTTCTAAGATATAATCAAATCCTACTTAGGAATCTTTTACTTAAGAAATAAATATTTTCTCATCTCACCAGTCATTCATGAGCTTATCGCCAACACCTTGACAAAATATGTAGTATTTCCACTCGCAACTACTTGGACACAGTTTCCCAAGTATGATCAATTCTTGTTGATCAAACGATAGTGATAAAGACTTAGTCTTCATCTTAGGATCTCTTTCTCAATCTACCAAGAACATTGACTTAACCTAAGGATTTTCTAGAGATCTCCCTTGCAACTCATGTCTAAGCATTTGCTAGTGCTTTCTGAATTCCAAATCTATAGAATTTCTTCAATATTGATACACCTTTGGCTATACCAATCATAAGACTTAAGTACCATAGCCTTTTGCTTGGGGCTTATGTAGGAACTACTTGAGTAACTCTCTTTCTTTACTCATATTTGTTCATAAGGAGTTTACTTTCTCTTTAAGTATATCAACCTTTTAGCGAGATCTGACTAACTTAGCGAGATCTTAATTCTTTTGGAATGAGTCTATGATGAAAAAATACTTGTCCTTTATCCTCTTTCAGATGACTTCAAGATTATCATATACCTAAAGCCTTACCTTTTTTTTTTAATTATATCTTTAAGGATAGCTCTTAACCTTCTGGAAATAATTCAAAGACTATAAAGATGCTTATTCTTATGTTTGCACTAAGAATATACTTATCTTTTTGGTTTTGTGCACTTTTATTCTCTTTTCCTAATTAGAGTGTACTTATTCATCTTTTTGTGTAGCATATTTGTAGCATAGGAGTAACCTATACCATTATGGTGAATCTCTGGATGATAAAGAAATCACTGGAAAATTGTGCATGTGCATGTGCACCACCCATGTCCATCTCCTCTAATACACTCAAATCCTCACCCAAATACCATGCTTGAGGTAGGAATTGTGTGCCTCTTTGTCTAAAACTACAAATGCAATGTTCCAAGTAGGTGTTTCCCACCCACTCATACACAAATACATCCAATGGTTCCCCTATGGGTGAAGCATTATACAAATCTACGCTTATAATTTGTGGTTTTACAATGATTTTGGGTGACAAAAACTAATCTAAAATATAGTTTGAGGCACTTCCTAAGCCTCACCAGTATTTGTTGATATATTTAGGTAGTGATGTGTGTGAACACTCTAGGACCATCGAGGCACTTTTGTCCCTCTTTAGGAGGTTTTTCCCCGGCTTGTATATACACCTATTGCCCTAACGGGCTACTTATCTTTGTACATTCTAGTGGTAATACATTCAGTATTGTGTGTTGTGCTCCAAGCTTCTTCTTCTTCCTTGTGTTGTCCACATGCTTCCGCAAACGCCGAACTCCAACAATTGGTATTAGAGAAGGTCGCCACTTCATCTAGGGCATCGTCGACACTCCTCCGATTGCAGTCTCAGAATTGCACGAATTTTGGTGAGCATACTCAGGATGTTTCAGAGATCAAAACCGCTTCATTTTGTCGTGCCGAAATCGAGATCTCAGCTCGTTTTGGCCTCCAAACACACTATTGAAGCGCTTGTGTAGGCTATTTCATCTTTTTGTGCCAAAGGTATATACCAGTTTCGGTTCGCCAGTATAAGTGTCTCGAAGTCTACTACAGGTCTAGTAGAATTTGTTTGGGAAGTTCTTCTCAACTTTTTGAGATACAATCAATTTTTCGCATCAAGGTATTTTAGTCATGGCCATGGCTAAAAGCAGTGATGTATTCCGTATGTTGGCTACTGAGGATAAGTTGGATGGTACCAACTACCCATTATGGGCTTATATGATGCGACATGTATTGGTTCCAAAAGGACTATGGAATATTGTGCAGGGTGTTGAAAGACATCCTATTACACCTACGAATACAAGTACTGCAAATACAGGTGTTCGAGCTGTTGGAGATGGTGTCGAAGATGGTGATATTCTGTAGATTCTTGTTTGTGTTGTAGCTTCTGTTGCACCTACTATAGAGCAAATTCGTTGGGATGGCAGAGATTCCCAAGCACATGCATTGATAGCTTTGTCTATCAAATGTGCCATTATTCCTCACATTCACTCTTACAGAAAAACTAAGGATGCTTGGGATACACTTACCACATTGTACCAGGCTAGGAATGAGGCTCGTGTTGCTTACCTTCGAAAACAATTGGAGAGTGAGCACATGAATGAAGGTGATTCTATGGACAATTTTCTAACAAAGATCAAGGATTTGAAAGAACAGTTGATTTTTGCTGATGAAGTTATACCATATAGCTTACTTGTGTAGACCGTTCTGAATGGTCTTCCTAATTCATATCAAAGTAGGCACATCTGTGCCATTACATCTGGTACATTCTTGAACCTAATGCTCCAATGCCTAATGGTGGAAATCATATATGCAACCGTTGTAGGACCACACGGTGGTGCTAGGTATACATAGTTGAGCCACTTGTCACATCCTTTGACATTCTTTACTCTATTAGCAAACTCCAGCCATGATCATCATCGAAAGACAGGGCAATAGCAGGGGTTATACTTGATATACAAGGGCATGTTGTTCTAGGTGCACACCATCTCCGAGTAGGTTTCTAGTAACCTTATCCTCCATGTAGGTTGGAAGATGGTGCCCTGTGTGGCACTCTCAGGAATGTCCTCGGGGGCGAACTCGGTTGCAAAGGTTGGATCCTTCTTGGTTTGATGCTTGATCTGTGCATTATAATCTGCCATTAACACACAAAATCGTACATATTGATCGTCGGAAGTACCAATCCATCGATGATGAGATAAGTTCTTGAAGTAGTCGGATTTGATTACGACTTCTTCCAGACGAGACATGGATTGTATCTGAACTACCACTCTATCATCATGAGTGTGGTCGACGTTTTCTAACTTCTACAGCCGTTTGAGAGCTTCAATCTCAAATGTATCGATCTCTTCCTCTGTTTGTCGGCCTCCAGGTGAAGGCATGGCTACGTAGGGGTCCCCAAATGTCTCTTCAACTTCAATCAGGATTAGCTCTTCTGGTTCTGGCTCCACCATTGGAGTAGGTTGTCATTCATACTATAGAAGTTTAGTTTGCAAAGTGGCCACTTATGCTTTCAATTCAGTTACCTCTTCAAGTGTGGCGGTTGTAGGTGCTGCTTCCCTCGGTTGCTCTTTTTTGCTAGCCAATTGCTTTCATAGTTTGTCATGTTCTTTTTCTAATGCATCATATGCCTCTAGGAGTTCTGCATGTGTATCCAATATTGTTTGCATAGTGGCTCAAGGGAGGGCTTTGAACCGCTCCGGGTCGATCTCTTGAGGTGAACCTTCCATTGTCGCTTCTAGATTTCCTTCATTCTGTTTTTGGAGTCTTTTGTTCTCATCTAATGTTGCGGACATGTGCCTCCTCAGTAATGCAAGGTTATGATGTATCTTGAGATTGTCTGCCTGTTGTACATGTAGCATTTCCTCAGGATGTTGTTGTGCCTGTTTATCTGGTTCGAGGGGTTGACCAATAATTCCTCATACTATTTTTGTAAGGTATCATAGTTGCATTGTAGTTCCACCTTGTCCTTCTCCATGGTCATGATTCCTTCTTGTAATGTCTCATGGCATTTGAACAGGTCTGCATGATGTGTGTCTAAATGCTGATAATCCTGCTGTAGCTGAGAAACACATTGATATAAAGTGTTGAACACATTATTTACAGGGGTGGGTGCCAGAAAGGTTTGGAATGCAGGGGGATAGGGGAGAGGGAAAGGGGTGGTAAATGTCGTAGTGGGAAATGGTGATGTTGGTGGTGGGGGAATGGGAGATTGTGGAAATATGGGGGGAGGGATTGGTGCAATTGTGGGTGATATGTCCATTTTTTCACGAGTGGATGTAGTCGTGGGGGCTACCATATGGCACGAGGAAGGAGATAAGGAAGAGAGCTCACACACACACTCTCACTCTCAAGGAGAAGCACACACACAGATTGAGGCAAGGAAGAATGATCTTCGTCTTCTTCTTCTATTACATAAAAGGAATGTACAAGAATGACCTAAAAACAAGAATACAACCAGTGCAATATATAAAGACCAGTACATAAAGAAAAACCTAATGTCCGCGAATGAGTGAGCTGGCAAGAAACAAATGTGCCATCACTCTCTGTAGATAAATCTAATAAAGCTCAATGAAGTATCCCTGACATATACCGGCGTGACCACTATACATGTCAGAGAAACGAAAAACTGGTAATTGTCATCCTGGATCATCACATGTTGAGCTTGATATCTCAACACTCCCCCTCAAGCTCAACGCCATATCCTGTAATCCAAGCATATTTTGAAACTTCTTCAACTTCTCAGCTCCAAGTGCTTTGGTGAAAATATCAGCAACTTGCTCATCTGTTCTCACATAAACAAGATCAATATCACCTGTTAATACCTTCTCTCTGATGAAGTGATAATGTACCTCGATATGCTTTGTTCTAGCATGGAAAACAGGGTTCCGTGCTAACTGTATGCTGCTAAGATGATCACAATAGATAGTGATAGGCTTTTGCACTTCCACACCTAAATCTGCAAGTAACATCTCCAGCAATGATGCCTCACATGCTGCCATTGCAGCACCTCTATACTCAACCTCTGTACTCGACAAAGCAACAGTGGGTTGCTTCTTACTGCTCCATGTAATAGCTGCACCTCCAAGTGAGAAAAGAAAGGCACTAGTAGATCTTCTATCTGGAGTACTACCAGCCCAATCTGCATCGGTGTATCCATGAACCTGCAAATCTACACCAGCTTCATAAAACAATGCATAATCCAAAGTAGCACTCACATAACGTAGAGTGCGCCTCAGAGCATCCAAATGTGGCTTCCTGGGAACCTGCATAAACTGACTTTCAAGTCCAACAGTATAACTTAGATCAGGCCCTGTAATTGTGAGATATATAAGACTTCCCACAATTTTCCTGTACATAGTAGCATTTTCCAATGCTTCACCCGATGTAGTAACCAATTTCAAATTCTGATCTAATGGCATAGAAATTGGCTTACAATCAGCCATACCATACTTTTTCAGCATATTCAAGACATATTGCCTTTGCGACATCCATATACCTGTTTCTGTATGTATAAACTCAATGCCCAAGAAATAGCGCAGCACACCAAGATCTTTCATATCGAATTCCTGCATAAGAAGTTTCTTTACCTCTTTGATGCTTTCTTCATTATCACCACCTACAATCAGGTCATCAACATAAATAGCCACAATAGTGATGCCATCATCAACCTTCCTTGCATATAGTGAGTGATCTGCATCACACATAGAGAACCCAATGCTGGTTAAGTAATCAGCAATCCTTGCATGCCATGCACGAGGGGCTTGCTTCAGCCCATACAAAGCCTTTTGCAACCTACAAACATATTATGGATGCTATCTTCATATCCTTGTGGTTGGTCCATATATACTTCTTCCTGTAACTCACCATGTAGGAAAGCATTCTTCACATCCATCTGATGCAAAGTCCATCCTTTTGCTGTAGCTAATGCAACAAGTGTTCTAACAGTAGACATTTTAGCTACAGGGCTAAATGTTTCCTCATAATCAATGCCATATGTCTATGCATAACCTTTAGCTACCAATCGTGCTTTATACCTGCTTATGCTACCATCAGCATTATGCTTTACCTTGTAAACCCATTTGCAGCCTATGGATTTCTTTCCTTGTGGCAATGGAACCAGCTTCCATGTATCATTTCCATAAAGTGTAGCCATCTCCTCATCCATAGCTTTTTCCCAATCTGCATTACCAATTGCATCTTCAAAACAAGAAGGTTCAGCATCTTGTATTACCTTTGTCATGTAGGCACAATGGCGAGCCATGTAACTATCATATGTCAATCGTTGCACTGAATTACGCATCCTCCCAGATCTTCTTGGTCCTAGGTCACTTCTTCTTGTATCATCTGCATGTGCCCTTCTTACTCCTGGAGTCTTCACAGAGGGCAATCCAAGTTCCTCATCAAGACTCTTTTCTGAACCGCTTGAATCTCCATCAACGTCTTCAAAACCTGCACCTGTTTTACTACTAGCAGAAAGCTTTTCTTTACCTTTCTTGGATGTATTTGATGAATTTGCTGGACTGAAATTTCCATGCAATCTTCCACTCCATGGATTTGATTTGGAACTATTGCTTGGTGATGCATCCGGTCCACTCAAAACTTGAGATTTTGCACTAGATTTTTCAGCATTTTCTTTATCATTTGGTTCAAAATTCAGTCCTTCTTTGGCATCTGCATAGAAGCTTGACATTTCATCAAATACCACATCTCTGCTCACCTTCACCTGTCGTGTGAGTGGGTTATAACATTTATACCCCTTTTGCTCAAGGGAATATCCAATGAAGACACATTTTTCTGCTTTCAGATTAAGCTTCGTCCTCAAATCATCTGGAACATGTACATATGCAATACAGCCAAAAACTTTCAGATGTGATAAGTTTGGCTTTTTACCTGTAAACTTCTCTTCAGGTGTAACTTGATGTACAGCAGTAGTCGGAGTTCTGTTCATGATGTATATAGCAGTATGCATAGCTTCTGCCCAATAACAATGAGGCATATTCTTCTCAGCCATCAAGGCTCTTGCTATTTCTACAATATGTCTATTTTTGCGTTCAGCAACACCATTCTGTTGTGGTGTGTACCTGCATGAAAACTGACGCCGAATTCCATGATTTTTTAGAAAACTGCTGAACTCATTTGACATGTATTCACCTCCTCCATCAGATCTTAATGTTTGAATGTACTTCCCTGTCTGCTTTTCCACCATAACTTTAGAATTCTGGAAGTGAGTAAACACCTCGCTCTTCTCTTTCATGAAATATACCCATACTTTGTGTGTATGGTCATCAATGAAAGTAACGTAAAACCTGCAACTGCCCATAGATGTGGTCTTTGCTGGACACCAAACATCTGTATGTACTACTTCTAGTACATTCTCACTAACATGCTTGTCATGTGGAAATGATGCTCTTGATTGTTTACCAAATTGACATGCTGCACATACCTTTTGCATTTTTGCAACTTTGAAATTTGGTAGTCCATGGACAATCTCCTTTGACTGCATCATTTCAGACTTTGCAAGTTTGCATGTCCAATCCGTTTGTGCCATATCTCTATATCTGCAATAACTCTTGCACCTTTTGCAAACATGGCTGCATTCATTTCAGGAATCTTCACATTTAAGGTGAACATCCTACCCACTTTGTTTCCTTTGGCAACCAATCGTCCATCCTGCTTGTACTCTTCTACATATAATCCATCAGCATTGAACCTGACTTGTAATCCCTGGTCAACCATTTGTCCAACAGAAACCAGATTCTTCGTTATATTTGGAACATGCAGCACATCAGCGAGATGTTTTACCTTTCCGTCCTCCATAGACAATGCTATGTTTCCTATATGCTCAATAGGATGCGATGTGTCATCACCTGTTTCAACATATCCAAGAATTGGCATTTTCTGCAAACTACTAAACCATTTTGCATGACTGGTCATGTGATTTGAAGCACCTGAATCAACATACCAGACATTATCATTCAATTTTGAAACACCAAAAGACATCGTATTCATCATGTGATGTTGAACCATAAACAGCTTCTCAGAATCATCTACACTTGTGGATGCATAGTTGTTTTGCTGCCTTCTGTTATTTTGATTCTTTAACCCACAATCACGTTCAAAGTGACCAGCTTTACCACAATTCCAGCATCCTTTACTATCATTACCTGAATCATTTCTTTGGAAATTTCTACGACCTCTTTGGCTCCCCCTGCCTCGAAATTGTCCTCTTCCTCCTGCATGATTCTGTTGTTGACCTTGGTCTTGGTTACTGTTTCCTCTTCCACTTCCAAAACCTCTACCTCTGCCTCTTCCTCTGCCAGAGTAGAATACTTGCTCAGAACTGGGCTTTCCTTGGGAGTTTGAATCCTCACCAAGATTCTTTTCTTCAATAATCAGCATAGAGACCAAATCAGCAAAATTCAGAATATTTTCCCTGGTCTGTATAGAAGTTCTGAACTGCTTATATGCAGCTCCTAAACCACGAAGGCACACTTCCACCTTATCATCATCATCTACATTCACGCCAATAGATGCAAGTGACTCACATATGCTTTTGATTTTTAGAGTGTAGTCACTTACCGACATGCTCTTTTTCTCCAATGTATGCAGCTCGTTCTCGAGTTGCAATTTCCGTGCCTTTGTATTGGTTTCATACAAAGTGACCAAACTATTCCAAGCCTCTTTTGGAGTCTTGGCATCTTGTATGTGTCACCAATCATGCTATCTTGTATGCTAACAGATAGCCAATACATTACCTTTCGTGCTCCTTGATTCCATTCCTCATATGCTCTTAACTGTTCTACAGTCTGATTCCTTTCTGGTAACTGCGGAGCATTTTCATTATCTCCTTCGATGTACTTCCAGTAGCCTTTTCCCATCAGGAAATTCGTCATTCTGAATCTCCAAGCATGGAGTTGTTCTTGTCCAGCTTATTGCTCATAAGCTGACTCATTCCATCCGTGTTTGCCATTTCTGCAACAATTCACAACACCGCAACACACTACAAGCAGCACTTCTGCTTGAACACTGTCGCACTATGACGTGACAGTTCGATCTCAGAAAAACACAGTTTTCGTGTATCAACAGTGCACATAATCGCTTGAAATTCTGAATCTGGAATACATGAGTGTCGCCGAACACAATGCAAGTTACAGTTTCTAAAACTGAACTGGTTTTTTTGTGGGCCCCACCTTGCGGGCTCAAAACGGAGGTCGAGATGGCCGTTTGTGAAATCGCGTTTTCTCCACGCCTTGCCGCGTAGTCTTCACCGTTGCCTTCTCCACGAGCTCTCTACAGCCACGCTGGCTCTGATACCATGTCACGAGGAAGGAGATAAGGAAGAGAGCTCACACACACACTCTCACTCTCAAGGAGAAGCACACACACAGATTGAGGCAAGGAAGAATGATCTTCTTCTTCTTCTTCTATTACATAAAAGGAATGTACAAGAATGACCTAAAAACAAGAATACAACCAGTGCAATATATAAAGACCAGTACATAAGGAAAAACCTAATGTTCGCGAATGAGTGAGCTGGCAAGAAAAAAATGTGCCATCACTCTCGGTAGATAAATCTAATAAAGCTCAATGAAGTATCCCTTACATATACCGGCGTGACCACTATACATGTCAGAGAAACGAAAAACTGGTACGTGTCATCCTGGATCATCACATGTTGAGCTTGATATCTCAACACCATATACATGGGGATGGTAGGTGTGGTGACTGTGGTGAAGGTGTACAATGGTGTGCCTAATTGTGCCTATGGGCCACCTAGATGCATGACATGGGAAATGGGATTCCCTGTAACCATGGTCAAAGCCCTATAGCCCATGGTAATATTTACAAAGTTGGTGGTTTCGGATCATGATAGTTGTGAGGATTGACCTATATCGTGTGATTCACTAAGAGCGATTGAGACAGTGGTGGTGACAGTAGAGACAATGGTGGTTGTGGTATGAGGTGAGGGAGTGGAGTTGAAGGGGAGGGTGGTAAGGTTGGGGATGGGGGTGCACTTGATGTGTGGGGCTCTCCCGTATGTTGAGTGGAGTGTGTCGTGGCGGTGGTCGTGGAAGTGGTGTCGTGTGGTTCTGAAACTACAATGTGTATGTGCTTTCCTGATCTTGGTGGTCATTTCTTGCCTCTTTGTTTGAATCTCTAAGAGTGGATGAGGGCGGTGTGAACAACCGCTGGTACTCTCAATGCATCCGCGAGTAGGTTGAGGGAAGCTATGAACTGGTCATCCACACCTCCTTCCTCAAGCATCTGGTTCATTAGGGTTTTCCTAGATGCCAAGGATAGTCTATGTTGGTCCTGAACCAAGTTCACAGTATCGTACAATCTCTTTATTTGTAGTGTGTATGTTGGGGCTCCCACGAGTTTTGGTATAACATGTTGCACATATTTGTGCTCCTCCTCATCATGTTGTCCTTCCTACTCTTCATCTTGTTCGTCTTCTTTAGTCTCTTCCTCATCTTTTCCACTTCGACAATGACTGGTTGGGTTTGGTCAGGCTGGTCCGTGGTGGTCTGTTGTTCACTTAACTGCTCTTCTTCTATCTCTAAGTTGGCTTCATTGAGCATTCTGGCTACTTCTTCATCAATCAAATCCTCAAGTGTGAAGCCTTGAGGGAGCTCTAGATCGGGGGGATCAGTGGAAAGATAAGATTAGGCCCCTCCACACTTTGCCTTGGTAATCGGATGGTGAAGGGTTGTACTCGTCTTTGGGATGGCGGAGTCACCTCCGGTGTCAGTGTAGCGCCTCTAGGCTGTGCACATGGCATTTGAACAGTTCCTCTCATTTTCTTTGATGGGGTCCGATGGATGATGTCCTTCGCTGAAATTCTTGTGCCTTAGACCAAATGGGTGCTCTTTGGATTGGCACGTCATATGCAAGGCATCGGTACACAATTCTAGTATGTGCACAACATCCATATAGTACTGCCTTCTGTTTCTTATACCAACACTGATGTGCAAGATGGATCTCATCGATTATCCAATGTGGCATGTTGATCATAAGGTTCAGTGTGCCTTCCAAATATAAGCTAAACCAGATCTTCTTAGGCAGCATTGTAAATCTCTCTTGGGCTGGGAATGCAAAATGCTACATGCACATTTGGAGGTGGATAACAATAGTTGGGGTCATTGCCACCATGTCCTTCAGCTTAGTGAGGTTCGTGTTCTTCATGTTCTCAGGGATCATTGTCTCCTTCTCAGAAGGGATGTGTATGCCCCTCATGTCTAGAGCTTCTCTCACCAAATTGTTGGTTAATTTGAAATGCTTAAGTTCATTCCCTCGTGTAAGAGATGGAAGCACAAAGGTGCTTGTCCCTTTCTTATCTCTGTTAGGAGTGAGTGTGCTAACTAAATATGAACACCTCAAGAAGTCAGGCTTAGGTAATTGAGCATGGAAATAGGCGTCCAATCTGGCCTTCCTCCATATCGATCGTAATCCCTCACTGTTCTGAAGCTTTTCAAACTCTCACGTAAAGAAATGGTAACGGCCCCACCGCCCATTAAACTCTATCTCAGATTCCAATAAATAGGTGCCATCCCCAAGGGGTCCTGTGACTTCACTAAACCAATGCGAGTTCTTACTAACTTGCGATGTGTACCCATGGGGAGGATTTTGAATGGGTATGATGTGCACTACTCTCAGCCCCTGTGGCCGTTCTTTCAACTCTTCCTGGATAGGGATACTTTCAATGTCCACTATTTGAGGACCTGTGCCTACCTGGGAGCTCGTTCGTGCAGCCTTTGCCATGTTGAGGGTATTAATTGTTGGTTCTATGAGAATATATAAATACCTGTTAACATTGCAATGGAAACAAAATGACCATTTGTCCCTGTTACAACATTAACATGATGAACTGTGATGTGGTTAGCGGGTTAGTTAGTGCTTGTGTGACTGTGAGTGTGAAGTGTGGTTAGTGGAAGAAGGGTTCCTAGGTGCTGCTTGGAGTAGTGCAATGTAGTGTGGATACAGTTAGTATGTGGAGGTGGTTTTACACTGTGGGGTCAGGGGGTTTATTACAAGATTGGATTTGCCAAGCATAGTGTATGGCTTTACATTTTGATTGCATGGAGACTTTGAAAGGCTTGACAATAGTGTCTACTTGGAAATGAGGCTTTTTAGGGACCCATTTACAAGTGATCCTGCTCATGCTTGTGGATGAACATGTGACTGTGCATGTCAAACAATTATGGGTATCGACTGTTCGAGTGTGTGAATAATGCTTTACACTATGTGGTTTATGTGTGGCTATTTGAGCTCGCAAGCAAGCCTTAGTTACCCAAATTTGTCTTGATTGTGGGTCCGCCTTCATCAACTTCTTGGGTACCCATATAGACATTACTTCCGTCCGTGAATCTTTGAGAGACTCCTTATTAGTGTCCTGTCGTAGATCACTAGTATGAAATTTACCCGGTGGTTCTAACTTAGCCGTAACCAGATGCTTGCCTTTCTGTACCCATATTTGCTTTGACAGTTGAGACACCTTGGCAGGGGCTATCCATTGTTTGTGGCTGCTGCTTCTCTGCTTCATCCCCTTCCCATGGGTTGGTAGTTCCTTGGCCGTGACTTTCTTTGGAACAGAAGGGAGTTCCGATTGCTTCACATCTCTTGGACTGGCGGTTTTCTACATCACAGAGTGTTGGACAAGAAAAGCATCTTTTCTCATAAGTGTGCTTCTAGAAGGACCAGGAGTTGGTGCCTTTCCTACTTCCTTAAATGTTCTAGTGGCCAGTTCTATAGTTAGATATTGATGTTGCATCCGAACCTGAAGAAGTCCACTTCTTAGGTTAAGATTAAGTGCATTATCGTAGATCCAATCCTGACCTAGGATGATGGGTTTGGTGAGATCCTCATCCTGACATACTAACACTTTTAGTGACATTTGAATCTCTTGAAGGTTAATGGGAAGTTCCACCTTACCTAGGCAAGGGGTTTCCACTCCTTCCAATCCTATAAGATAAGCTTTTATAGGACTGGCATTCAGTTGCATAGCTTGACAGTATGACAACTTAACAACACTTGTTGGGGAACCTAAGTCAATCAAGGCTCATAATTTCCTTGTCCTACCTCTAGGATTACAAAAGGTCATCGATCAACTATTCTATGGGAATGGGCTCCTAGCACATCATACATGGCCATGTGATATCTTGGAGCTTCATATGCATCTGATCTAGGCGCATCTCTACCCGTCTCAATTTCATTCTTCGAATGCGTTCCAAAGCTTCTGCATGTGCTTCCTTTCTTTACGTTTCTTTGTAGTGTTTAGTCGGTTTAGCATTTCCTCTGTGAGGGGTTCTTGATATAGTTTGACTCTGCATCTGCTGATGTAACTAGGGAGGACATCATCTTCTAGAGTAGCTAATTGAACTGCTCCACTAGTTGAGATCCTATTATGATCATAGGTCCATAGCCACACTTCTCTAGCTTTCTTGCATGTTGTTTCAAGGTGTACACCAAAACTAACTCTCCTTCTTTCAAGCCTTTGGGCATCGAAGTATGCTTCTTGTCTTTTTTTTAGCTGCATAAATCCCTGCTACTGCTCTCAATCTGTCCTAACCATTCAAGATCAAAGATCCTCGAAGGGGGTTCATGACCTATCCACTCATGCTCCTATGCTACTTTCAATGTGGGTATCAAGAAGTTTAATGGGAGCACTGTAGTTTGTCTAAGCACCATCTGAAATGGTGTGGCTTGGAGCACCATTTTATAGGCAATTCTGTATGCCCAAACAGTGTGGTGTAGCTGTTTGTCCCAATCAGAGTGTTTATTATTCACTAACTTGGTCAGGGGGCAGACTTCTTGTGTATCACCAAAAACTCTTGGAGAAGATTTTCAATGACTTCATTCAAGAAGTGAGTGCCTCTATCACCTACTAGCTCTATTGGTAACCCATATCTAGTGAACACATTCTCAAATAAGAACTTCACTGTCGTTTGAGCATCGTTCTTCGTTGTGGCCTTCACTTCTACCCACTTGGTTAGATAGTCTCTGGCAATAATGATGTATTTAGCATGTGGACCCTTAGCTGGGGGATTAATAGGACCAACAAAGTCTAATTCCCACTTAGATAATGCACGTCCACCCATCATGGTTTCAGTGGCATCTCATCCTTACGTATCGGATATTGAGTTCGCTAACAAACGTCACACTGCTTCACATAGGTATGTGCATCCATGTGAAGAGTGGGCCACCACAATCCTGCGAATAGGATTGCCTTGATCACACGATCTCGTCCAAAGTGTTCTCCTACTACCCCTTGATGAGCAATTTCAAATATCTTAAGATACTCACCCAATGGGGATAATTTATATAAGCGTGGTAAAGATGGTTACCTAAGACTAAGCTCCTTCGTCTTGCCAAAGTCATCTCTTCAGGGAATGTTTTTGTCCTGAGGAAGGATACTAACGGTTCACTCCAATCAGGCACTAAAAACACTCGATAAAGGGTGGCATGTTCCACTGGAGGTCTAGTGTTGCACATTCTTTGCATAACTTGTGCACATCTGCTTCCATTGTTGGCCAATATACCCCTAATCTTTGTAGAGTTTGAAGGGTCACAACAAGCTAATATGCCTTTATTGGTGTGCTTATACATGTTGCCTACCATTATGTGGTACTTTTGAGATCTAACTACTTCCTTGCCTCGGGTTCTCAACACACGATGTTTAGGTCCAAAGGTAAGGATAGGCACTATACTTTTGGCCCACTCTGGCACCAACTCTAGATTGAACAAGTAGGCATCAGGGAGGTCATTTGACACTCCTTGAATTGTTGATGGTTGGAGTCTTCACATGGATTGGGTAGGTTAAACCTACATTTATCTTTACAATTTTTTTCACAGATTGACACCTATATTGATATTTATACTAATTTTTAAGTGTGTGCACGCATGCACGCACACACACACACACGCACACACACACACACATATATATATATAGTTTGTTAATTCTTCCATATCTTTTTGAAAGGTTTTATATTTTTACATAGACCACTCATTACATAAATATCCATAGTAAGATAAATGGAATTATTTATATCCTTTTCTATATAATTTAATACATTATGTACTCATATGCCACATATGTTTATATCCATGGGTAAATCCAAAATAATATTTTCTTTTGTTTAAAGATTCTTTCTTAATCATTGGTCATAACAACCAGTCACTTAAGTTCCCACAATTCTTTGTTGGCATGCATACTATTATTCAATGGTGCATTTAGTGTTATGTCTAAATGCACACTCAACTTAAACAAGTAGGTCCACAAAGCGAATCCCTTTCAAATTCCGTGATACTCAAATATCTTTTATCCCAAATTTTTCAAGAAAGAGTTCAAGTAAGGACTGAACATTGAACCTTGTTGTGTTCGTAAAGTACACATGACTATGTCTTGAGTTTGAACCTTTTAGTTTGTCTAGAATTGCATTTTTTGTGAGCTATATGTAGGAATCTTCTTCGCTTGAGCTTCAATCTCTTTAAGCAATAGGTATAACATGCTTAGCTCTTTAGGTTGGCATGGATGCATAATAATTTTTTCTCGTCTCTATTAGCTAATATTATAGACTATAATCTATGAAGGTGTAGTATAATGTTTTCAGTCATTGATGGATTGGGATGCAAGTGACTTTCGTAGAGAAAGTTTGAGTGATAGTCATGAGTTATGTATACTATTAAAATAAAGCTGCACCTTATAGGAAAGTTTTATATCAAGCAACAATATGATGCATGAATTGTACTTGAGTCTCGATTTGTGTTTCTCCACCAACATAGTTCATTTGAGAGCTTCTTTGAATTTCATGGAATGTGTTGTACATTAGAAATACTGGTATGCTTGATAAGAATCTTTTCTAATTTCCTCTATGTTTGCCTAAGTTCAAGCATTATCAATACATTATGACCATTCCTATACCTCTTGGGTGTTAGTCTTTGTATGAGCATCAAAGTTGTAGCATAGTTTCCTATTAGAATTTAGTATTTCTATATGATGAATTCATTTTTAATAAAAACCCGAATCATGGACATACAACCACTATTTTGATTTCAAGGTATTCCATTGAAAATGGCTCAATTTGCTTATTGTTGTTGGAAAAATGCTACTTATTTATTTATTCATGTATAAAGGCTATATTGGCTCTGTGTGGGTATGGTATGGATACAAATGCATATCTTACATCTCATATTATCAAGATATTGTTGGGTATGGTATGGATACAAATGCATATCTTACATCTCATATTATCAAGATATTGTTGTTGTAGAAATACAGTACTTCATGAATAGCAAAAGAATCCTCCAAGATAAATGTACTACCAAAATTGACATGAAAATATATTTTCACGTTTTTTTTTTCAAATAAAAACAGCTATCTCTTCAAAAGTAGTGTATGTCTTGGTTTAACATTTGCTATAGGATGCTATCAGGTCCCTAATGTGAACAAATTTAATGAGTTCTAATGGATACAAACTACATGTAATTCTTTATGGAGCCACTATGCCAAGTAGATTTCTAGAAATGAGCGTTTGGAAATAATAGTATTGGTGATAGAGAATACCATAATGGTGGTTGGATCAGTGAACATTTGACAAACCACTATGACTAATCTGATGGATCCTATAATGCAATGAAATTATTTTCGACTCTTCATCGAGTTATTTAGTCGAGCATTTTTTTTTATGCCAAGATTTATTAAGATTTGGACTCCTCAAGGATCCATTTTATTGGATACTAAAAAAATTAAAGATTATGGGTGAAAGGGAAAAACATGTAATTGTTGGTTTTCATTGATAAGACACTCCATTTAAGTTCTCTTATTGAAAATTATCTTGTGAAACTATAAAACTATTTTTTCATTCCACCAAATATAAAGAGAGATAAAAAACGAGGAGTATTTCATGTTCTCTTTATAAAATTACTAGAAAATGCTCAAAACATGGAGAATTTGGACCCTTTCCAATTCACCCGTACAAAATGATAACATCCATTCCGTAAAAATCTTAGTATATCATTCTATAATCCTTCCTCTTTATTGCTCTTGGAATTTCGGATGGGTACATGCCATATTAAACACTATAAATTACAATTAGAACTAAAATTCATCCTAGACAAGCAAAATTTACCCACTCTCTCAAAGTGTTGTAAATCGATAAGCAATCGAGTTTTTGTCAGCGCCCCATAAATGATCATTTTATACCATAACAAAAAAAATGTTAGAATACATCGATCAGAATATGAAGAAAACTTTGAATTAGACTAGGAGTATTTGAGTTATCTATGTCCTTGATATCTAGTGAAATATCTCCCTCCACAATATATAACACAATCACACAAAAATAGACTAGGAAAATTATGTCATACATACATACATACATACATACATACATACATACATACATACATACATACATATGCACATTACATACATACATGCATACATACATAAATTACATACATACATACATACATACATACATACATACATACATACATACATACATACACACATACGTATG
The DNA here is from genome assembly GCA_020310875.1 of Ceratopteris richardii. Classification (NCBI taxonomy): domain Eukaryota; kingdom Viridiplantae; phylum Streptophyta; class Polypodiopsida; order Polypodiales; family Pteridaceae; genus Ceratopteris; species Ceratopteris richardii. The sequence goes on from CM035418.1 coordinate 113,576,445, forward strand.
TACATACATACACACATACGTATGTACATACATACATACATACATACATACATACATACATACATACATACATACATACATACATACATACATACATGCATGCATACATACATACCACCATACATATGCACATTACATACATACATGCATACATATATAAATTACATACATGCATACATACATACATACATACATACATACATACATACATACATACATACATACATACATACATACATACATACATACATACATACATACATACATACATACACACATATACATACATACATACATGGATATACACGCATACATACATACATGCATGCATGTGTTGGAGCAAATGCCAAGCCTTCACACTTGGCAAGGCATTGGAAGAAATTATGTGCAACTGTTTGAAGAACCACATGAACCATTGCTTGTGATTTTTACCATTAACCATTGTAAAAGTCATTTGGCTTAGAAGAATCTTGTAAAGCCACTAAACTCGTGGAGTTAAGAGAACTTTATGGTACGAGTTTTCTCATGAGAGAATATCTCCTCATTTAGAGGAAGAACCTTTAGGTGGAGCTCTATTTGAATTTCAAATCCAAATTGGAAAAGAATCACTATAAAAGTAGCTTGAAGTATCGCGGTCTTAGGGCCTTAGGGCCCCCATTTTCTGAGCATATTATTGATCGTTTGATGTAGTAGAGAGGCTTACACTATAGCCTACTCCGATCACCATAATTAGGCATCATATTCATGCCAATGATCATGTATAACATTGTTACATAATACATTATATTGTTGATTACATCTGTCTTCATCTCTGTCATTGTCACTTAGAATATTGAGCTTGTGATGCTCATATCGCAGTGAGTTGTTATCCATTTTCAACGATCTATAGTTTCTTCAAACAAGGTCAAAGTCTACTACAAGATATCAAAGTTTGAAGAAGTTTCATTCAGCCAATTGGGAGAAAATTGTCTCAAAGTGGTCACTTGTCATTCTCTGCACAGTTCCTAAAATATCGGGGGTAATCTTCTACTTGCTAAAGTCATTGCTCAGAGTATAGTCTATCATTTTAAGTTATTCTACTTGGAATCATTAGCTCTCTAAGATAATTAGATACCCTTAGAAGGAATGTTTCTAATTGCTACTATACTGTGAGTACTGAGCATAACATCAAGCAGGTGTCAAGACCAAAATAACAACTTTTTGGTTACTAGCTAGTTGCAAACTCATCTATTTTGATCAAATTGTTTCAAGCATCATCTCCAAAGCACATAGGCAGTTATTTAGTGTCATTGGAAAGCTAAAGGGGCCTACAACGCAACTCCGAAGTAACATAGGGCTGATACAAAGCAAGGATTAGCAGTACCAACTCATTTCTTGAAGTGTCTATGCATCTTTCCCAATAGTGGTATCAGAGCAAATTGAGGTAAAATGAGAGACAGTTTTCCTTCTTTTATTGATAAATTGGATAGGAAAACTACCAAGCATGGTCCTTGAGGATGAAGACATACTTACAAGGAAGGAGTCTCTATGGATACATATCAAGAGACGAGGTGATGCCCATTTTCAGAAGCAAAGGACAACCTACAAGAGAGGAGCTTGAAAGACTCAACTCATGGTGCGCCAAAGATGCATTAGAAATGTAATGCTTACTTAAATCCATCTTTTACTTCCTTCTTCCACACATTGGGAATTGTAAAACATCCCAAGAGACTTGGGATACATTGTCTTCATACTTTTCTTCTAATACAAGAGCAAGAAAGAATCAATTGTGGATTGAGTTTACCACTCAAAGGAAGCAATCCAAGAAAAGTGTTTCAGAATATGTGACCAAAGTCAAGGATGTGGCTGATCAATTGGCAAGCATAGGAGAGGAGATTGAAGAGGAGCAAATAGTGAGACAAGTGATCAATGGCATCAAGGTAGATGACAAATGGGAAAGCTTCACAACTACCATGGACTTGTACATGAACATGCAGATTCCAGATCTTACCACACTCAAGTTCTTCTATTTTAGGCTCAAGGTATTATGTATCTTTCATTGATGATTTTAGTAGGTGGACTATCTTGTATTTTATGAAGCACAAAGATGAAGTGTTCAGTTGCTTTAAGAAGTATCTTGCACTTGTGGAAAACCAAATAGGAAGAAATCTAAAGAGACTAAGGTCAGATGGAGGAGGTGAGTACTTCTCCATTGAGTTTGATATATTCTTGCAGGATAGAGGAATTAAAATGGAAATTACAACAAGGTATACCCTTGAGCAAAATGGGGTGGCAAAGAGGAGAAATAGGTTGATTGTTGAAACAACTAGGTCAATGCTAAATGAGAAAAGGTTACCTAATTATTTGTGGGCACAGAGTGTATCTACTACCACTTATCTTATTAACAGGTTGCCATCCAAGTCACTTGATGGGATGACCCCATATGAAGCATGGCATGGTAGGAGGCCATCACTTGATCATTGCAGGATCTTTGGATGTGTTGCTTATGTGCATATCCCATCTCAAATCAGAGGTAAGCTAGACCCTAAGGCAGAGAAGTGCATCTTCATAGGGTATGACTTAAATCAGAAAGGGTACAGGTTTTATAATCCATCCAACAAAGGTTTTATGGTCAGTAGAGATGTTGTGTTTGATGAGAACGATTCTTGGTTTGAAAGTGAATGCAGGAAGGTTAAGTTGCCATATGACTTGGAAGAGGAATTTCCAAGCCTCACCAAGGATGAACCAAGACAAATTGAAGACATCAAATCAGATGATGAGGACATTGTCAACCTAGAAGAATTCAAAGCATGGAAATCAAAGGGCAATGTCAAGATGAAGAGGTTGGAAGACATACCTGAATCATCCAACCAAGCAATTAGAAGATCACAAAGGGAGATCAAGAAGCCAATCAGATATGGGTATGATACTTCTTTAGTTACTAAGCACTTTGTTTATCTTGCTAAGGATTTATCCTGTGAAGAACCTACTTCATATGAAGAGGCAAAGACCAAGGCAGAATGGAAGGAAGCTATGGATGAAGAAATAGAAGCGCTCAAGGAGAATGATACTTGGGAGCTAGTGCCAAAGAAGGAGTCAATGAAGGTAATTGGTTCTAGATGGATCTACAAAGTCAAGAGAAACTCAGATGGATCCATAAACAGGTATAAAGCTAGACTTGTGGCTAAGGGTTTTGCACAAACCCAAGGAGTTTATTATGAGGAGACATTCTCACCTATGGCCAAAATGCCAACCATTAGGGTATTGGTAAGTGTGGTTGTATCAAGGAATTGGAATATGTAACAATTAGATGTAAAAAATGCTTTCCTCAATGGCTGGGTTTCAGAGCAGGTTTACATGGCTCAACCTCCTGGCTATGAGGACCCAAGCAAGGTAACATATGTATACAAACTAAACAAAGCTCTTTATGGATTGAAGCAGGCACCTAGGGCATGGAACCATAGGTTGACTACATACCTTCAAGATCAAGGATTCATCATGACCAAAGCAGATACTTCTCTGTTTGTCAAGAAAAGTAATTGAGAAGTGATATATCTATGTGTGTATGTTGATGATATCATACTTACAGGTAGTGATCTAAATCAGTGATCTAGGATCACTAAAGTATTTTCTTGGACTTGAATTAGTCTATACAAATTTTGGAATTTATATTACTCAAAGAAAGTATGTGCAGGCCATGTTGAAGAAGTTCCACTTGGAGAATGCCAAGATAGCTAGCATTCCTATGGAGGTAAATCAAAAGTTAAGTGCTCATGAAGGTGATTTGCTTGAAGACATTACAGGATATCAAATCATAGTAGGAAGCCTAAACTATGCTACAGTGACAAGGATTGATATTGCTTATGGAGTAAGTGTCTTAAGTCAATTTATGCACAAACCTAGAGCACCTCACTTGGAAGCTGCTAAGAGAATTTTGAGGTATCTCAAGGGTACTCAAAATCAAGGTTTATACTTTCCATATACTTCAGATTTGGACATCAAAGTATACTCAGATGCAAATTGGGCACGTTGTAAGGATGACAAGAGGAGTACCTCATGTTATCTCTCTTTTGCAGGTGATAAGCCCATTTCATGGTCTTCCAAGAAGCAACCTACTGTTGCTTTATCTTCAACAGAGGCTAAATACAGAGGATTAGCCAATGCTACACAAGAAGCCATATGGATTAGATTGCTATATTCAGATTTGGGACTACATTCTCACTCACCAATGATCTTTGGTGACAATACTAGTTCTTTACATCTTGCAACAAATCCTATCTATCATGTAAGAACCAAGAATATAGAGGTTTACTACCACTATGTGAGAGAGAAGCTATTGAGCAAAGAAATTCAACTTGCATATGTATCAACTAATATGCAATGTGCAGACTTATTGACCTTGCATATGTATCAACTAATATGCAATGTGCAGACTTATTGACCAAAGCAGTTGATGGGACTAAACTTTGCAAGTTTAAAAGTATGATTGGATTGCAGGACATTCAAGAGGATTGATGAAGAAGACCAAGTCAAGATGTTTGGCTTGAGGGGGAGCTATTGGAGAAAATACCAAGCCTTCATACTTGGCAAGGCATTGGAAGAAATTATGTGCAACTCTTTGAAGAACCACATGAACCATTGCTTGTGATTTTTACCATTAACCGTTGTAAAAGTCATTTGGCTTAGAAGAATCTTGTAAACCCACTAAAATCGTGGAGTTAAGAGAACTTTATGGTACAAGTTTTCTCATGAGAGAATATCTCCTCATTTAGAGGAAGAACCTTTAGGTGGAGCTCTATTTGAATTTCAAATTCAAATTGGAAAAGAATCCCTATAAAAGTAGCTTGAAGTATCGCGGCCTTAGAGCCCCCATTTTCTAAGCATATTGTTGATCATTTGATGTATTAGAGAGGCTTACACTATAGCCTACTCATATCACCATTATTAGGCATCATATTCATGCCAATGATCATGTATAACATTGTTACATAATACATTATATTGATGATTACATCGGTCTTCATCTCTATCATTGTCACTTAGAACAGTGAGCTTGTGATGCTCATATCTCAATGAGTTGTTATCCATTTTCAATGATCTATAGCTTGTTGAAACAAGCTCAAAGTCTATTACAAGCTATAACATTTTGAAGAAGTTTCATTTAGCCAATTGGGAGAAAATCATCTCGAAGTGGTCACTAGTCATTCTTTGCAGAGTTCCTAAAATATCGGGGGTAATCTTCTACTTGCTAAAGTCATCGTTCAGAGTATAGTCTATCATTTTAAGTGATTCCACTTGGAATCATTACACTCTAAGCTAATTAGATAGCCTACGAAGGAATTTTTCTAATTGCTGATGTATTGTGACTACTGAGCATAACATCCAGTAGGTGTCAAGACCAAAATAACAACTTTTTGGTTACCAACCAGTTGCAAACTTATCTATTTTGAACAAATTGTTTGAAGCATCATCTCCAAAGCACATAGGCACTTATTTAGTGTCATTGGAAAGCTAGAGGCGCCTACAACTCAACTCTGAAGTAACATAGGGCTGGTACAAAGCAAAGATTAGCAGTACCAACTCATTTCTTGAGGTGTCCATCCATCTTTCCCAATAGCATGCCTGCATGCATACATACATACATACATACATACATACATACATACATACATACATACATACATACATACATACATACATACATACATACATACATACATACATATATACATACATACATGCATACATACATGCATGTATACATACATACATACATGCATACATACATACATACATACATACATACATACATACATACATACATACATACATACATACATACATACATACATACATATGTACGTACATACATACACACACACATACGTACATATATACATACATACATACATATATAAATGCATGCATACATAGATACATACATCTATACATAATACATACACACACACACCTACATACATACATACATACATACATACATACATACATACACACATACACACATACACACATACATACATTTGTTACATACATACATACATACATACATACATACATACATACATACATACATACATACATACATGCATGCATGCATACATACATACATCTTAGGGTCATTCCTCCCCAATGTCTACCCTAGTAGGCCTTTGGGATCTATATTCTAGTAGTTGCTGCTTGATTTGTGGGATTTGGGGGATCCCATTGATGTTATGCTAACCTTTTTCATTAATTTAGCTAAACAAAAAGACTAGATCTCAATCATCAAGCTTCCTTTAAAAAGAAAAAAGGCATGCAAGCCATACAAAGACCTATAAACGAAACAATGTTATACATGCAAAAAGATAGTCCTACAAAAAGCGCATTGTATGTATGTATGTATGTATGCATGCATGTATGTATGTATGTATGTATGTATGTATGTATGTATGTATGTATGTATGTATGTATGTATGTGTGTATGTATGTATGTATGTATGTATGTATGTATGTATGTATGCATGCATGCATGCATGCATGCATGTATGTATGTATGTATGTATGTATGTATGTATGTATGTATGTATGTATGTATGTATGTATGTATGTATGTATGTATGTATGTATGTATGCGTCACTAAGCAATAGTTCCAAGTCAAATCCATGGAATGGAAGATTGCATGGAAATTTCAGTCCAACAAATTCATCAAATACATCTAAGAAAGTTAAAGAAAAGCTTTCTGCTAGTAGTAAAACATCTACAGGTTTTGAAGTCATTGATGGAGATTCAAGCGGTTCAAAAAAGAGTCTTGATGAGGAACTTGGATTTCACTCTATGAAGTCTCCAAGAGTAAGAAAGGCACATGCAGATGATACAAGAAGAAGTGATCGAGGATCAAGAAGATCTAGGAGGATGCAAAATTCAATGCAACGATTGACATATGATAGTCACATGGATCATCATTGTGCCTATATGACAAAGGTAATACAAGATGTTGAACCCTCTTGTTTTGAAGATGCAATTGCAAATAAAGATTGAAAAAAAAAATCTATGGATGAGGAGATGGCTACACTTCATGGAAACAATACATGGAAGCTAGTTCCATTGCTGCAAGGACAGAAACCCATAGGCTACAAGTGGGTTTACAAGGTAAAGCACAATGTTGATGGTAGCATAAGTAGGTACAAAGCACGATTGGTAGCAAAAGGATATGCACAGACATATGGCATTGTTTATGAGGAAACATTTAGCCCTATAGCTAAAATGTCTACTATCAAAACACTTGTTGCAATAGCTACAACAAAAGGATGGACTTTGCATGAGATGGATGTGAAGAATGCTTTCCTACATGGTGAGTTATACGAAGAAGTATACATGGACCAACCACGAGGATATGAAGATTCAAAGCACCGAGAATATGTTTGCACGTTGCAAAAGCCTTTGTATGGACTTAAGCAAGCCCCTGGTGCTTGGCATGCAAGGATTGTTGACTACTTAACCACCGTTGGATTTTCTATGTGTGATGTAGATAATTCATTATATGCAAGGAAGGGTGATGATGGAATCACGATTGTGGCTATTTATGTTGATGAATTGATTATAGGTGGTAATAATGAAGAAAGCATTAAAGAGGTAAATCAACTCCTTATGCAAGAATTTTGATATGAAAGACCTTGGTGTGTTGTGCTATTTCTTGGGCATTGAGTTTATACATACAAAAATAGGTATATGGATGTCACAAAGGAAATATGCCTTGAGTATGCTTCAAAAGTATGGTATGACTGATTGTACATCAATTTCTATGCCATTAGATTAGAATTTTGAGTTGGATACTACATCTGGTGAAGCATTGGAAAATTCTACTATGTACAGGAAAATTATGGGAAGTTTGATATATCTCAAAATTACAAAGTTTGATATAAGATACACTATTGGAATTGAAACTCAATTTATGCAGGTTCCTAAGAAGCCACATTTAGATGCTCTGAGGTGCACTCTACATTATATGAGTGCTACTTTGGATTATGCATTGTTTTATGAAGCTCATGTAGATTTGCAAATTCGTGGATACACCGATGCAGATTATGCTAGTAATATTCCATATACAAGATCTACTAGTGACCTTCTGTTCTCACTTGGAAGTGCAACTATTACATAGAGCAGCAAGAAGCAACCCACTATTGCTTTGTCAAGTATAGAGGCTGAGTATAAAGGTGATACAATGGTAGCATGTGAAGCATCCTAGTTAGAGATGCTACTTGCAAATTTAGGTATGGAAGTGAAAAGCCTATCACCATCTATTGTGATAATGTTAGCAGCATATAGTTAGCACGAAACCCTATTTCTCATGCTAGAACAAAGAATATTGAGGTGCATTATTATTTCACCAAGGAGAATGTGTTAGTAGGTGATATTGACCTTGTTTATCTGAGGACAGATGAGTGGGTTGCTGATATTTTCACTAAAGCACTTGGAGCTAAGAAGTGAAGTTTTGGAAGATGCTTGGATTATAGGACATGACCTTGAGCTTCAAGGGAAGTGTTGAGATATCAAGCTCAACATGTGATGATCCAGGATCACATGTATCAATTTTTCATTTCTCTAACATGTATAGTGGTCACGTCAATATATGTTAGAGATACTTCATGAGCTTTACTAGATTTATCTACCAAGAGTGATGACACATTTGTTTCTTGCCAGCTCACTCATTTGTAGACATTAAGATTTTCCTTATGTACTATTCTTTATATATTGCACTTGTTGTATTGTTGTTTTAGGTCATTCTTGTGCATTCCTTTTATGTAATAGAAGAAGAAGAAGAAGAAGAAGAATAAGAAGAAGAAGAAGAAGAAGAAGAAGAAGAAGAAGAAGAAGAAGAAGAAGAAGAAGAAGAAGAAGAAGAAGAAGAAAATCATTCTTCCTTGCCTCAATCTGTGTGTGTGATCCTCTTTGATTGTGAGAGTGTGTGTGTGACATCTCTTCCTTATCTCCTTCCTCGTGAAAAAGCTTAACCTTGGCCATGCTTATATATCTTTTACAAGGGGAGTCACTATAGATAAACGTAGTCGGTAGATATGAAATAGTGGGCAAAATATATCATCCGACAATATCTCCACGACTAGAAGTCCAACTGTCTCGGCCCTATGGGCCAAGGGGATAGGCCCCCAAGACCCTACAAAAGTGGGTAAGCCCCCTTTTGCACTCCCCCCATTAAGCTTCTATGCAGAAATCGAGTGACACCACAAGGCCTTTATTTTCATCTTGAATGGTAACCCAATTGTTACCGCTAGTGTCTATGTGAAAGGCCAAATGGCCACCAAACACTTCTTTGTATATGTTCTTTAATAAAACATATAGTGGCCTGGTCAATCACGAACTATAAGTTTGACCCCATTTGTAAGACCTAAGAAGTTTGTCTTTGTGCTCCCTGTGTACTGTGTTTTTCTTGCATAATTATGTAGCTTCTCTACGGAGTACCATGTGTGGCCCTAGGAGCTCAATTTTCTACTCCGAGGATATCATCATTTAGCTCTTGAGAGGGAGAGTGCACTGTGGTGCATCGCCATCGAATTACTTCACTGGAATCAGAGTAGTTCGATGCAAAAGCTTTGTTCCTTTTGCACGAGTGAAGCGATAACCCCCCCTTCCCCAGCTTTCTCCAAGGCTTACGACTAAGGCGGTGACCAAGGCATAGACCTTGGCATACCTTGTCATCCAAGTCACCGAAGTCACCATTGGAAATGTTGGCTACACGCGAGGGAGGACCTCAATGATCAAGGAAGATAGAGGTTCTCGGTACTTCCCAAGAGGTCACCCATCCTATTACTGTTCCCCTCATAAGGAGCTCACTTAACCGTGGCAATCTCTTACCACTAAGCTATACTCTTGTGGTGTCTGAAGAAGGGGTTAACATTAGCTTGAACATGTTTTGATCCTTCAAAGCTTCATTCTTTGCTTTCAAAGCCTATTTTTGAAGCATTTTTGGGTGTCTTTTGGAACCATTTTGGAGCACTTTCGCACATAGTTCTCTTCACATAGGTCCAAGAAAATAAGAAGAGTATTCTTTGTACTTCTTTGACAATAAATATCAACATTTGGGGCTATGTTTTCAGCCACATTCATAAAACTACAAGTTTCTCAAAAGGTTTTCAGTTTTGCTGGGAGTAGCCGCTGCAAATTTATGCAGGTTTTTGAGCATAAAACATCAGAGTTGAGAGACACTTGCAGGCGTTATTGGCTAGTTTTGGGTTGTGCATTCAGCCTTTTAGTGTCATTTTACTACATATATTGAGCACTGTTGCAGAGCTAAAGAGAACACAAAGCAGAGAAAAAGACGGACCCCAAAATTTTTTCGATTTGGACATCATATCTTTGTATCATAACCATTCTTGTAATATATTTTCCATTGTAAATGCACTAGAGTAGTCCTCTAGATGCATCCCCTCGGAAGATTAGAAACTTACCCATGTAAAATAGTAGGAAATTAGTCTTTTAGTGAATAAAGTGCCGGTCTCTTGTGTGAAAGGACCATTTTTAAGGCACAAGTATATAAGTCAATTTGTGACTCTTTGTAAAGACTTTTTTTCCATTGTGAGAATAGAGATCACAGAAATTCGAATTTGTGTCTTCTTCACTCTGTATCTTCTTTTTTGTGAGCTTGTATGCATGTGTATTGCTTGGAAAGAGTGTTAGGAAGTGTTGTCTATCCATGAGAGTGTTTGTTTGCTGTTGTTAAGGTGTGTGCGAAGTGTAGGAAGTGCTGATGTGTAGGAAGGTTTTCCCGCGACTCAGTATTTCGCTCATAACTTAAAGTAGGAGTGTCAGAATTGAGTGAAATTATCGCCATTGGATGCGTCTTCTCGAGAGCTTCGAAACGCATATGCTATTTGCTATATTTGGAGTTTGGAGCTGAGAGAAAAGTCCAAATTACTGACGGCTGCTGCACCAAGTATCGTGACACCATGATCGACAGTTGAAGCTTGTTTGGATTAGTCTTTGCCTTGTTTGCACTCTTTGAGTATGGGAGAAATGGGGAAAACCAGCTTTAAGACCAACACGAATGAAGATACAAATGGCCGATGGACACACAGAAAGACCCTTGGGATTATTGGAACGAGTAGTTCTCACCACATGCGGAGTGGAATTTGAACACACCTTAGCAATATGTCAATTTGAAAGGGCGAGCAACTATGAAATGATACTTGGAAGACCTTTCATGAGACAACTAAAGGTTGTGCAAGATTGGGGAAAAGATGCGGTATACCTACAACATGAAGGAACCACCACGAGAATAAATCTCCACACTTATACATATCAAGATGTTCCCCCCTTACAATGGAATCAAATTCATAAGGAAGAAGACGATCAGTCAATTCACAACATAGGTTCTAGTGACCAATCTTGGATGAACGAGGACACTCATCTATGGATATGTCAAACTGCCAAAAAAGAAGAGGATAGGAGAAAGGGATGGCAGCGAGGGCAAGGAGTAGCTAGGTCGGTACAAGATCCAGCTTACATGCCTCAAGTCTTTTTGGATGAAGAGTTTGAACCTCATGGTTGGATGGAGATTTTAGCGACCCTCGATGTATGTGTGAACGAAGAAGTGATAACTATGAACGAATGTATTTATGAGGAAGGATACGACGTTAGTCTTTATGTAGTAGTCCTTCAGGAGGCAGAAGAAGGAGAAGTGATAGAGAAAGAATGGAAGGAGGACTATGAGAGCATTGAGATGGAGCCAGAACCGATGGAACCAGAGGACGAAAATCAAAACATAGGTACCACAGCTAACGAAAACAACTAGGAACCTACACAGGAAGAAGAGATGGAGTTAGATAAAGAGCCAGAAGGTGAAGAAAACAGACCACAAGATCAGTTTGAAGTGCCAGCCCACTTCAAAAGATATGAAGTAGAGGAGAGAAAAATTGCTATTCAAATGCCTAAAAGAGAAGCACAGCCAGGAATAGCATATGACAACAAAGAACAAACCAAGAAGATAATAGTAACGTTAGAAGAAGGAGAAGAACGATGTACTTTCATAGGACAGGATGTCTCAATGGAGGAAGAACAAGAGTTAATACGCCTTATAAGGGAATATCGGGATGTTTTTGCCTGGACCTATAAGGACTTGAAAGGAGTAGATCCATCTATATGTGCACATAGAATCCCCATGACATCTGAAGCCAAACCTTCTAAACAAAGACCGTATACATACAATGATGCGTATTCAACAAAGATAAAGGAAGAGATAGATAAATTGTTAGATGCTGGATTCATATATGAGATTGAGCACACGGAATGGGTGTCACCTTTGGTGGTTGTACCGAAAAAGAATGGGAAGTTAAGAGTATGCATCAATCTGAAGAAAGTAAACGCCGCGACCATAAGGGATAGCTACCCATTACCAATTACGGATCATCTGTTGGAAAGAGTGGCAGGGAAGGAAGTTTATAGTTTTTTGGATGGCTTTTTAGGGTATAATCAGGTAGCCATTGCTCCTGAGGACCAACACAAAACCGCTTTCGCAACTGAATGGGGAGTATACGCCTTTAGAGTCATGCCTTTTGGTCTAACGAATGCCCCAGCCACCTTCCAAAGGTTGATGTGCCATGTATTCAAAGAATTTCTGAGAAAAAGTATGGAGGTATACGTGGACGATCTATGTACTTATTCAGCTATACGATCAGAGCACATCCCAGAACTAGAAAAAATCTTCGTCAAATGTCGACAATATCGAGTATGCCTCAATCCAGAAAAATGTGTCTTCATGGTTCGACAAGGAAAAATATTAGGACATATAGTCTCTAAAAATGGAATTTCAACTGATGAAGACAAAATCAAAGTAATTCTGGATTTACCAAGACCAAAGACTGCTAAGGAAGTACAAGCATTTATGGGACACTGCGGATACTACCGAAGATTTATACATATGTATGCCATAATTGCTAGACCTCTCTATGCACTCTTGATTCAATTTAATTGGACCGAGGAATGTGAGAAAGCCTTCAATGAGTTAAGGAATCGATTGAGTTCAGCACCAATCCTTCGAGTACCTAATTGGAATAAGCCATTTCACATTCATGTGGACGCTTCCAAGTTTGCCATTGGTTGCATCTTAGCTCAACCTGCAGATACAGGAAAGCTAGACCACCCTATAGCCTATGCCAGTAGACAGTTAAATCAAGCAGAACGCAATTATACCACCACGGAGAGAGAAGGCCTAGGGATGGTGTACGCAGTGAAAAAGTTCAGACATTACCTGTTGGCAAACAAATTCAAATTCTTCATTGATCACCAAGCTTTATTGTACTTAGTCAATAAACCTTGCAATACCGGAAGGCTAGTATGATGGTTTTTATTGCTAATGGAATTTGATTTTGAAGTAGTAGTCAAGAAAGGAAATACTCACATAAGAGCAGATCACTTATCAAGAATGACCCATGGAGAACCACCCATAGGAGTACCAGATGATCTGCCAGATACGTACCTTTTTAATCTGGAAGTATGTCCCCAATGGGCAGAAAAGTTGATCCCTATACTCACGCATGGACCTAAAGATGGGATCACACCAAATTGAACCCAGGACCTTTGGAAGACTAAAAACCTTCATATCATTGCAGGAAGTTTGTATCACCAAGATTCAAGTGGATTACTCATGAGATGCGTAGAAGAGGAGGAACAAGAAATGTGGCTTCAGAAAGCACATGTAAATCAATGGAAAACTCATCTGAATGCAAACGGAACATGGCAAACTCTGAAGAGATTAGGCATATATTGGCCGACCATGCAGAGGGATGCACATAACTATGTATCAGTGTGCCAAACCTGTCAAGAACAAAATCCAGAAGAGAACTCCACTCTATGCTATTCCACAATAGTACCAAGATGGAGCATGCCCCTGGTAAAGTTCGTAAAGACCCAAGAATACCGAGAAGGAGCCACTTCAGCAAGGAAACGTGCACTTTTAGAACAGAGCAAGGATTATGCCATTATAGGAAAACAACTTTTCAAGCAAGGGAGAGATAATCAATTACGATTGTGCATTCATGAAGACGAATATCTTGCTGTTTTAGAGATGGCACATACAGGAATTGCAGGAGGGCACTTCTCTGCAGATAAAACAGCAAAAATGATCCTCTTTGCTGGAATGTGGTGGCCAACTCTACATCAAGATGCCATAACATATGTGCAACGATGTGATACTTGTCAACGGACAAAATACCCAATTAGAAGAGACGAGATGCCACTGAGACCCATGATGAGTGCCAGAGCTTTCACCAAATTGGGAATAGACTTCATAGGACCTATTAGCCCACCAGCGAAAGGATCCCATGCCGAATATATAATTGTAGCCACAGACTATCTGACCAAATGGGTTGAAGCCAAAGTGACCAAGACAAATGACGCAAGAACTACGACCAAGTTTCTCTTTGAGAACATTTTCACAAGATTTGGACTACCAATAGAAATTATGAGTGATAGAGGTACACACTTTGTGAATGAAGTTATAGAAGCCTTATTGAATGAATTCTTGGTAATTCATAAGAAATCAGCCCCTTATCACCCACAAGCTAATGGACAAGCCGAGAGTTCGAATAAAATCTTGTGTACAGTTCTCACAAAAATTGTTAACAATGGTAGATCTGATTGGGATAAGCAATTACATCATGTTTTATGGGCATTTCGTGTAGCCTACAAAACCGCCATAGGCACTACTCCTTTTAACTTAGTATATGGACAAAATGCTATTTTGCCAATTGATTTCTTAATTCCCACTCTCAGAGTAGCAACCACTTACGAGTGGACGGGACATGAACTATCAGCTCAATTGGATCAAATAGAAAAGCTTCACGAAACTAGGTTATAAGAAGTAGCAGGCATTTATGCTACTAAACGGCGACAGAAAGCCTACTTTGATGCTCACGTCAAGGACAAAAATTTGAAGGAAGGAGATTTAGTCTTGGTATATATGTTGAAACAACACGCTAAGAAGTTGCAGAAGAGAGGATATTGCCCATTAATCATCAATTGCATATCGACAAGTGGAGCCATCAGTTTAGCAACACTAGATGGGGAAGTATTACCAAACTTTATCAGTGGGTGTCGAGTGAAAAAATATCTAGAACCATTGACTGAAGAAACAATGTCTCGATTAATCAAGGGCAAGAATAGATGCATCGAAGAGGAAAGAATACGAGAAGAAGCGAGACAAGAAGCCCTAGAACGAATTAAGAAACGGAAAGAGTGGATGAGAGAGCGAGATGAGAGATATCGACTAGGAGAAGAACTCATCCCAATGGCTAATTTTAGAGCCACTAAAAGCCTAGGTTCACAGAGAACACAACCATATTTGAATTTGGGAGCGGGTAAAACGGAGTACCACTTGGTGGATGCTCTCATTGACACAGGAGCCACCATAAGCTGTATCAAACTTTCTTTGACCCAAAAACTCAAGGAGGAATTACATCCATCAATGGCACAGTGGATAGGAATAGGAGGAACAATTACTCAATGCATAGGTGAGATCACCTTACCTCTGCATCTTGGCAACAACACTATGGAACAGAAGCTATTAGGGTGTCATGATCAGGATTTACTTGAGGAGGTAGTGTTAGGGAAAGACTGGATTTACGAATATGAGGTGACCATTCAATTGGCTTTAGGATACATCTCAACCAGGATAGGACATCGTGAAGTATTCAGTTTGGTAGACGAACGACCAATCAAATCTATAGGCATAGAGCCAAAAATTCACTCTAATGAACACAGTCATGGCTGCATGCTCGATAGTACTATAGAAACCCCTTCTTCAAGTACTTCGTGTGAGGACATAGCAAATTCTGCTTGCATTCCACCTTCTAGTCTAGCAATTCACAAGAGTGTCAATCAATCTGAAGCCAACCTCAGTGAAGCACCATGCACAAGAGAGTCTAGTCCTCTGAATAATCCAAAGTCTGTACCTATTAAAATATACCCTATTGCATACACCAACCAAGCATGGATAAAGAAGGATCAAGCGAAGGAATATCTTCGACAACAGAAGCACTATCGACATCAGAGCAACCAATCAAATAAGAAAGCAAATCATTTTGATCACCAAAGTCAACAACGTATTGCTAGGATATGGATTCCAAAGAAAGTGGTAGCCACTCAACTAGATCGATCGCAAATATGGATTCCAAAATCATGTGCTCCAAAGACGCTAAACAAAAACTATGAACCATTGCAGAAGGAGAACAAATACCAATATGGTCTACGGGCAAAACAGCCAAAGAAGAATAGCAACAAGAAAAAGAAGGAGTCTGCAAATGCAACACAAGCCAACCCGAGATTCAAAAAGCAGAAAGAGCAACCGTCCAACAGGGGAAGAACCACATTCATCAAGAAGGTGGAGAATACACTACAACCCAACAGAATGAAGAAGAATTGGGTGCCGAAAGACAAGACAGAATGCATGCATCATCCAACTACTTCCATTTGCACACATATGGAGCTATCAGAACCCAAAGTATGCATGATAGGGCCACATTACAAGGCCAAGCATTCGGCACATATTCCTTCTATTTCAGGATAGTCGAGCACATTTTCCTCTTGGGAAATAGGAGAGCACTTGTACATACATTAAGAAAATCACTCAAAAAAATAATAACTGCTTCGGCTATGATCTAACTTTTCTGTTTTTCTTTTCAGATAAAAACATAAAAAAATCTATAAGAATTTTGGAAAAATCCAGGTATTACCTTTCTCACACCCACGGGAAAGGGACGACACTATTCACTCGGAGCAATGTCAAGCGTATGAGGAACAAATAAAGGAGGATTTCTAAGAGTATATGGCCACTAATTCATACTCTATATTGAGTGCAGATGGCATCTACTAATTCCGAAGCTACGCAAGAGGAAGAGGTCCAGCTTCTTCCACTCGAATCCATAACAAAAGCAAGAGGCCATTGGTTTCGGGATGACCAACCAGTGTCAGACCTCATTTTCATGGCCACTATTAAGATCATGGATAGGGATCACTATTTCCCTATCATGTCACAAGAGTTCAAAACTATAATACAGGGATTACCGCATATCGAAGATGTATGGAAACAGGCAGGCCTAGAAGCGTTTCTCAAATTACCGATTTATATACCAGATTTTCAACGGTGTACACAAGTAATGAATACACTGCAGCCTGCAGCAACAAAGATATCAGTTCCCGAAGCACGAGTATTGGATAAAGTAGGAACATGGAAAACTATTCAATTCACACATGAACTAATCAACAGAGCCTTTGGATGGAATCAAGACGGAATCACCAATGTCAAAGAGGAATGTCATGATCCTAAAAAGAGGTCATTTTTGGATATCAACAGGATTGATATTGAAGAGGCTGTTCGCCTGGTGCACCAACATTTTTGTTTCCCAAGTATGCACAGATATACTGCACCACAAAAGATTGTCGTACAACTACTCTCGCATGCAATGAGACAAGTGGGAAATAAAGTAAATATGACAGGCTATGTCCAAGAAAGATTACTTGAAGCCCAAAAGAAGTGGGGCCAGAAGAAGGTTCTAAATGGGGGTTCAGCTTTGACATTACTCATATATGAAGCTCTTGAAATGAAAAATTGCTTACGTGAGATGCCAACTTCAGAAGGACTCGCCAAATATGCCAAATCCGCTACGGTCCCTAAGAAAAAGAAAGCAGTTGTTATGGTTGAAGAAGCAGGAACCAGTTCACAGAAACCCATGAGGGGTACAGAGCGTCTAAGAGAGGAAGAAGCCCAAGCTACACCCCAATCAAAGCGGACACATGCTCTTCCAACAATTATGAGAACTCAAATACCTATTACTAAGAGAGATCTCTCTGCCGCCCTAGAAGAGACACATCAGTATATGCAAGGGCAAGTAAATCTGAATGTCCAAGGTCATCATTATAGACAAGCAAGTCAAGAGACACAACAACGGAGTAAAGAAAAGACCCCAAAACAGCCTGGGAGATATAAAGAACTGGGCATAGATGATTCTAGTTCCAATACAGAAACCAGTCCTGAAAAAGATACTCTTGACACTGACATAGGGACAGAAACTCATGAAGAAGAATGGACAGAGACCAATCAAATCGAAGTCACGCCAGACAACCACGAAGAAAAGGAAAAGAACTTAGAGGATTCTAATAAACCTGAACATGTCATTCAATTGAATGATACTACAAAAATCAGCATCAAGGAAGCTCCAACCACTGTTACATATGCAAAACCACCTATTAAAGAAGTAATACAAACTCCAGTAAACGCGGATTCGGAGCTATTACAAAACAAAGAACAAATTGTGATCGAGGTACCAGATGACACACCTCAAGGAAACAAAGAAAACATGGTGGTTGAGCCAAGGATCCAGCTTCAGATTAGGCAGCCCCATTACACTATGTTACATGTGGCACAGGGCAAAGACGTCACAACCGGCAAAGAACCGAGTATACCGAAAACATGGCTTAATGTGGATGTCACTCAACTGAAGCCTGTAGTCAAGCAAATGATTCAGACAGCGATGGATACACAACAATAGATGATGGACATAGATGCAGATTATGATAAGGCCATGCGAGAAAAAAATCAATTCCAGATCATGAGCGAACAATTGTCATCGCAATTAATTCAGGCTCAAAAGGAGATGGCAGTCAAAAACACGGAGATGCTGGAGGTCAAAGCGAAATATGACACATTAATCACTCAGCATCACCAACTGTAAGCACAGCTCACGGAATTACAAAGATTACATGATGCAAGAGAAGCTGACAAAGAAAGAATGAAGGCTAGAAGCACTCTACTGGAGACACGGCTAAAGTTGTACATGGAAGAGAATGACACCTTACGAAGCCGGAATAAAGAACTGATGAAATCATTATTATATGATCCCCGATCTATAATTCTCCAATACATGAGAAGATGGCGGATATACATGATGATCATCCAATGCCATACACTACAGAAATAAGTCAGAGGGAACGGGCACTAGTGGTGTCCCGATTGACGGAAAATTTTGAAAATGAAGTGATCAAAGTAATGAAGGAAGCCAAGATCAAGGGTAAAGACTTGGAAAAGATCATGAAGCCTTTCAACATTCCGTACAGATTATTGAAAGAGAAAACAAGACAATATATAAAGAAGATCACAAAGAAGAGTCCAGATGAGCAACTCAATTTTAAACAGGACACATTCACATACAGTCAAGAAGAATTCAAAGTTGCACAACCTATTTGGAGAAGAAAGTTTTTGGAGAAGCATCCAACACTACGGGTGCATTGGCAAGCAACACCTTATTCATTACAGGTAAACCCTTCATTTTGTCCTATACCACGCAGAAGGGATACAAGAGAATTTCTGGACTTGCAAAGAAATGGCACTATAAATAAACAGTGGTTGAATTACCCGCTGCTTCCAAACCCGCCACATAACTACTTGCCAACGAAAGATTATATGGTCAAAACCATCAAATTTTGGCTGCAGAATTATGCGATAGTACCCGACCTAACTGTCAAAATGACAAATAAAATACTCAGTATGATACTTACAGTTTTGAAGGTCTTTAAGCATGCAGCCTACACATTTTTGAATTTCATTGGTATCAATCAAGGCACAGAGATTCTCATTTTTGACTTATCTATTATGCCTAGCCGACCAACAATACTGGCTTATTATTCTAGATTGATGTTCTTGCCAAGTGTTTCGAAGAAGCGTTCTTTACAGGATTTTTTGAAATTGATTCAGCAATATTTTTGAAGATGTCCTCTAATTTGAATGCCAGATTAGCGGCATACGAACTTAGCTTCTTCGCCGATCACAAACAACCACCCAATGATGGTGTAAAGGCAGAACAATGGAAACAATTAATGATACGTGAAGCCAATTTGCTTAATGAAACAGAGCAGAAAATCTATAGAACATAGGCCCGTCGCTCGTCAAAGCCTCTCGGGGACGACAGAGTCCAGGAGGGGGGCAGTGTTGAGGGAGAATCAAGTAAAAGAAAGAAAAGACGAAGACAACGAAAGAAGCTTCACTAAAAAGGAACATCTGAAGATATATCTCTGCAAGAAGCCCCACAGGGGCGCAACACCCATCTCTGCACAGAGCCCTGCAGGGGTGCACACACCAAGGAAAGGACGCAACCCAAAAGGGTGTTACAACCTCTTGATCTTTGGCAGGTCCAGATCGAAGACTGTAGCACCTTATCCTCATACCTTCCACTGGTGGCATGCGTGGCAACCCAACTTATCAAGCAAAGACAAATGTATCAGGCCCAGAGAATGTAAAACAAGAATTAAGAAGAGGCCGTCAAAACTGAACACCTGTTTTATAAACATGTAAAACTGAGCAAGGGTTGCGTGCAGACAACAAACTGAAGACAAGAAGCAAAGCCTGTCAAGGGACGACAAAGAGGAAGAGGGGGAGAGTGTTGCAGAGCTAAAGAGAACACAAAGCAGAGAAAAAGACGGGCCCCAAAATTTTTCCGATTTGGACATCATATCTTTGTATCATAACCATTCTTGTAATATATTTTCCGTTGTAAATGCACTAGAGGAGTCCTCTAGATGCATCCCCTCAGAAGATTAGAAACTTACCCATGTAAAATAGTAGGAAATTAGTCTTTTAGTGAATAAAGTGCCGGTCTCTTGTGTGAAAGGACCATTTTTAGGGCACAAGTATATAAGTCAATTTGTGACTCTTTGTAAAGACATTTTTGCCATTGTGAGAATAGAGAGCACAGAAATTCGAATTTGTGTCTTCTTCACTCTGTATCTTCTTTTTTGTGAGCTTGTATGCATGTGTATTGCTTGGAAAGAGTGTTAGGAAGTGTTGTCTATCCATGAGAGTGTTTGTTTGCTGTTGTTAAGGTGTGTGCGAAGTGTAGGAAGTGCTGATGTGTAGGAAGGTTTTCCCGTGACTCAGTATTTCGCTCATAACTTAAAGTAGGAGTGTCAGAATTGAGTGAAACTACCACCATTGGATGCGTCTTCTCGAGAGCTTTGAAATGCATATGCTATCTGCTATATTTGGAGTTTGGAGCTGAGAGAAAAGTCCAAATTACTGACGGCTGCTGCACCAAGTATCGTGACACCATGACCGACAGTTGAAGCTTGTTTGGATTAGTCTTTGCCTTGTTTGCACTCTTTGAGTAGTTCATTTGCATTGATCATCACTTGATTGCATGTCCTCATACACTCGACTAGGTTTGTATACTCATCGGATTGATATTTAAAGCGTGAATCCCCACTATATGCACTTGAGGGGGATTGAGGTATAGTCTCTTTCTCCACTGCTTATGTATGTCCATGTGGTCATTGATATAGCGGCTAACTTTTTTTGCATAAAGCCTTTTACGTTTGATAAATAGGGTCGTGGCAAAGTTTCTTAGTTGGGAGACACCCAGATGTCGGGGTCTCTTTGGTGATGCAGGTGGAAGACTTACCAAACCTCACCATAAGAGATGTATGATAGTTGTTCATAGGTGCTCGATAAGCCTAGTTGGTTCTATTGGGTAACTGATTATATGCAGTGGAGTCAATGATTCACTATGCAAGTAAACATGTCATTACTTGCAGTTTTATGATATTTTGACACCGGTCATATGCTCATTTTGTAGAGGATACTCTGGCAAAATCTTTCCAGATTTTTGCTTTTGTCAACTATATAGTGGTCGATTTACTCCATTGATACACTTATTCATTGGTTTTTGGACTCTTCTAGCTCCATTATCATTCTATTCACTTCTCTACCATCATGGCATCAAAGATCTTAGGCACATCTGGTGGATCATGGTCTAGTGCCAGTGTTTCGAGGAGGAGTTATAACTTGCAAGGCAAAGACCATTTTGAGATCCGAAAATTTGATGGCACAAACTTTGCTCTATGGAAGAATTGGGATGAGTTAAAGAAATGGCCAAGTCTACCATTCACTTGCACCTGGTAGATAATGTTTACTTTATAGTATTATACTGTGAAAGTGCAGAGGAGCTTTGGAAGAAGTTATGCAATACATATGAAAAAGAGATAGCATCAAATAAAGTGTATCTGATGAGAAAATTATATGACCTTTGCATGAAGGACACAGATAGTGTTGCTGCTCATCTAAATGAGTTTGATGCTATGTTCTCCCAGTTACAGGCTCAAAAAATGGATATGGATAATGAAATGAAAGCAATATTTCTATTATGCACCTTGCCATCATCATGGGATACATTTTGCATAGCTATTAGCAATAGTGCACCTGGTGGTAAACTTGTGTATGATGACATATGTGGAGCAATCTTGAGTGAGGAGATTTGTATGGTTGGCACTCAGAGTGGAGATGCATATAATGTTCGTGATTCTTGCCAAGGAAAACAATGTGGTAGGAGAAAGAACAAGGAAAAGAATGGTCAATGAAATAAGAGTATAAGTAAATCAAGGAAGAGGGATATTGAATGCCATTATTGTCATAAGAAAGGACATATGAAGAAATATTGCTATGCATTAAAGAATTTTAAAGGTAAAGGATAGATGTTGATGGGCATGTTAAACAATTACCTGCACCATCGACTTTGACTGTGAAGATTGAAGAAATTAATGTTATTTTTGATGATGCTGATGTGTTGACACTTGATAGTACTATGCCAACTGAAGCTCTTATGGCTGATTCTCTTTCCCACACATGGCTATTAGATTCTGGTGCTTCTTTCCATGTGACACTGCATAGAGAATGGTTCTCTAATTATGTATCAAAGTCTCTTGGTGCCATGAGACTTGGTGACTCTTACTAGTGTGACGTTGTGGGGATTGGAGATGTAGTTATGCAGTTCATTAATGGTTCAAAATTTACTATGCATAATGTATGCCATGTACCTCAGTTATCACATAGTTTGATGTCAGTTGGTCAACTTGATGACCTTGGTTACAAGGTGGTCTTCTATGCTCAGTCCTTTCGTATATCAAAGGGCAATATGGTTATCTATTACTGAACAGCCTATGGCTTGTATTTGGCATGGTCATTTGGGCCATATATCTCGTAGTGGAATGGAAAATCTTTCTCATTTTGGCTACTTACCTGTGTTATCTTTCTTTGAATTTTCATTTTGTGAGCATTGTCAATATGGAAAGCAAACAAAAAATGTGCATAGAATGCACATTGACTCTTCAATTCATCCATTAGATCTCGTTCATAGAGATGTGTCTGGTCCAATGCCCACTAGGTCCTTAGGTGGTTCTCTTTATTTTGTCACTTTCATAGATGATGCTACTAGAAAAGTTTGGGTATATCCTATCAAATCGAAGGATGAGGTATTCCCTACTTTCAGAAAACGGCTTGCTTCAGTTGAAACTGAAAAAGGAAGTAAGAATAAGGCTTTATGTTCATATAATGGGGCTGAGTATACCTCACATGAATTCAACCTTTTCTGTCAATCTAGAGGGATTCGTAGATAGTTTATAGCTCCTTATACCCCAATACAAAATGGTGTAGCTGAAAGGATGAATAGAACTATTCAAAATATTGTAGTTTCTATGTTGCATCATGCAAACCTCTCACAAGGTTTTTAACTTGGATAAATTAAGTGCCCAAATAATTATGCAAATACCCCAAATCTAACATCTCAAAAGAGGCATGCAAATGAACATTAAATTCAGAAATATGTTTCTCATTAGGACTAGTGAGTCCTCAACATATACAACAATGATGAGAAGTACATGATGTGCATGCTTAATACATAAGGTGCTCTCAATTGGATTTGTCTCAAAACTAGGTGCTAGCAAGTAGGCATGTATCTTCTCATACCAAGCACATGGCACAGACACCTAGGCTGGGATAGACAAAGCATAAGATCGTCTGAAGTTAGTGTCAAGCACACAACTAGGTCGTGGGCACAACAACTTAGTGATTATCCCTACGTGCTAAGCTCGAAAACAAGTGATTCAAAAATGTCAATCAATTAAATGCACACATCTACGAGAATGGTATGACACAATCAGTTGTCCAAATTAAAAATCTTGGTGAACCCTTCAGACTTGAACACCCACTAGTTAAATTCGAAGAGGGTTCATATATTGACAAGCAAGGAACGATGTATGTGATCACAAGCTTACCAGATAGGACATATGAGTTTGGAAATGTTATTCTCAAGAACGAGATAGGACACCTAAAGCAAGGAGACCTAAGACGAGAACCCAACACTCCTCAAGACAAATCCGTCTTGACCAGAGTGATTACCCCAAAGTGGGTTCCCCAAGACAACAAAAGCATATAACTATTCTTGAATAGAGAAATAGAGGAATCCTTTTGGAGATTCAAGCCAGATCAACTTAGCAAAATAGGCATAGTCACCATCTAGGAGTTCAAAGATCGTGAGATACTAGGCAAATTTGCCTATCTGGATAACATGTCGAAGAGAATGTTCTTGGTAACAGAGCAGGGCAGTCATGCATACACTTGGAAGGGAAAATTGATTTTCTCTCCACCAAGATCTAATGTTTCCCATGGCCTCCAAGGAGAAGGATCATCCTAGGCTCATGAAACCCATAGGGAAAGAGCTAGAGAGAGACCTAAGGTAAGCTTTGCACACACAATGGGCAGAGATAGATAAGAAATTGAAAGTGAAAGACTTGAAAGAGGGAGACATAAAGCACATAGGCATCAAAGAGATGAACATGATTTTCCATTGGCTAGACCCTGACAACACCCAAGAACCCTTAGATCCTCTCAAGTGGTCAAGACAATGAAAAACTACTTTTATGGTTCAAGAGATCCTTATAATCATGTGGCCAAGTTCAAAAAAGTGTTAAGAGTTGAACACGTCGAGCACTTGTTCACCCTGTATGAGGTTTCAGCCCATAAACAGTTGCAATTATCAAAATATAGGTCAGCTAGCTGCTAGAAGCATTCATCATCGAATTTTCCAAGAGTGGCATCAGACATAACACATCATCCTTGATCCACATCTTCAAGCAGACACCCCAAGAAACAGTTTGGCTAGCCGGATGGAGATTCAAACAATACGTGGAAAGATGTCCCAGACCAGAATAGCCTACAGAACCAAAACAAGTTTCCTTGTTTTTAGATGGACTTCTAAGTGGGAAACTTAGATCATATGTATATCTCAAAGAGCCAATCACACTAGATCAATGCTTGAGAATGTGTATTGACAAAGAAGACAACTTGGGTGAGGATTTAGAATTTTCCAAACTCTATAAGGATTCTGACAATCCTAGTACTCATACTTCCACACCCTCCACTAAGATAGAGGAGCTAGCTGAGCAGATTGCCAAGAAGCTAGGAGTTCAAAATAAACAAACACCAACGATCACCTCATTGAAGCCATATTATACTTGTGGAGGTGATAACATGGCTAATGTATACCCAATGCAAAACCAAAACATGAGAGAACTAAATGCTTCATATTCCACTATTGAGAGAAAATACACAAACCATACGGCTCAAGATTGTCCGTACAATAGGCAGGCTATCAGAAAAACTTATTAGCAATCTTACCAACATGGTAAGTATCATAACCAATACCAACAACCGTATTATAGGCCACAACATCAATATCAACCTCAATACCAACAACAATATCAGGCACCATATAGGCCACAACTAGTCCTAGGAAACCAACCGCCACCTCTTGCCAATGTGATTCCAGTTAAGTACATAGTGGGAGAGGAGAACCCTCATAGAGCATTGGTGCTGATGACCCTTTGGTCTTAGAAAATGAACCTCATGCTCAAAGTTCTGACTACACCCATGAAGATGGTCCACAAGCTTATACACAGAGTCACCTGAGCATAGTGAGACTTATCCATATCAATATGAGGCACTACCTATGGAAACAAAGACTTAGTGGTTCTAAGAAACACTAAAGTCATGAAGAACACTAATGTGCAATGTCAGCTCACCTTAGAAGAGATACTCAAAGTAAAACCTGAGCTATGGAAACATGTGGTGAGTCAGGTTCTAGAACTTGGTTCCAATGTGTCAAAAGCAGGCTCTGAGCTGAAGGCCCCAGGGATACCTCTAGAAAAAATAGAAGACATGAGTGAAGGTGAAGAAGCTAATACTTATCTTCCCAATCACCTACCAAGGCTACACAATCAAAGCTATCTTAGATTCAGGTGCTGGTGTTGCGATTGCAAGCACCTCTTGTGGAATCAGTGGGGCGAACCTGCATTAAGAACAACTAAAAGAAGCCTCAAATGATTGACAACCAGATTGAAAGACCTCAAGGATTGCGAGAAGGGATAACCCTAACCAGTTGTGGTGTAGAGTCTGAACACACCTTTGCTATATGTGACTTTGGCAAAAATAATGTCTATGAAATGATCTTAGGAAGACCCTTCCTATGAAAGTTTCAAATAGTGCAAGATTGGGAAACCAACTCCTTGCACTTGTAGCATTTAGGGGTCATAACCAAGTTCAATTTGAAGGATTCTACATTCAGAGATGTACCACCCCTACAATGGAATCCTATCCACAAGGTGCGAGAAGATTCAATCTCTGTGCATTTTGTAAGTTCTTTTGATCCATTCTGGATGCATGAAGATACCCACTTGTGGCTGTGCAAGGTCGTAGAGGAAGAGGAAAGATGCATAAAAGTGAGAGAAGAAGGAACTTCTCAAGGAGCAAGACCGGTTATAGACCCAACCTATACAATGATGATCTTCCAAATAAGGAATTTGAGCCTCATGGTTGGGCAAAACTATTAGAAACCATGGACATTGCTATCAATGAAGAACAGTGGAAACCTCATTGTCATGATGAGGGTTATGATATCTCTTTGTTCATGTGTGAACCCTTGCTAGAAGAGTGTGACTCTAATGAGGTCATAGAAGAAGAAGAGGACAACAATAATCCAGAGTCCATTGCGATGGATAGTTGCTTTGACTTAAAAGAGCACTATCTAGAAAATGTAGGAGTATTTACCCAAAAAGAAGAAGAACTTCTCACAAGCATTAAAACTATAAATTCAAAGGAGGAAATTGACGGTATTCAAAAGAAAAAGAAATGAAAAGCAGTGAAACAAGTAGAGGAGGAATCATTGTTTGAAGTACCAAATAATTTCAAGAAATATGAAGTTGAAGACCAAAAAATTTTGGTACGAATGCCTAAGAGAGAGGCCATCACAAGAGAAGCATATGATAATAAAGAAAAGACCAAAAATTATAGTAACGATTGAAGAGAACGAAGAGTGATGTACATACATAGGAAAAGACCTAAGTGCAAAAGAAGAAGAAGAGATTGTAGCTTTAGGTGAGACCAAGCTATGAGTGGCAGCATGCATCTATGCTGCAAAGAAAAGACAAAAGGCATACTTTGATGCATACATCAAGGATAAAGGATTGAAAGAGGGAGAGCTAGTGTTGGTTTATACACTAAAGCAACATGCTCGTAAATTGGAACAATGAGGATATAGACGCATGATCATTAATAGAATTTCCACTAGTGATGCGGTTCAATTGGCCACTCTAGAAGGTGACATCTTGCCAAGCCATATTAGTGGATGTCGAGTCAAGCTATATCAAGAACCTCTTACAGAGGATATACTAATGAGACTTAACACTGCTAAGAAGCGCAAAGAAGAAGAGTTAAGGGTGGCTAGAGAGCACATTAGACAAAATTAGTTAAGGTGACAAGGCCTAGATGTCAATACCAATGCCCCAAGATATCGCATGGCCATGTGCCAAACATCAGGTGTAATTGCTCCTAGAATAATCAACCAATGTTCCTTTGTGACCATAGAGGTAGGACAAGGAAAGAGTGTAAGGATTGTGAGAGCCTTGATTGACTCAAGTGCAACAACTAGTGCTGTTAGACTCTCATACTGCCAAGATTTGTAATTGAACATCAATTCCATAGAAGCCTTTGTCATAGGATTGGGAGGTGTGGAAACCCCTTGTTTGGGCGAGGTGGAACTTCCCATCTACTTTCAAGATGTCCTAATGACAATCAAAATGCTAGTGTATCAAGATGAGGAGCTTATGGAACCACTTGTCTTGGGTCAAGATTGGATCTATGACCATGAAATCAACTTAAATCTAAGAAGTCTAACTTCTTCAAGTTTGGGTACATGAACAATGCATTGCATTAGAATTAGAGAATTGCATGATCAGAAATCCAAGTATCACACATTATCTTAGTTCTTAAGGCTAATCTTAGAGAAGAAGTTGTATGTGTCAAAATCTCAATAATGCAGAAGGAGTCAATCATGGAAGAATAGGATCAAAGGTGAGTGGATCTCTCTTCTTTTTCAAAGACTAATGCAGCCACAATAGTTCAACCACAGAGGCAAGCGAACCAAAACAAGACAACTGCTATATCAAATAGTCAAACAAAATTCACGAAGAAGTAGTTCCGAGCATGAAGTAGATCTGGGTACAAAAGGGAGAGCAATCAATCACACCATTGCAGTCAAACTCGTTACCAAAGAATCAACAGAGAAAAGACAAGGCAACAAGTCACAAAACAACGATGATCTCTACCTCAAAGAGTACTCAAAATTTGCGTACCAAAGCAGTCGATGAAGGCCAACCATAATAATATACAAATTTGGGTGCCTAAGGAATTAGTTGCAACACAACAAGGGTGATTGCACATATGGGTATAGACAGAACTCTTACATACACAACACCCTAGGCTCTCACTCATGAGAAAAGTCTCAACAAAGAAGCCAAGGAGAGGCAAGGGCTAGAACCAAGCACAAAGATCGAGAGAAGATCGTCACCTCTTCGGCAATTGTAAGAAGACAATCATCAAGAGTATGGGTTTGGAAGCCAACAACACCAGTAACCCCCACAAAACCAAAGAGCCAACCACGAGGATTACAAAACTTAAGGAACCATCCAGAGATGAAACAACCAAAAGTGATCTGTACATAGGCAAACATTGTTCTAAAATGGATCCCTATAAAGAGGAATGCTCAGTTGTCATTCAACCATCGATTGCTTGCATAATTTCAAGATCCACTAGATACCTCCAAACAAAGATTGCATCAATTCTACAAGTAGCATTGGAAGCATTGACATGTGAAAACCATGTGCCCTTGGAATAACCCCATCTTTTGCACCAATCAGGTCATGCATTTCCACAATATGCATTAATATAGGGCCACATTAAAAGGACATGCATAGACACAATTGAGAATCCCATGCACATGAGACACATTTGACATATGTAAAATATTTTATTGATACTACCCTCTTTCTTCTTGTTTCGTGAAACTGTTCAAAACAAAAAAGGGAAAAAAGAAAAAAAAAACGAAGAAAAAAGAGAGAAGAGAAAGAAGAAGGAACATGACCATACACTTGAAGAATCTCATCAGTGAACCATCAACAAGGGCATCCATCAACAACAAAAGAGAAGCCAGTGTTCAATCACCATGATGGGAGTACAACACAAAGAGATGAACATGAATTGACCTTTCAAAACGGTAAGAATCCCATACTTTGGAAACACTGTAACAATGATCACTTAGGAAACCTCTTCGTCAGCATACCCTTTAGAGCTTAACTCAAGACCCAATTTTTTGCACCATACTTCTTACAATGCATTCCCCATGTAAGCATGCATAGGGACACATTATGAGGCCATGCACAAGGAACATATTTTGTTCAACCCATGCACTAACACACTTACCCATCATTCATTATGGGTTACAAGTACTTGGCATGAAAACTGTGAAACCCATGTTTGAAAGATCTAGAGGACATCACGGTTACATCATTAGTACCTATAAAGCACTTCACACTCGACAGTTGCTCAACATCAACATTGACAACCTCTTCTAAGCAACTAGCACTCTTTGAAAGCTCACAAATACACCATCGTTCTGGAATCCAATGAAGAAGTACAGACAAAGGGACTAAAACTTGCGAAGGCTAGCAGTAACAAAATGAAGAACAAGACAAATGACCCCACTACATTGGGAAGACAAACCACTCTTGTTGATACATGATGGACACTACCTCTCAAAGTACTTCATAGAACATCCACTCAAACAAGGGTGTGTCAGGGATGATAGACTCGAGAGTGGGGAGAAGTGTTGGCACTCAAGGTCAAGCACAGGGCACGGGAATGTGTCAAAGAAGTGGACACACAAGAATAGGGAGCATGTAGGTAGCTCCAAGAAGTATATGTCAAAATTTCAGAAGAAACCCCTATAAAAACAGTGATTTTCATCTCTAAAAGCCATTATAAATGGCATTTCATATGTTTTAAAACTTCATTTTTTTCAAGCCAAGGAGTTCTCAAGCTTGACAAGTATTAGAAGTACCTACATATCAATTTTCATATTTTTTAGACTCTGTTTGAGCCCTCAAATAAGCCTTGGAACCTAATTTTTAACTAGGCTAAACAGTAGGTCTGGACAGGGCCAAAACTAGTCAAATAACTATAAAAAGAGCTAAAGAGCTCATTTTTGAGAGCATTAGTGGAGTGTAGCATTTGGAGTTAGCAAGTTAGAGAGAGCTTCTTGAAGAGTGTAATGGAGTTCTTGAGAATCAAGCTTCCATTGTTCTTATCTTTGTTATATTGCCTTGTGTGTGTGTGTGTGTGTGTGCATGTATGTGCCTGCCACTCACATTTGCTCACCACAATTGCTCACGATCTTCATATCCTCGTCACTTCTTCACGGATTGACAAGTAAAGGAGGTGGTGCTCACACTTGGGCTACAACCATGTTCATGAATTCTCTATAAGAGCCTCCCAATGTTTCCTTCTTTTTCCATAAGAAGGAATGTTTTGCTAGGGATTTCAGCCTCCGAAAATAGAAAAATCCCCAAACAAATTCCCAAGACAAGGATTACGATGAATTTACCACAATGAATAGGGAAAACAAGAATATTAGGT
This sequence comes from Ceratopteris richardii, assembly GCA_020310875.1. Lineage (NCBI taxonomy): Eukaryota > Viridiplantae > Streptophyta > Polypodiopsida > Polypodiales > Pteridaceae > Ceratopteris > Ceratopteris richardii. The sequence goes on from CM035418.1 coordinate 113,607,281, forward strand.
GGGGAAGTCATAAAAGAAATGCCTCAAGTTTCCTTGCTTAAGGAAATAGATAATCTAGACATCGAACATAGGGATGATATTCATAACAAGAGGAAAGAACGCTTAGAAAATGAGCTTAATTCCTCATAAAAAAGGTTTGGAAAGATATAAGAAAGGAGGAACCTCCTTAGCCGAGTTTTTTATAAATGTTGCCATAACCTCCTTTAAGTGCAAAGGATTCAGAGATCTTTCTAAGGTTCAACCAATCAAGAAAGCTTTGAAGAATCCTAATGATTCCCTTTATGTCTTTTGCCTCCAATAAATTAAAGTTCATAGACCTAAACTTAATTGGAACCGAAACATACTGCTTTCTCACTTCTCTTGGTTCAACATGAATCATGAGTTTGTTATTGGAAGTACCAACATTGGGATCCACCCTTCTCTCATGAGTTTAGTTGAGTCTCACGAGATGAATGTTGACAATCGATAGATAGGTTTACAATTTGGTCAAATTTTCAATGTTGTAATTGTCTCAATTTATGGTGGCAATACCCCCCCTTAGGAGAGGTCTCACTTCGAAATCCACCTTAGGAGAGGTCTCACTTGGAAATCCACTTGATGTCTCAAGCGCCCTAGTATCCTTTTTGGAGACTTTAATATGGCCTTTGTTGGAGATGGAGACTCACTTAAGTTGTTTTTAAAGGTAAAAAAGAAGGAAGATGGTCGTGATTGTGAAGAACTCAAGTAAGAAGCAACATGCTAATAGATACCAAAATTTTCAAAACTACTCCTCAAATTGGCCATTTTTATCTAAAACCCCACCCATGGAGTGATCAATGAAGGCACACGGAGTGCTGGATAAGAATTTCCTTGCTTTTTCACTTAAAAATCATTCGCAATCTTGGCAACAATAGAATGCAAAGAAGGGAGTTCCACTAGTAAGTTCATAACCGAGGAAGAACACATCACATATACGTTTCCAGAATGGAGGAATAAAACAAAAGATAGGATCAAAACCGAGCTTTCAAAATCCACTAAAGGCTTAGATAGGATAAAAAAGAGGAAATCCACTTCCTCATTTTATAACGGATATTGAAAATTTTCTGTATAATTGTAGGTTTCTATGAACTTTCTAAGGTACAAGCTATTAGGAGAAATATCAATGCGCAAGCATTGTTAACACAAATTATCTGGCTATAAGAAATTAAGATTCAAGGTCCTTGATTAGCTTGGAATCAAAACATTATTTGACTGGACTTCACTTGGCACAACACTAACCATAATCAGGGTGGGGGGCACCTATATATGCCTCCATCCCACCCTTTCCAACTGTCTTGTGGGACAAACTATTGACACCAATAATCATTAGATTTCCATAGACCTTAGTCAGCCATACAATTTTAGTATTTTTACAATTATGTTGCAAACTATACTTCTTTTAGAGATCTTTGATGGAGATCTATCATGTACCTCACCCCTTTATTATTATTACCGAAGATGTTTATATGGTTATCTGCTATACAAACAGATTCATGAAGAAGGGCCAAGTGCTTAGTGGCTTGGAAAAAAAAGAGTTGTGCGACATTCAACAACAATTGAGCCTTAAAGATATATAATATAATACAAAATTTACATGGACCAATAACCAAATAGGTGGAATTTTTTGAGCTGCCCAACTTAATCATGTCTAATGGTCCTCTTGTCTAACTAATAATTGGGAGTCTACTATCATTTCGGATAATCTTTGTTTTCTATCTTATCATATTGCTATTATTGCTCAATTGAAGACTAGAAACTCACAATGCAAGTGTGGATGGTTCCACATTGATACTTTCCCACTTCCATTGAAAGCTCTTTAATTTGAAGTCATTAGAATTATAGATTTGAAACTCGCTGCTCAGTGCCCCCTGCTAGTCAAAACTGGTTTCAAATAGTAAAGAATTGCTAGTTTGTGTTTCTATAGATGGTTTCCTCTTCACTTCTGTTATTGAAGTAAAGAACATCACATAAAAATCCAAACTTTATTGGGAAGAGAACTTCGATAGAACCTCCAAAAATATGTTTCAAGTGATAAGAAGAAAGAAAGCCAGGGAATTTATCCCTTAACACCATTGGAACAATAAGACTGCTTCTTTTGAACAAGATAGAAGTTATCTTATCCAAAGCTTCTTCTAGGATCTCTTTGATAGCCAACCTACTGAAAGCAACATGAAATGGAAGGACTGTGAAAAAATTGCAAGCTATAGAGACAAAATTGTTGCCCAGATCTTGCAGACACACGTATGCTAAGGAGAGCACAAAAGTGAAATCTTGCAGACATACGTATGCCGAGGAAAGTACAAAAATGAAATCTCATGAAAGCATAAACAGAATACATAGAGACAAGAGACTGGACACAAGATTGGGTACAATCTCCCCCCACATACTCTAATGGACGAGTCTATCAGAGTATGTGTATTTATAGGTATTGTAGTAAAGGACGTTTCTCATCCCAATTACTTGGATTATCTAAAGAATAACAACATAATAGATCTAAAATAGTAATATTCATAGCTTCACTTTGCGCATTACTTTCATGATGAAATGCAAAGCTAAAGACTATTTTGGAACCTAAATTTTGAAATAATGCAACCCAAAAGTGGTTACAAACATTTGAGTTCACCTATTTTAATAACCTTGACCTCCCCCTGCACCACATTGATCAACTCAACATAGTCTATGCCTCCCATAGTCTTGAACTTTCCTTCTCTATTAAAACCAAGATTCTTAAAAACATCATATTCCGTACCATTTACCCCTCCTTTGCATCCTCAAGCCCTCCTCCCTATTTTTTAGAAGTGGTTGGCTGCATATCATCACTCAATCTTGTGATTTGAGTCTGTCAAAATACCTATTGCCCATTACATTGAAGATGTCATGTCCTCCATACTTTCCCCTTAAAAATAGTGGTCTCTTATTGCTAAATACATAAGAAATCTCCTCACCAAAGTTAACAGGGCCTCAAGTATGACCTTCAATGCAAGATCTCCTTCAATTATGAGGCTTGGAACAAAGCCATCCTCTCCAACAATATTGATCTCATTAATAGCATTAGATCTCAAAATAAGGGCCATTGAAACTGAAGAAACTACTGCCAAACTGAAGAAACTACTACCAATATGAATATTTTTGGGGAAAACGATTGGGATACACATATGGGATATACTCCCATTGTCCTATGTAGAATGAGGTAGATAATAGAGAATTGATCTTCATACATTTCTCTCCTCTCTTCTCTTCCCCAAGTAATCCCAAGGTTCTTCAAGATTGCACTTTAATCTCGAATATCATACACCCAACAATCTCTCCCTCCTTGGCCAAACTCTTCGACATGAATTTCACCTCCCAAAAAATTTCCACGGCCATATATAACCTTAAAAAGAATAAAATTCCCAGTCTTGATGGAATTTTAGTTGAGATCCTCCAATCCTTCCATACCCTCGTCTCCCCTTTATTCCTTTGGATTTGGAAGTGTTCCCTTTAGAGAGGTTACCTTGGGGTCCTTTAACACGTGTTATTAAGCTCATCCATAAAAAGAGAAAAAAATATGATTTATCCAATTTGAGACCCATCACGTGTCTCTCGTGTATCTACAAATTATTTGCCAAAGTCCTTAATGAATGTATCAACAACCACATGAATGCAATTTTTAGTAATAGCCAAGAAGGATCCATTAAGAGTAGGTTCATGCTTGATGTTACAATTGCTCTCTGGGAAGGAATGGATTAAGCCAGCCTTACGGGTGACCAATTCTCTTTTCCCAAAATTGATTTTGATAAAGCTCATGATCATACTGATTGGAGCTTTATACTATCAAGTCTTAAAGATCATGGTTTTTTCCTTGTGTTCATTTCTTGTGTGGCTTGTCTCCTCAATAATTCTCAAGCTTGCATCTATACTAGTGGGACCCTCAGTGAACAATTTCCACTTTCTAGATCCATCAAGAAAGGGGTGGTCCTTTCCCCTCTTCTCTTTGCTATTTTTGTTGATAGCCTCCACTGGCTCTTCCTCTCCAACCCCAATGTAAAAGGGATCATATTTGCTAGCACATGAAAAACTTCAACAATGACATTTATTTGACCATCCTCCACACATAGAGCAACCTCAAGATGCAATGAGCATGCTTGGTGTTTAATGTTAGTGGATTTATTGTTCATGAACTCAAATTTGGCTTTAATTCTTTCAACTCTCTATCTCTAGCCTTATTGACTAACCTTGACTACCAAGAAATTGCAAATGCAGATTAAATCCTACAATTTGAGAGACTCTAGCCCCCCTACCCCCATAGAGTCTTCATCTACAATCACTATTTGGATCCTTTTATTATCTATTATCTATCTTCTAAAAGATTTCTATCCTACGAGCTTAACCTCCTTCGGACTACCTTCAACAATTTTATCTAAACACCCATAGAGTTAATAAAGTGACTTGGGAAGCATGCCTCCTCAAAAAAGACAAAGGGTGTCTTGGGCTCCTCGACTGCAACCACATTTCCATCAAATTGGTTATTAAATGGATCTACTAGGCTTTTTGCTCAAATGATTTTTGGGCCAACCTCATCCATTTTTTTACTCTCTCCTTCTCCCTCCAAGACTACCCCTTCATGGACATGTTGAGACTTCCTTGCTATCCCCCTTACCCAATGTAAGGTCCAAATTAAGTGGTCTACCCTCTTGAAAGGTCTTTGGAACTCTTAGTTCATTTTTAGGTCCAAATTCAAAACCCATCCCCCCCCCCCCAAACTAGCTAGAAGGACTCCTTTGTGTAGTTTGGTCCTTTCTCCAACCCCCTCTTGCCTAATAAGCATAGAAGTGGATTCAGACTCTTTAAAAAAGGAATTGAAAATTGGTCCTCCATCTTGGATGATAATGACCAACTTCTCAACTTTGAGTCACTTATGTAAAGATACCAAACCTCCCCCTCGGCCAAGTTGCTCATTACCGCCTTGTATGATTCCATCCACTTCCATCTCAAGCCCTCTCCTCTCCTCGGTTGGTGGAAAGGAATGCCCAAAAATAAATTTAATTCCAAGTCCATTAGCCATACCCTAAATGTCAGTTGGAATCTTAATTAGTCCTCTAAACAATGATGTTACCAATTTAATAATATCTAGTTTCTTGGGACAATGAAAAAGAAAACTTCCTCCTTTGGCAAATTATCCACAAGGCTATTTGTAATAAAGACAAAGCTAGACATTTTGATATTCACGATAGTCAATGCCCTTTGTGTAACTCATGTTATCTGAGGACATTATCCATCTGTTTTTCTCATGTCGGCATTCACAAATCTACTAGTATTTTTGTACCAAACCTAAAAGGATATCCATCCTCGGCCCTTTTCTCCCTTGGAAATCTTGCTAGGAGAAAACCTTCATGTTGACCCTCTCCTATGGTTTTCAATTAGATCCAATTTGATTTTTCTCCTATGGTTTTCAATTAGATCCACGTGCATAGCATTTTTGGGTACTCTTGTATTAACTTTTCCCTCTAGTTAGGCTAAACAATAGTCCCTTTGCATGTTGCCACTAGTAGGTCCTCTAGTTCAAATTGTGTGGACAATGTTGGTGTTTGAGTGTAATCCTTTTAACCTCCACATTATAATATGATAGGATGAGAAATATGGCTAGTACCATTGTTTTGAAATTGTAATGAGCTTGCAATGGGATAGGTTTTAGAAAACTGATGTATGCTTCTTCAATAGCGGCCATTTCTAAAATTTGGAGCTCCACGCATTCCCCTTGAGTCCTGCTGATCTGTTCCACTTGGTTCATGCCCACAAGTTTGGGTAGGTCAAATGTATCTTATCCTTCTTCAGTGACCTACTGCCTAGTGCAAGTTGTGGATCGTATTCTTCTTCATTGATCGACTTGGATCTCAACTGTCTCTTCTACTTTTGGGGGCCTTAGGAAGTGATGCAGACCACTCATATTGTTGGACTCTAGCTTATAACTCAATTATTTGATTCTGTAAGTTGAGAATGTCAGGCGATGCTGAAGTGAACATAGTAAATTTCAGACTATCATTGATGGTGCTGACAATTCTGTGATTTGTTGCCTTTGTAGCTGATTGACCTCTTTAGTTAACTTATCATGTGCTTCTAGTAGGTTGGCATAATCCTCCAAAATGATTTTGATGCGCTTGGGAGGAACAACCTAGAACTTGGAGGGGTTGATGAGGGCACTAGGCGTATTTTCAATGGCTTCCTCCAGATTCTCTATATTTTGCTATTGGAACATCTAGTTCTCCTCTTTAGCTGCTACCAAATGCCATCTCAATAATGCCATATTGGGGCTAAGCTTGGCATTTCTTTCCATCTCCATATGTAGGTGGTTTTCTAAGTCCTTGACTACTTACTTATCCAGCTCCTGTACCTATGCCTCAAGGTGCATGTGTGATTGTTGTAGAGCATTATACTATTCTTGTATTGTGTCATTCATGGTGATCAAAGTGGCAATTCTATCTTGAAGTTGGGTTGATTTGTCTTGTAACATCTTGTTCCATTGTGCTAGCGATGTGTATTCTTGTAATGGATTGGAAACTTATCATCATCAAGGTAGTAAAATCAATGTTTGATGTAGATAAGGTGGATGCAACATTCAAAGTCTTGTATGTAGGGGGCCTGGGAGCGGGGATGGGGAGAGTGGATGTAGTGGGAAATGCAATATTGGGTGGAGGTGATGTTGGTGGAGGGGGGATTGGGGATTGTGGTACTATGGGTGGGTGGCAGAGATGTAGTGAGTGGACGTGAGATGTCCATGGGATAAAAAGTTTTTGTGTGTGAGGCATCAACCGTTAATAATGATATGCTAGTTGCGATGCATAGTGTTGTGCGTATGATACCAAACAAAAATTTTGATGACATGAAAAATGGTTGAGTACCCAATGATAAATAAGGACTGTGCTGAATGTGCAAAGGAGTGTCCCATAATGAGGGATGTGTAGATTTTTGACGGAACATTGAAGAAAAATGAGGCATTTTGGTGCTTGAATATGACAAGAAGGGGGATTGGAGAGCGGGGTATGGTGCAATTGACTATGAAATATAGGATGCAATGGTGATGAAATGATTGATTATTTGTTCTCATAAGAAGCTTCTGGTTGGGAAAATACTAGCATTATACAATGGGGAAAGAAAAAAATTGTGTATGTGATACTGGGCCATGGAATGCAAAACTAGGGAGGGGCATTATGTAGTCATAGGATCTGTGGCTATTTGTACTTTATTGGTAGTGATTGGAGTAGTCTTAGTAGGGTGGGTGAGTTAGGGGTGTACGCAAGATGTGTTCAATTGTTTTACTGAATATTTTGCTAGTGGACATATATATATAGAGGTGATGGGGGTGGTTGTGGAAGTTGTAGTTCAGATCATAGGGATTTGTATTGTTTTACTGAATTGTGGAAGTGTCCTAAAGCTATGTTCATTGTACTATACACTAGGCTTCTTTAACATGTGATCAATTGCTTCAAGCACTCCTACAGCTTCTAACATTGCATGTGAGGAGTCAATGAATCGGGGGTCCACATCATTTGCTTGAAGTAATTGTTCAAGAATGGCCCGAATCTATTGCTTGGATAGGTCACTATGTGCATGAATGCCTTTTATAGTCTTTCTTAATATATTAAGAGTAGCTATGTAAGCATGCTCACCTTCTTCTTCCTGATCGCTTGCTTGCACCATGAATGAACTAGGAAGGTCTTTTTCCACCCTAAGCTGAAAAGTTTGAATCAAATAATAACACCTCAAAAATATATGGCTTGGGCAATGAAGCACTGAAGTAATCCAACAAGCCTGCTCTTTCCCAAATGTTTTGCAATTCTACCAGATTCTATAACTCTTCAAACTCTTTAGAGAAGAACTAAAATCAACCCCACGTGTTATTAAATTTGCATTTGGATTCCCACATGTAAAGTGTGAAGAGAGATGGTGGATGCAATCCAAAGATGAGTAGGTGCTGCTACAACCAGCTTCACACCAGCCAACTGAGACTTCAGAGTTGATTAGTAGACCCTTTTAGCTTCCTAAATCCACCAAAATATCAGCCAAGTACTTTGGAACATGTATCCCAAAAGTTTAAGTCAAGACAGACTAGTTGCGAAGTTACTAGCTCCCAAAACTTGCTATTTTTGGACATACACTTGCTAGAAAAAATAAATAGTGCTCTCAACCTGGTAGGAATTAGAAAAATTCCTTTTGGGCATAGCAAATAGACTTAACAAGCTTGCTATTCCAAGTTAAAACACTTCAAATAATGGACTGAGCACTGAGAACAAGATTTATCAATTTCTAGAACATGCCCACAATTCTCGGGGCTCTGCAGAGATAGACCAGTGAGCAGTAAATTGCAGATATCTTCAAAAGTATTAATCCAATGACCATGAAAATTTATAGGTAGAACATAGACAGTATGAACTATCTAACGCACATTAAATCACTGAAAAAGGTTCATTAAAACTCGAGATATGACCTTCTGAAGGTACTGCTCTGAGTGAGTATAGCAGAGAACAAAACAGAGAAGTAGATGATATTAAATGTATAGACTCACATATGATTACAGCCACATTGGCAATGAATCTTTGCACAATGGGAGTAGAATGATAGAGCTATGGAGTAAGCTCTTCAATCTCTACAAAATGACATGAAGTGGTCACGTACAAGGCTTGCTAATCGCCTCTTCCTTCTTGCTCTTTTTATAGCTATTCTTGGAGGGAGTTTTGAATTCGAATTCGAATGGCTCCACCTAAAAGTGATCCCCAAAGTTAGGAGATATTCCCTCAGCTCAAAAAGTCGTGGTTTTTGGTAGTTAGAGCCACAAAATTGCTTTTACATCATGCATGAGGTAAGCCATCCTTTTCCTTTTTCTTTTTCAAATTACAAGAGATAAAAATGAACTCTTTTACAAGAGGTGTTCACATGACTACTCATGTGACTTACAAATGAGGATGATATCAAACATATCAAGCATGTAGGCTTGGGTAAAATGCACCAACAGATCCCCCTCAAGCCTAACATGCTTGGCCTTCAAATAAGTCTTCAATTGTCCTTGATTTCCTACAAGCCAATCATCAACTTGAATCTACTTAACTTTGTACCATCAAGAGCTTTAGTCAACATGTCTGCACATTGCATATCTGTAGAGACATAGGATAGTTGAATATCCTTGCTCATTAGCTTCTCCCTTACATAATGGTAGTGGACTTCAATATGCTTGGTTCTAGCATGGTATACCGGATTAGCTGCTAGATGTAGTGAGCTTGTGTTGTCACAAAAAATGTGAGGTGTTGAAGAATGAAGTCCAAGATCTGTGTACAAAGACTTTAACCACATGATTTCTTGAGTTGCATTAGCCAAACCTCTATATTCCGCTTCAATAGAAGATAATGCCACGGTTGGTTGCTTCTTCGATGACCAAGAAATGATTTTTGAACCTGCAAATGATATATATCCGGATGTGCTTCTTCTATCATCTCTAGATCCAGCCCAATCTGCATCTGAGTAGACCTTTAGCTCAATATCTGAAGTAAATGAATAAAACAAACCTTCATTCATAGTCCCCTTTAGGTACTTGAGGACTCTCTTGGCCGCTTCCATATGTGGTCTTCTCGCCTTATGCATAAACTGACTCAATATGCTAACACTATAGCATATATCCACCCTTGTGAGTGTTGCATAGTTCAAACTTCCAACCAAGCTTTGATAGCTTGTGATGTCTTCAATTGGCTCTCTTTCATAAGCACTAAGCTTATGATTTTGCTCCATAGGTGTACCTGCACACTTGGTATTTTCCATCTTGAACTTGACGAGCATGTCATGGACATACTTTCTTTGTGTGATGTATATACCTGAATCTGTGTAGATCAACTCCAATCCAAGAAAATAAGTGAGTGGTCCGAGGTCACTTATTTTGAACTCCTCCTTCATTTGACTCTTTACCTTTTTGATTCCTTCAAGATCATTGCCTGTGATAATAATATCATCAACATACACACATGAATAGATCACTTCAGATCCATTCCTCTTTATGAACAAAGAGGTATCCGCCTTGCTAGCTTTGAATCCTTGGTCCTGCAAATAAGTCACCAATCTGAAATTCCAAGCTCTTGGAGCTTGCTTCAATCCATACAAAGCTTTCTTTAGTTTGCATACATAGTTAGAATGATGTGCATCCTCATATCTAGGAGGTTGTGCCATATACACTTCCTCAGAAATCCATCCATTCAAGAAAGCATTCTTTACATCAAGTTGATAAAGATTCCAATTTCTAGATGCACCAAGACTAATGAGAACCCTAATTGTAGGCATTTTTGCAACAGGAGAGAAAGTCTTCTCATAATCAATACCATGGGTTTGAGCAAACCCTTTAGCGACTAACCTTGCTTTGTGTCTATTTATACTTCCATCTGGATTCCTCTTTATTTTGTATATCCATCGAGATCCGATTATCTTCATAGATGGCTTGTTAGGTACAAGCTCCCAAGTTTCATTCTCCTTCAAGGCTTCCATTTCTTCATCCATTGCATCTCTCCAAGCTTTCTTGCTTTGTGCTTCTTCAAATGTGGTAGGTTCTTCATTGGTTGAATCCTTTGCAATGTAGATTGAGTGCTTGGTGACCAAAGAAGTATCATAACCAAACCTCTCTGGTTTCTTCTTCTCCCTTGAAGACCTTCTAAGTGGTTGATGTGAGCTCTCGGGTCCATATGTAGCATCCTGCATCTTTGCTTTTCCTTTGTTCTTCCATAGCTTTAGTCTTTCCAAGTCTTCTAGGTCAATCTCTGAATCACTTTCTTCAATCTGCTTCGGCTCCTTTGGTTGAAGTGATGGAAAATCTTCATCCAAGTCATAAGGCAGCTTCACTTTCCTGTCATCATCAAACCATGATTTGTTTTCATCAAAAATTACATCTCTACTCACAGAAAATCCTTTATTGGTTGGATTGTACAATCTATATCCTTTTTGGTTTCGGTCATAACCAATAAATACGCACTTCTCTGCCTTGGGATCCAATTTCCCTCTTACTTGAGAAGGAATGTGAGCATAGGCTAAGCATCCAAAGATTTTACAATGCTCTAGACTAGGTCTTCTTCCATTCCACACTTCATATGGAGTGGTTCCATCTAGTGACTTAGATGGAAGTCTATTTATGAGATATGTGGCTGTCGACACAGCCTCTGCCCATAGGTAGTTTGGCAATCCCTTTTCGTTGAGCATGGACCTTGCAGCTTCGACAATAGCTCTGTTCCTCCTCTCTGCTACACCATTGAGTTCGGGTGTATACCTTGTAGTGACTTCCCTTTTAATGCCTCTTTCATGCAAGAAGGCATCAAATTCAGAAGAGAAGTATTCTCCTCCACCATCTGATCTGAGTCGTTTCAAAGTCCTACCTATTTGGTTTTCAACAAGAGCAATATACTTCTTAAAGCAATTAAACACTTCATCCTTGTGCTTCATGAAAAATAGAATAGTCCACCCGCTACAATCATCTATGAAAGACACATAATATCTTGAGCCTGATATAGATGGCTCCTTACTTGGACCCCACACATCCGTGTGCACTAGATCCAAAGGATGTTGATACATATATCCTTTCTTATTGAAAGGATGTCTATGAGCCTTGCCGAGTTGACAAGCTTCACACTTATAAATCATGTGTTGCCTTGTGATATTAGGCAAACCAAGTACACTTTGGTCCCGGCAAATCTGTTTCAATGTCCTCTCACCAATGTGAGCAAGCCTTTTGTGCCATATCTCCAATTCTGTAAGAGTTTGAGATCCATAGCTAAACAAATCTATGTTCTTTGTATCTTCCACTTCAAAAGTGAAAAGCCTTCCTGTCTTTTCTCCTTTGGAAATCCTTCGAAAGCCTTGCCTTGGGTCTTCAACATATGCTCCAAATCGATTGAATCTAACCTGCAATCCTTTTTCAACAATCTGTCCAACACTTATTAAATTTTTGGTAATTGTAGGGACATACAAGACTTTGCTTAAGAGGTTCATATTCCCATCTGATGTCTTCACATTACCTATCTTCTCCACTGAGTGCTTTGTGTCATGTCCTGTCTGAACTTCATGCTTGTTATGAGGATCTTCCAAATCAGAAAGTAAAGCCACATTTCCTGCTACATGGTTTGAGCATCCCAAATCAATGTAAAATATGTGATCATCATCCTTACCCTTCTTTGCTGATAGATTCATAATCAATAATGAATCTTCTTGACTTTGGTCCTCTGCATAGTTATTGTAGTCTCTCCTTCCTCTATGGCCACTTTGATAGTTGTTATTGTTGTAATTGTTGTTGTAGTAGTTGTTGTTGTTGTAGCCTCCATTGTACCTGCCTCTATTTGATCCATAGCCACCTCTATTGAATCCTCTTCCTCGTGAGTTCCTCGGGTTCCTGAAACATTCTTCAGTAGTATGGTTAGATAAGCCACATATGTTGCAAGGTTGAGATGATTGGAATCTCTCCCTGCCTTGCTTTCCACTTCTGCCTCTTCCTCTAGCTCTTCCTCTACCTGCAAAGTTTGCTTGGAAAGAGCTACCTTCATCTTCATTCTTCCTATTCTTTGACTTTTCCTTGACCTTAGCTTTATCAGAATATAAGGCAAAAGTTTGATTACCTCTTGAGGACTCACCACCTTTGCTAATCTTTGCTTCATGAGTGAAGAGTTGGCCCATGAGTGTGTTGAGGTCGGGTACATGCATATCCATGTATAAATCCATGGCTGTTGTGAATGACTCCCACTTGTCGTTTGCTTTGATTCCATTCATGATTTGTCTTATGATTCATTAGGGCGAAAAACGGCCCAAAAAGGGCCGTGTAAGGATTTCAATTAGTTGTGCTTAATCGTTGTCAAATCCTTTAAGAAATTCCGTGTAAGTTCATTTAAAACGTATCTTATGCAAATTTTGAAGAGAGAGAAACTCGTATCATATAATCATGAAAAGTTTGTGTGATATCTTACGCCTCAAAGTTTGTGTGATATCTTACGCCTCAAAAGTTGAATTTTCCTCTTGTTCACGGACCTATATAATGTGTGCTGATCACGTTTTGCGCTCTTTTTCTCTAGTTTTCATAGCAAGCCTGTTTCTCCCTTTCACGTCATTTTAGACACTTGCTGGTCATTTTTCATAGCAGACCATGGAGAACATTAACCCAAATACTCTCCCTGAGCTTTCAAACATTCGAAATCATTGTAAAAAGTTCCATATCAACATTGCAGTTAGTCAGGAGTATGCGACGACAAGAAACGTATTTCGAAGGGCTCTTCATCCTCTTGAAGTAGATGGATTGCGAAAGGAAGGCAAGAAACATATCGACATATGGACAGATGGATCTGTTTATCCAATTGATCCACAAACTGGAAGGTACCCCCCTTTTCATAATCTTCATGATCTGATTAGATTTGTGGGAGATGGTGAGGATGGTTTACGAGGCTATTGTTCAAGGCTCTGGGATATTTCAAGGAATTATGTACAATACATAAACTATTTACAAAACACACTACACCAGAAGAATTTACATATGAGGGAGCTAGAAAACAAATTATCCACTTTATCTTCTCAGTTAGAGTCTTTTAAAAAAATGAAAGAAACTCCTATAGGTTTGAGAATGCGGTCAAAACGAGTAAAACCTTTTTTAGATTTGACTAAAAAATCTGGCCAGAAAAAGAAAAGAATGAAAATTGTTAGAGATCATGTGACAAATGTGCTAGGTTTCAATATGTGGAGCAGTTTTGAGCGCATACATTTCTGTAATGAAATTTTGAGTCAAAATGATGTTTTAAAACTATTGAAACTAAATGAAAATACATGCTTGAAACGCTTTGTTTTTCAAAAACTCATGACAGAAATGAATCTTTTACTAGAACCATCTCAAATTCAAAATATTTGTGATAGTGTCGGAGTGAGTAGGAAAGGTTATAGAGCAATTTCAAAAGTTTGGTGTGAATTTTTAAAATTTAACAAAGTTAGAAGTTTTGGATTGCCTAGACCCCATCATGTAGGAAAGTTTCGGCTCTGCTTGAATAAGAAGATCACATCAGTATTTGGTGAATATAAACATATTCACGGTAACATGCCTTACGAAGTAGGAAAACAAAAGTTACATTTCACTTACAATGCATTTAACAACATATGGATAGATGTTATAAAACTTCAAACATACATGGTTCAGTTCTATAATATAAAAGAGCATGAATGTTCTGGTCTATTGAAATTTGTAATCAAACTTGATGAAGCTGAGCTTAAAAAACATCAAAAGATGGAGAGAATAAGCATTGCACTGATGAACAAAGCTTTGGACTATAGCCTTGGGAAATTGGATACTCCATCTCTCAAAGTACAATCAGAAATGGAGTTATGGTGGGTTGGCTGTGCTCAAGTTCCATCTGAGAGCCATAAAACACTTAAATGGTTATTCTCACAGACAAACATTCCAAATGTTATCCAAGGGCATCATGCAGGAGAATTGTTGAATGTCAAAGACTACGGAAACTTTCAAGTTGAGTGGCATTTGAGTGGAGACCTAAAGACACTCAAATGCATGTTTGGTATAAGTGGGGGAGCAAATTCTAAATACCCTTGCTTGTACTGCATGCAAAGCCCAGGCACAAATGGATGGATTACTAGAGCTGAGGGTGAAGAGGCTCCTTCTAGACAAAATGTTATTCTTCGTAACTACTCATCTTCTTCAATGATTTGGGATCCCATACTTCCAATAGCATTGACAAATGTACACATATGTACACTACATGCAGAGTTAAGAATCATTGACAAGTTGGTCCGTCTTCACTTGGATTATGCATATTCTATCAAGCCTACAACTCTTGCAGATGAATGCATAAAAAAATGTGAATGTCTTCTTTCAGAAATGGGGTTTCATGGTGGTGATGTTCATCTAAGAAAAGATCCAAAGCTTTCACAAAATACAGGTGATGTTTTACAGGATGTCTCAATGGGAGGTGCAAAAGCAAGGAGATTCTTCAGCAACCATGATGGCAAACAACTTAATGCCATGTGGAATTCATGGAAAACATTTTGTGAGGTCACGACTAATGTAAAAAGCAAACCAGAAATAGCAAAAAAGAGAATGGAGGTGTGGGTCAAACTAGATAATCTTTTAAAGATCATGAGGCAGCACGTAACATCAAAAAGTTATGTGACAGATTTCAGAAAGGCGACCACAGAGCTTATAGAAACCATCATAGAGGCATGGGGTGCCAAAGACATAACATACTACTTGGTGAGCTCCAAAGATATTTTATTCAATTTATTTATTTTTAATTGAAATAAAGATCTAATGAAATTCTTCTGCTTTCCAGCATATTCTTCTTGTGCATGGTGCATTCTTTGCAGAAAAAGAACCACTTGCCATGTGGAACACCCAAGGCATGGAAAAATCTCATTATCAAGCAAGGACAAGCTTCTTTAGGTGTACAAGGAAAGGAGGAGGAGTAACAAAGAGCAATGCCTTCAGAGAGCTTTTTGATTGGTTCTTTAGAAGACAATTACAAAGGACCTCTCCTCTTTTCAAAGCAACATTTGTCACTAACAATGTGCATTTTTGAGCTTGGGCTCATGCACGTGCACTTCCCTATATTGACACTCAGAGGAATATTGGACACGTGCCGGTTCCTAAGAGATTACCATGCTGATTGACATAGACCATTCACCAGTGCTACTGTTCCATTCAGGAAATACTGAGAATTGAATTGCTTTATATTCCTTGGCAAGCAACATCGTGTAACTTCACCAATCTGAGTTTCACATATTCTCTTTAGCTCACCATATACAGGAGTCTTCTCCTCCAGAACTACCTTGTGCAGATATCTCCTTGGATGCTCTGGTACATGAAGTAGTTAAGCATCACTCAAGTTGCAGACCTTCAAGCTCTTTAGAAGACAATTACAAAGGACCTCATGCCAAATATAATCAGAAGGATATGGCTATCTCCAGACAAATCATGTATCAATATCACAAACTGAATCAAATCATGTATCAATTTGCAATGTCTTATATCACATTGGGCAATTTCTGTATATGTACATTTGTTGAGTATAGAATTTGAAAAAATCAAGTCATTCCTTGAGCCTTTTGAAAGAGCTTGGCTCTGGCAAATCACCTCTATATCTCAGGAACTCTTTTCTCCTGTATCCAGCAATGCTTTTTAAATTTGACACCCCTGTAGCCATTGCATAGCTTGAATAACAAAGAAAGTACCCTGCCCTTGAAGCATTGAGTCCAGGGGCATATCCAAAAATTCTGAATGCAGTTGCTCTTTCAAGCAGTAAAACTCTGAAAGCATTAAAGGGTATTGGAGTAAAACCCATGTATTTTGATAGAGTCCTCAAGCAGAATAATCCAAAGTCTGGCTCCTCACTATAGTGCTTGTGAATAACACAAAAAGTGGCTGGGTCCAACTTTGGAAGATAGTGGATAATAGAATGAATATCCACCTTTGCTTTTCCTTTCTCTTCTAAGGCTTTTCTTGTTCCCTTGCCCCTGCCAAGGTAATTGTCTTCATCCAATAAAGTTAACTGTGATAAAAATGAAAAACATGGTTAGATGAAGTGCAAGCACACTTAAGGAAACATGTGAAGTAACTTGAAACTATTAGAAAGAAAAGCAAGAGACACGACTGATGCAAGCGATAAGGCCCAGCGGAAAATATCCGATGGGCCTAATCGCTTGCATCGGTCGTGATCCATTTCTGACACTTGGAATGGAGAACTTGGACAAATCTGATACAAGAAAGAGATTTTGCATTGGTCCCATCTCATATCCTTAACCTAAAGATCTTGAGAACATAGTTAACTGTATACCTTGATGTCATCTTCCTAAAGTCCAAACACGACCGATGCAAGCGATGAGGCCCAACGGAAAATATCCGATGGGCCTAATCGCTTGCATCGGTCGTGATCCATTTCTGACACTTCGAATGGAGAACTTGGACAAATCTGATACAAGAAAGAGATTTTGCATTGGTCCCATCGCATATCCTTAACCTAAAGTTCTTGAGAACATAGTTAACTGTATACCCTGACGTCATCTTCCTAAAGTCCAAACACGACCGATGCAAGCGATGAGGCCCAGCGGAAAATATCCGATGGGCATAATCGCTTGCATCGGTCGTGATCCATTTCTGACACTTCGAATGGAGAACTTTGACAAATCTGATACAAGAAAGAGATTTTGCATTGTTCCCATCTCAAATCCTTAACCAACAGTTCTTGAGAATATAGTTAACTGCATACCTTGACGTCATCTTCCTAAAGTCCAAACACGACCGATGCAAGCGATGAGGACCGACGGAAAATATCTGATGGGCCTTGTCGCTTGCATCGGTCGTGATCGACTTCTGACACTTCTAATGGAGAACTTGGACAAACTGACACAAGATAGAGATTTTGCATCAAGCCCATCTCATCTCCTTTTCCTTTAAATCATGAGAATATATTTTACTACATACTTGACCTCATCTTCCTCTTCAAGTCAGAACACGACCGATGCAAGCGATAAGGCCCAACGGAGATTATCCGTTAGGTTGTATCGCTTGCATCGGTCGTGGTCATTTTCTCACTTAAAAAAATAGAGATCTCGGACAAAACTTTAATTGATAGAATATATCAAACAACATACCTTGACCTCATCTTCCTCCTCAATGAGCTCTTTTGAGTCAATACAAATTGTTCCTTTGTCCTCAGCGACATCCAAGAATGAATAGCCACGTCCAAACGAGTATATTCCAAGTTGCTTCTGATGCTCATCAAACTCTTCATCAGCAAGTTTTGGCTTCTCTGAGATAGCTTTCTCAAAGCATTTTGAAAGAGCTTGTGATGAATCTTTGAATTCTTCATTAGACAAATCCAAATCAAGACGCAAAAATTCCTCTCTTCTTTCTCCTTTCTTATTGATGAATCTCCTTGCAACTTCTTCTGCCTCAGCTATAGCTGCAAGACAGTAGTCCTCCCTTAGATTGAAAAGTTCCTGAATGTAAAATAGAGGTATGAACTCTTTCCCAGAGATAAAGTAAAAAGGTAGATTTGGGAGAAGTAGGGACTTCTCAGACACTTGAACTTCTTCACTTGGCTCCCTTATTGCAGTCTCTGCTTTAAAAGTGGCCACATCAAAATCTTTGACCTGCTCTTCTTCTGCTTGCAGATTGATCTCCTCAACAATCTCCATGACACCTTTCATAGTTTTTGAGCTAGCCTCAAGTGCCAGCTCTAAGCAAGGCTCGTCTTCATCATGAACATTTTCCTCCCTTTCAACTAAGATATGATCAAGCCATATCAAGAAAGCAATGTTTAAAGGGAGCAAGCAGCAGTCCTTTTCATGCTCTGGGCAAAAATCAAGCTTCCCTGGCAAAGGGGATATCCTTCTGCATTTTCTTGTGATTTTAGCCCTATCTGTTGGATCCTTCCCAAAGATGTGAGGATGGACATAGGTTTTCTGAGAAATAGAAAGGATCCTCCCATCGACCAACCCCAAGAAAATCTCCCACTCATCCTTAAGAAAACTTTTCGAGTTCTCTAAGAGTTTTTCAAAATCAATTTCGGGGTTGAATATGGTCATTGCATCAGGAAAATAATCTACACTTAAACCCTCTTGAACCATGAAATCAAGAAGTTTCTCTGATGGAGAGACACTAAGGATCTCATTCATTACCTCCATCTAAGCTGCAGCTTCTCTTGTATGTCTATTAGGAGAACACAACCGATGCAAGCGACTAGAGCGAATCAACGTAGGTCAAATGGCGAAAATCGCTTGTATCGGTCGTGTCGGCGACGAAAGAAAAATACACATGTAGGTGAGAAATTCTCTGAAGGTTGAAAATTTGAGTTTGTGAAGAAATAGGTATTTATAGGCGAGGAGGGAACAAACGGTCGAATGAGGTGGACCAATCACAGAGTGCCACGTGGCAACGTGTACGTTGCCCGATGCAACAGATAGATGACGTGGATCAATCAAATCATGCCACGTGGCAAAAGACGTTGGAATTCGCAACGGCTATCTGACGTGGACCAATCGGGGCATGCCACGTGGCACAACGGTCAACTCAGTTTTGGGACCTATTTAAGCTTCCCTATTCATTTGCTTTTTTTTTTTTGTCAACACTTGCCAAGCGTGGAGGTTCCATTGCCACCAAGTTTTTTGGCTACTTCACAATTTCTATAGAGAGCGCTCTCTCCATAAGGTAATGTGGACACGACCGATGCAAGCGATTAGGGACATCCGAGATTGTTGGATAACCCGAATCGCTTGGATCGGTCATGTTTTTTAAATAGCATCGTCCTTGATCATACCTTGCAAATTTTGGTTTCTTTTGTGTTGCTTGAGTATAACGCATTGTTACCTTTATTTTAACTTCTATTTATTGAAATATGATGATGAATTCAGGGACGACCGATGCAAGCGATGAGTGACATCCGGGCATTTACGGATGACTCTTATCGCTTGGATCGGTCGTGTCTCTAGTGAGGAGGGAAGAAACGGTCGAATGAGGTGGAGCAATCATAGAGTGCCACGTGGTAAAGTGTACGTTCCCCGATGCAACGGATTGATGACGTGGATCAATCAGATCATGCCACGTGGCAAAAGACGTTGGAATTCGCAACCGGTATCTGACTTGGACCAATCGGAGCATGCCACGTGGCACAATGATCAACTCAGTTTTGGGACCTATTTCAGCTTCCTCCTATTCATTTCCTTCATTTTTTTCTGTCAACACTTGCCAAGCGTCGAGGTTCCATTGCCACCACGTTTTTAGCCTACTTCACAATTTCTATAGAGAGCGCTCTCTACGTAAGGTAATGTGGACACGACCGATGCAAGCGATTAGGGACATCCGAGATTTTTGGATAACCCTAATCGCTTGGATCGGTCATGTTTTTTAATATCATCGAGTCCTTGATCATAGCTTGCAAATTTTGGTTTCCTTTGCTATGATGAAAAGGAACGTCCGAGATATGGAAACCAAGACATTAAAGATGCTGCCTTGCTTAATTTGAACAGCCAGACAGAAGAGTCAGCTTCTCAAATCCTTGACATGCATGTGGGGATCTTTTTCGAGGAGCAGGACACCAGTGGGGGGTTTCGTGAGATATAGGTGTGGGAGGTCTCCATCAAAAAGGAGGAAGCGGGTTCTGCTAGTAGAGGATTTGAGAAGCTGACTCTTCTGTCTGGCTGTTCAAATTTTTCTTTATAGTAAGCAAGGTAGCATCTTTAATGTCTTGGTTTCCATATCTCGGACGTTCCTTTTCATCTCGTGCCTCTGATAGTGGAAAGAGTCATTGATTATAGTTTTCCAATTATCTTTATCTTAGTGATAATTGAGTGTTTTGCATTGTCAGATATTATTTATTGATATTTGATGATTAATTTAAAGACGACCGATGCAAGCGATCAGGGACATCCGGGCATTTCCGGATGACTGTTATCGCTTGCATCGGTCGTGCCTCTGATAGTGGAAAGAGTCATTGATCATAGCTTTTAGAGAGTAAGTTTTGACAGTGGAATATTCCACTTTTCCTAATTCCTTGCCTAAAGATTGATTTTTTGCAGAGTATGGCTAGAACCAAAAAGACAGCAAGGAAGTTGTACCCTGAGGGTCAAGACAAGAATGCCCAAGGGGAAAATGTCGAGGAGCAAAATTCCCAGAAGGTTCAAGCCAAAGTGCCAGAGCAGCCTTCAAAAAAAAGGGTCAACTACCATGTTAAGTCTTTGAGGGAAATAAGAAGAGCCCAAAAGTCTGTGGGATTGTTGATCCCAAGACTTCCATTTATGAGAGTTGTCAAGCAGATCTCATCCAACCTCTGTTCTTTGATGAAGACCTCATCCTTTGTCAATGTGAGGTGGCAAACTCAAGCACTGCTATGCCTGCAAGAAGCTGCAGAGGACTTTGCTATTGATTTCATGAATGATGCCTACTTATGTGCTGCTCATTCTCATAGGGTAACTTTAATGGCGAAGGATTATGTTATTGTTTCAAGAATAAGATATAAGTTTGATAAAGCTCTGGTTCCTATTGATCACCACGACAAAAAATTCTTCGATATTTTAAATATACCTCCAGCTCGAGCACCTAAAACAACAGTTGTCATTGAAGAGATCAACGCTCAAGTCACTCATGATCATGAGACTAGAGCTGCAGCAAATAGTGAGGAGGAGAGGAAAAAGCAGGGATTATTTACAGAGGAAAGTGCCATCTTAACCCAGATTCAAAAGTTACAGAAAGCAAATAAAGAGCTCCTCAAGAAAGGAGATGGGCAGGTTATAGTTAATGTTGCAATGCCATGGCAAGGTGAATTGTTTCTTGACATTAGACCTGAAGATAACAAAATGTTGAGGGAGCTTCATCTTGAAATATCAGATAGTGTGGTCAACATTTCACTCAGGTATATCTAGAGGCCTTAAAATGCTTTTGTTTTGCATAATTTTCTAGTTCCTTAACTGCATTTTTATTTCTTGATTTGTAGGGTTCTTCTTCAACAATGTGAGGAAAAGGTTCAAAGAAAAGTATTTATTTTAGATCCTCTGGTGACACAATGTTTTTTACATAAACATGGAGATGCCAAGTCCTTTCTACGGGGTTTTACAGAAGAAGTAGAATGTGTAATTTACCCATACATTGAAAAGTAAGTATTCATCTTCATTTTGGAAACATATTTGTTTCATTTAAGAAAGTATATTTACATGCAACTCATTGACAGGGGCCATTGGAGTTTGATTATTGTGGACTTCAATGCATATCAAGCTCTTTTCCTAAATTCTCTTCCATCACAGCATGGGAATTGCAAAGTGTAAGTTACTATACATTTTGTTGTTCTCTATTTTAAAGCCATGCCCCGTTTTGATTTTCACTTTACAATGCAGTGCTGCAAAGCTTCTCAAGATGCATATTGATCAGAATTTTCCAGGAATAGCTAAAATGAATGAACAAAAGCAATTTGGATACAGCCAAATTCATGTGCCATTGCAGAGAGACTCAACATCATGTGGCTGGAGAGTGATTGCAAATGCTGTAAGATTCTTGGAAAGAAGGTTCTACAGTCCTGGATTGAATTTATCAGACTACCCAGATGCATGGATCATCTTGATCAGAGAGAGAGCAATAAATAGTATCATGAAACATGCAATCTGCCCACATGATCCAGACTCACCTCCACCCCCTCCACCTGATAGAAAACAGTCTGAAGATAAAAAGAAAGGGCTTCCTCTTCCTCACCACTAAAGCATATGAACAACATAAAGAGTCAAGCTGAAACCTCCAAAAAGGGACAGAAGCAACAGAGAAAGCAAGGCTCTAAAAAGGATAGAAAGGGTTAAATCAATTTTTGAGTCGTAGATTGAAATCAATTGTAAAGCCAACCGAGGTTGGAATATTTATTTTTTAACAAATTGTATGTAGTTATGCCAATCTTCATCTGGAAGATGGTCACAGTTGTATTGAACCTCTTGAGAGTTTGACAAAAGTTCACTGGATGGTCCAATTAAATTTATTTATGTCACAATTATGAATGCATTGTGGGTTTTTTACTTCATTCTTGTTGGAAAGTGTTTAAATTCGAGAAGTTACAGAAGGACATAAAGAATTAAGAGGACACGACCGATACAAGCGATACGGGGAATCGGAGAATCTTGGATTGCCCCTATCGCTTGCATCGGTCGTATTATCCATTTCATCGCTGCTGCTAGTTTTTATACTCGTGAGTCAAATCTTTACGCAAGGTCACTTCTTGAAGTCTCCCGCGGTAGTTTGCTAACACGACCGATGTAAGCGAAAAGGGCCATCCGACAATTTCAGATTGCACTAGTCGCTTGCATCGGTCGTCTTCACTTATCTCGTCTTCTCTGCTTTATGCCTTGAGACATGCTCTTCTAATATTGAAATACCAAACCTTGGATTGGAATTTGCACCAAGTTCTCCACTCTCTCTTATATTACTTGGTAGTTTGCATTTGTACCATGATAATTTCTCTCGCGGTAGTTTGCTAACACGACCGATGTAAGCGATAAGGGCCATCCGACAATTTCAGATTGCCCTAGTCGCTTGCATCGGTCGTCTTCACTTATCTCGCCTCCTCTGCTTTATGCCTTAAGACATGCTCTTCTAATATTGAAATACCAAACCTTGGATTGGAATTTGCACCAAGTTCTCCACACTCTCTTATATTACTTGGTAGTTTGCGTTTGTACCATGATAATTTCTCTCGCGGTAGTTTGCTAACACGACCGATGTAAGCGATAAGGGCCATCCGACAAATTCAGATTGCACTAGTCGCTTGCATCCGTCGTCTTCACTTATCTCGTCTCCTCTGCTTTATGCCTTAAGACATGCTCTTCTAATATTGAAATACCAAACCTTGGATTGGAATTTGCACCAAGTTCTCCACACTCTCTTATATTACTTGTTATGTGTACCATGATAATTTCTCTTGCATTACTTGAGGACAAAAAAAGTTGCATAGAATCAAATTATTTAGCTGAGCCTAGTGTGCACCTTTGATAGACTATAATTATTAAATTGAAATTAGATATTCAATTCTAGATCTCTTCTTCATCTAGAATTAACTTATGCAAGTTCCTGTATAATTATTTCTTAGTCATCAATTCACTCCTGCAAAAAAAAATCAATGGAAATATGAAATTAAGGACCTAAAAAATATCTAAGACATTTAAAATTAATAATTTAACACACATTGTTTGTAACCATCCTGCCAAGAAATGGAAGTATCAATAGAAGCTTCTATTAGATGAAGATACATTATGTAAGAATGTCAGGGTTAACTTGTTACAATCTTAAAGGTTGGAACTTAATCACCCTTGGTGGCAGGCAACTTATGCAAGATAATGATTTCTCTGGTCTAATGTTAACTATTGCATCATCAATTGAGAATCTACACTGAGATGATACCTCATCAAGGTATTCTAGAAGCTCCCTTACATTTCTGAGATTCCAATTTGCAGTGACAATTATTTTCCTTGATTGAAAATCTGGATGAATCAATACTTCTAACTCAAATTCTGGACAGCTCTCCTCTGAGTCCAAGGCTATCCAAAGTCCAAGCTTTTTTTTCCACCTTCTATAGTCATATCCTAGAACCAGAGATTGTCGACAAATCTGATATGAGATTGAAAGAGAATTGGGACTAACTTTACATAAAATAATGTCACCTAGCTTTTGAACTTCTTTGCTATCCCATTCCCTACCTAAAACATCATCAATCTCTGAAATAGGGACTCTCCTATTCAACCACATTGTTTTTGTTTTCTGTAATAACATGTTTTTAAAGCATGCTACAAAGACATGAATAGGCAAAAACCATTGAATCTTTATCCTTCTCGAAATTCGGCCTGCTGACATTGCCTTCTGGATGTCAAATTTAATTTTGCAGAGAAAACTTGAAACTGTTGAATGATCAGGAGCATCCCAATCTAATGAAGAGATGCAAGGACTAGGTACGTGTACAAGAATTCCATAAGAACTCCTCCCTGACGGCACTTGATAATCTGCATAATGGACAAATAACTCTATGCTATTGAAGAATTGAACAGATTTCTCTGCATACATGAGTTCTGCATATTCCTTATGAAGAACTCTGAATGTTCCTGTTAAACATTCAACAGGTTGCCATTCCACAATATTGGAAGGAAAGATATCTGCAGTACAAAAACATATGTTTCATTATACAAAATCAACTGGAATGATAGAAGAGCATTGTCAAACTTCACTTACAGTACGAAGGGAATTGAAGATGATTTTCTAGAACAAGATCCTTAGCGGTGTACACATGCTGTACTCGTGCAAACCAACCGCATCTCTTCAATTTGAAACTGAGAATACGTCCCTTCCAATGGTTTCTTGTGTTGTCTCTTTTGGCACGCTTGACTTTATGGACACCTCTATAGCTAGGAAGCATAGTAACCCAGTCATTTACTTTCACAGAAAGAGGTTTCCACAAAGAATCCTCTCTTCTGTTGTAAACCTCACATGAAGTTACGCGATTGGAAGGACGACGAGAAGAAGAAGCCATTTGAACTTAGGAGAAGAAGAATGTTCAAAGCGAGAAACCGACGTTCACAAATTTTGGCAGTATTTATAGAAAAAAAGGCTTTGTACACGTGGAAACTTTTGATTTGATGTTAACCCTGTCGTTGAATGATCATGACATTTTGTGAACCCAAAAATATTTCGTATCTTCAAAAATCAATTCCTTCTTGGAAATTCGAGAATATGCTTTGTGTAGTGTGCAAAAGTATCTTTTTTTGCATCAAACCGAAAAATTGTACACTGAATACGAGACTCTTCATCACTTTAGCGGCGCTTTGAAAGAAAATTGTATTAAAAAAAGAAATTCTCCATACGGTTAAAAGAGACAACAATGTTATATTCTTGTACACGTGGAAAGACGCTATTTGTCAATTTCCTTAATCTCTCATTAGCAAACAGCCCCTTTTCGGCCATTTTTCGCCCTAATGTTGCTCCTCTTCAATTACCTCTCCAATGCTTCCAAGTTGGTCGGAAATCTCCTTCATCTTTGTGACATAATTAGTCACATTTTGCTTCGGGCTTTTCTTCATTGTTGTGAACTCCATCCACAATTGGTTCTTCCTTGCTCGAGTGTTGGAAGAGAAGAAAGAAGCAAGTGCATTCCAGGTCTCTCTTGATGTCTTGCATCCCTTGATATGAGGTAAAAGAAAATCAGAGATTGAGTTTAGAATATATGACCTTGCAAGTGCATCCTTCGAACACCAATTTGAAAGTCCTTCCACTTCTTCATTTGATGGTTGCCCTTTGTTCCTCATGGTTGGCATTGCTTCATCTCCGGATATGAATCCATATAGATTCCTCCCTTGAAGGTAAGCCTCCATCCTTAGAGACCATGCCGGGTAGTTGTTTCGATCCAATTTGTCAATTGTTGATGGAAATCCATCTCCCATGTTGCTTGACTATGCTCTGATACCACTGTGAAGAGAGATGGTGGATGCAATCCAAAGATGAGTAGGTGCTGCTACAACCAGCTTCACACCAGCCAACTGAGACTTCAGAGTTGATTATTAGACCCTTTGAGCTTCCTAAATCCACCAAAATATCAGCCAAGTACTTTGGAACATGTATCCCAAAAGTTTAAGTCAAGACAGACTAGTTGCGAAGTGACTAGCTCCCAAAACTTGCTATTTTTAGACATACACCTGCTGGAAAAAATAAACAGTGCTCTCAACCTGGTAGGAATTAGAAAAATTCCTTTTGGGAATAGCAAATAGACTTAACAAGCTTGCTATTCCAAGTTAAAACACTTCAAATGATGGACTGAGCACTGAGAACAAGATTTATCAATTTCTGGAACATGCCCACAATTCTCGGGGCTCTGCAGAGATAGACTAGTGAGCAGTAAATTGCAGATATCTTCAAAAGTATTAATCCAATGACCATGAAAATTTATAGGTAGAACGTAGACAGTATGAGATATTTAACGCACATTAAAGCACTGAAAAAGGTTCAGTAGAACTCGAGATATGACCTTCTGAAGGTACTGCTCTGAGTGAGTATAGCAGAGAACAAAACAGAGAAGTAGATGATAATAAATGTATAGATTCACATATGATTACAGCCACATTGACAATGAATCTTTGCACAATGGGAGTAGAATGATAGAGCTATGGATTAAGCTCTTCAATCTCTACAAAATGACATGAAGTGGTCACGTACAAGGCTTGCTAATCGCCTCTTCCTTCTTGCTCTTTTTATAGCTATTCTTGGAGGGAGATTTGAATTCGAATTCGAATGGCTCCACCTAAAAGTGATCCCCAAAGTTAGGAGATATTCCCTCAGCTCAAAAAGTCGTGGTTTTTGGTAGTTAGAGCCACAAAATTGCTTTTACATCATGCATGAGGTAAGCCATCCTTTTCCTTTTTCTTTTTCAAATTACAAGAGATAAAAATGAACTCTTTTACAAGAGGTGTTCACATGACTACTCATGTGACTTACAAATGAGGATGATATCAAACATATCAAGCATGTAGGCTTGGGTAGAATGCACCAACATAAAGTGCATCTCCCAAAGGTTCGATCAACTCATTGAACTAGCAAGAGTGTGCGTGCACCCTCTCTATGCATCCTAATGGTGGGTCCTGGACAAGAATGGCACCTCTATAATCATGGAACATAGGAGTCCTTTCAAAAGGGTGTTTCTCAATGGTCATGGAGGTTAATATCCATTGGTTGGGAGCTCATTCTTGCTTCCACCATTGCTTCCTGATAAGTGCATGTGCTCTTTGTGGATTTGCTATAACAAGAAGAACAGATTACTATTGTCAAAGAAACCTGACAAGAACTTGTTCCCTTGCCAATACCGACATGTTTGTTGGTGCAGCGCTTATTGCGGAATTCGCTTACACCATAGAAACTAAGCTAGAGTGATGTTAGAACACCTCTATAATCATCAGTAGCTTAGCAAATTTTCTGAAACTGAAAACTTATAATTGTATCTAGTGAACAGCGAAAAATTCACTTTACAGAAAGCTTCTCATTTCCTTTAAGCTTCAGTTCTGAATTGATTTACTTCAGTCTTTACACTACTATGTTTGCTTACAGTTAAACAATCTTTGTGTCACTTAACTTTGTCAAAACTGTGTTTTGAACTCACCAAAATTCCACTGGAACTTCACCAGACAATCACTGGACTATCACCGGAATCTTACCGAAATATCATCGGAATCAACTACAATTCTGTTTGTAATTACTTCAAATGTGTATACATGAAGTAAGGAAGTGATACGTGAACTTTCTTTACTACATGAACTCTATATGAAGTTTAAGAAAAAACTTCACTAGTTATGAACATCTCTTTACGGTCAGACTTTGTACTGTGTGTACATATCCATTTCACTGAAATCTTTGATCAACTTATAGTAGAGACTTATAGCTACAAGATAAGCTATATCTCATACAAAACTTTACTCTGTACTTTGAGATCTAACTCATAGAAGTACCGGAAAACATTTACTGAGAAAACTATAACTGTTAACTAACTTTTCACAGTAACATGAAATCTCTCAAATTTCTTCACATGTGAAGAATGCGCTCAAATTCTTCCATGTGAAGAAGCAACCTACTATTGCAAGCCAGACATAACGGATCATGAAAAGTGTTACCCTAGAGCGGAACTATAGCTTGAATGAACTAAAATTTGTGCTAAGATGGTGGAATTGGCTCAAACCATGTTTGAAGCCAGTCGCCTCTTTAACTTCTCTAGTTCAACTAAGACACAATTGCACTTTGATGGATTGCTAGAAAGATTGGAGAGGTTAATTGAAAAATCTAAAAAGGAACCCACCTCTCAAAGTAAGGACAAGGCAAGTGAAAGGATAAGCCTTCCTGCCCATGAAGCTTATGTGCGTAACTCCACAGAACAAGACACATCTTCTTCTATGAATCGGTATTCACGAGAATTCCTGCGAGAGATTCAAGAAGAGAAATGGGCTAAAGAAAGTGAAGATCCTCCTCCCATTGAACTTGTGGATGATGCGCACGATCAATTCCCGCAAGATATTCCTTCCATTTATGAGGACCAGGAGAGTGGCCAATCCCATGAGAGATTAGACTTCGAGTCTAATTCTTTACATGAACTACCCCATTTCACAGGCCCATGGGAAGCTAAGTCTACTTGTATAAGGGCACCCATGGTCATGGTAAGAAACGAAGACTCGGTGATACCTAGGAACACAGAGGTAGTGAAAAACACTAAAGTGCAGTGCAATCTCACCTAAGAAGAGCTACTCAAGGTTAAGCCAGAACTGTGGAAACATGTAGCCAACCAAGTGCCTGAAATAACTAAGCCTCGTTCCCAGGTAGTTTCGCATGGAACAGTGCCAGAAATAGCTTTGGACAAGATAGGAGACATGAGTGAAGGAGAAGAAGGAAACACCTATCTTCCCATTACCCACCAAGGTTACACCACCAAGGCAATTATGGATTCAGGTGCTGGAGTTGCAATTGCTACCACTTCCCTATGGAAGCGTTGGGGCAAGCAAGCACTAAGGCCCACGAGAATGAAATTGTAGATGGTCGATGGTCACATTGAGAGACCCTTAGGATTGCTAGAAGGAATAACTCTCACTACATGTGGTGTAGAGTTTGAGCATACTTTTGCCATATGTGACTTTAGCAAGAATCAGGCCTATGAGATGATTTTGGGAAGACCATTTATGTGGCAGTTGCAAGTGGTACAAGATTGGGGAACCAATTCTTTGTATTTGCAACACTTAGGTGCTACAACCAAATTCAATCTCAAAGATTACTCTCATAGAGATGTACCCCCTATTCAATGGAACCCCATCCATAGAGCTAAAGATGATACATAGTCAGTGCATTCCATAGGATCAGGATCGTCATGGATGCATGAAGACACCCACTTATGGATGTGTAAAGTAGCTGTAGAAGAAGAGAAGAGAGAAAAATCCAGAGAGGTAGGTGCAAAGGAAACCCATAGATCAATTCAAGACCCTGCCTATGCACCTGTAGTATTTCCAGATGAAGAATTTGAACCTCATGGTTGGGCAAAAATTTTAGCAACAATGGATGTAGCCATCAATAAAGAGCGGTGGACAACCCACTGTGATGAGGATGGCTATGACATTTCAATCTTCACAATAGAGCCAATCATGTGTGATTCAGTTATTGAAGAATGCGAACCTAGCAATGATGCATTCGAGGATGCTAGTGACTCTGATCTAGAGTCAATTATTATGGACCCACCATTTGCATCAGATGAAGAATACTTCTATGAAGTAGAAGCTCACCCTCAGAGACACGAAGAAAGAAACCACATCAAAAGAGGAAGCATCTTTGTTTGAGGTCCCCGAGAATTTTAAGAAATATGAGATCAAAGATAGGAGACTCATGTTAAGAATGCCTAAACATGAAGCCGTTATAGGAGAGGCCTATGATAACAAAGAAACTACAAAGAAAATCATAGTGACCATAGAGGAGGGTGAAGAGCGATGCACATACATAGGACAGGACCTAAGTGAGGATGAGGAGCAGGAATTGATAGCCTTACTACAAGAATATAGAGATGTGTTTGCATGGAGTTACAAGGATCTGAAAGGTGTAGACCTTGACGTATGCTCACACACGATCCCCATGACCTCAGATGCCAAACCCTCTAAACAAAAGCCATACACATACAATGACAACTATGCTGCCAAGATCAAGGAGGAGATAGATCGCTTGGTTGAAGCTAGATTTATCTATGAAATCGAGCACACTGAATGGGTATCCTCTATTGTAGTGGTGCACAAAAAGAATGCAAATTACATGTATGCATTAACTTAAAGAAAGTTAATGCAGCCACTATCAGGGATAGTTATCCACTTCCTATCACTGAGCATCTATTAGAAAGAGTAGTAGGCAAGGAAGTGTATAGCTTCTTGGATGGGTTATCTAGTTACAATCAAGTAGCCATTGCACTAGAAGATCAGCATAAGACAACTTTTGCTACAGAGTGGGGCATATTTTCCTTTAGAGTAATGCCATTTGGTCTTACCAATGCGCTTGCCACCTTTCAAAGGCTGATGTGCCATGTGTTTAAAGAGTCCTTGAGGAGGAATTTGGAAGTCTATGTTGATGATCTCTATGCCCATTCCAACATTAGACAGACACATATACCTGAACTCAGGCAAATCTTTGACAAATGTAGAGAATATCAAGCCTGCTTGAACCCAGAAAAGTGTGTCTTTATGGTCAGACAAGGCAAGATTCTAGGACACATAGTGTCAAAGAACGACATACCCACGGATGGCAGGTTTTCATGGGGCATTGTGGTTATTATTGTCGATTCATTCATATGTATGCAATCATTGCAAAGCCTCTGTACTCTCTTTTGACTAACTTTGAGTGGATGGAAGAATGTGAGAACTAATTTAATGAGCTCAAGAGAAGATTGCATTCTGCACCAATCTTGACTACACCAGATTGGAACAAACCATTCCATGTCCATGTGGATGCATCCAATTATGCCATTGGATGTGTACTTGCACAACCTACGGGTGAAGGTAATATGGATCTACCAATTGCTTATGCAAGTAGGCAATTGAATGTTGCAGAAAGGAATCACACCACTACGGTATATGTGGTTAAAACGTTTAGACACTATTTGCTTGCAAATAAGTTTAAATTTTTTACTGATCATCAAGCTCTACTGTACTTGGTAAACAAGCCATGCAATACGGGTAGATTAGTAAGATGGCTCCTCTTACTTATGGAATATGACTTTGAGGTAGTGGTGAGGAAGGGGAAGACTCACTTGAGAGCAGACCACCTCTCAAGGCTCATATCCGGAGAGGCCGCTGATGTCCATAAGTTGTGTAAGGAATGCCTAGTCTGTCGTATTAGGTCACTTGTGGAGCACGCTACACTATACCAAATGTCTCTAATACCAGATTGGAGTGAACCATTGGTAGCCTTCCTGAGGACGTAAACCTTCCCTCAAGATATGACCCTAGCTAGGCAAAGAATTTTAGAACAAGAAGCCCTAGATTACACACTCATTGGCAGTAATCTATACAAGCGTGTAAAAGACGGGTATCTAAGACTATATGTCCATGAGAGTGAATATCTTAAGATCTTGGAAAGTGCTCACCAAGGTGTAGCAGGAGGACACTTTGGTCCAGACCGTGTGATTAAGTCAATCCTATTTGCAGGGTTGTGGTGGCCAACCCTTCACATGGATGCACATACCTATGTGAAGCGGTGTGATGTTTGTCAGTGAACTCAATATCCTATATGCAAAGATGAGATGTCACTGAGACCTATGATGGGTGGACATGCATTCTCTAAGTGGGGAATAGACTTTATAGGTCCTATTAATCCCCCAACTAAGGGTTCACATGCTGAGTATATCATTGTTGCCACCAATTATCTAACCACGTGGGTAGAAATAAAAGCCACAACGAAGAACGATGCTCAAACGGTAGCTAATTTCTTATTTGAGAACGTGTTCACAAGATATGGGCTACCTATAGAGCTAGTAAGTGATAGAATCACTCACTTCTTGAATGAAGTTATTGAAAATCTTCTCCAAGAGTTCTTGGTTATACACAAGAAGTATGCCCCCTATCATCCACAAGCTAATGGGCAAGCCGAAAGCACCAATACGATTCTATGCAATGTGCTGACCAAATTAGTTAGTAATAAACGCTCTGATTGGGACAAACAACTACACCATGTTGTTTGGGCATACCGAGTTGTCTATAAAATGGTACTCCAAGCCACACCCTTTCAGATGGTATTTGGCCAAAATGTAGTGCTACCATTGGACTTCTTGATACCAACACTGAAAGTAGCACAGGAGCATGAGTGGACAGGTCATGAACTTTCTTCGAGGATCTTTGATCTTGAACGGTTAGGTGAAACGAGAGTGAGAGCTGCTGCAAGAATTTATACAGCTAAGAAAAGAAAATAGGCATACTTTGACGCCCATGTGAAGGACAAAGGCTTGAAGGCCGGAGACTTAGTTTTAGTGTACACCCTGAAACAACATGCCAAAAAGCTAGAGAAGCGTGGCTATGGACGCATGGTTATTAATCGAATATCAACTAGTGGAGTGGTTCAATTAGCTACTCTAGAAGGTGACATCCTCCCTAGTTACATCAGCGGATGTAGAGTCAAAGTATATCAAGAACCCCTTACTAAGGAAATGCTTAATTGACTCAACACTGCCAAGAAACACAAGGAGGAAGAAAAACTAATTCGTGAGGAAGCTCAAGCCGAAGCCTTGGAACGCATCCGAAAAATGAAATTGAGGAGATAGGGTAGAGATTAGCCTAGGATAGATGCCTATGCAGCTCCTGGATATCATATGTGCCATGTGTGAAATCTCAGGTGTAAGTTCCCATAGAATAATTGACCGATGTCCTTTTGTAACCTTAGAGATAGGACAAGGAAATAGTGGAAGGACTGTAAAGGCCTTGATTGACTCAGGTGCAGCCCCTAGTGCTATTAGAAATTCTTACTGTCAAAAGTTGGAATTAAGTATCAATCCTTTAGAACCATATCTCATAGGATTGGGAGGTGTAGAAACCCCTTGCATAGGCGAGGTGGAGCTTCTCCTCTACATTCAAGATGTTTTGATGATACTAAAGGTGCTAGTGTGTCAAGATGAGGGTCTCACTGAACCTCTTGTCTTGGGTCAAGACTGGATGTATGATCACGCAGTCAACCTGAACCTAAGAAGCGGACTTCTTCAGGTCTGGGTAAATCAGAATTGCATTTCAATTGAGTTAGAAAATGAAGCACTCAAGGAACTAGGAAAGGCACCAACTCCTAGTCCTTCCAGGAGTACACATGAAGATAACAATGTTGTTCTTGCAAAAACTCTATGATGCAGAAGAATGAGATACTTAGCAAAGGAGTCAGGGATGTGGTGGAACTCCCTTCTTTTCCAAAGGTGATTGGGACAAAACAATCGAAGGAGTGCAAAAAGAAAGGGAAGCAGACGATCAATATTCATAGCCAATGGAGAGCTCAAAGCAAAAGGACTCAAAATGTGAAGCAGATCTGGATACGCAAGGGTGAACAACCCTCTGATTTGGAGATAGATTTCCAACAGTGCACCAAACCAATTGCTCGGGCAAGGAATACGCAAAAAGAGTGTTTGAGAGTTCTGCCAAAATGGAACATTTCTATTTGGGTCTCAAAGCGATCGATAATGGCTGACCCTAATCCTAGACAAATTTGGGTGCCTAAGACCTGCTTACACGCACAAGTAGCTTCACACAAGCTCACAAGCCGAAAATGCTACTCACCATCCTTCACATCACACACCTCTGGACACACATCTGCATTCCAACACTCCACATATGTGACCACACCTAGAACTACTTGGAAATGGGTACCCAAAAAGTCCCAAATCCAAGACAACATGATTCAAAAACATGAGAAAATCATTGCCACCAAAAGGAACCGTGTCACACATAAAGTTTGGAGAATAAAACTCTTTGATAAACCACTTGACCCCGCCATGTAACTCACTCTGCATAGACAAAAATGCATTTGAGTACATTGCACGACTAAATATGCATATAGGGGCAACACTAACCTTCGAACTATAACTCTCACACACACAATATCCCACTCGACTAACTTCTAACCCAAAGAGTGACATGTTGGTATTGTAAAGGAAACATGCTATTATCATGTTTCCCACGCAATGCTAATGTCATTTTCTTCTTCCAGCAGATAAGATCATCAGCTGCTCCTAGTGATATCATGGCTGACGCAATAGGAACCAGCTCTCAAGTAGGCACGAGCTAGTAAGTGGTTGATTTAGAGAGTTTACCAATCATGCCGGAGGAAAATAAAAGACCAGAAGAGTTGTAGGCCATCCAAATCATACCGATAGTGGACCCCCCAAGTGGCCATACCATGCCTATAGAAAAAGGCTTCACACTGGTTTAGTGAAGTCGCACGACCCTTGGGACAGGGATCATACCTATGGAAATCAGAGTTGGACTTCAATGGGAAGCAAAGTAAATACCACTTCTTTACACACGAATTCAAAGAGTTACAAAATGCAGAAGGGCTACGTCCTGAATGGGAGAAGGCAGGATTGGATGCGTACTTCAGTGCTCAGCTCCCAAAGCCTAACTTCATGAGATGCTACTATCCCATCAACACCTTGACTCCAAGCAAGCACCCAAAAGGTGCAAGCTCATTTGTGCTCCCATCTCTGACAAGGGGGAATGAGCTCAAGAGGTTTAGGTTATCAAACGACTTAGTGAGAGAGGCCCTAGATATGCGAGGAATGCATATTCCAAAAGAGAAGGAGGTCCTAGTGCTTGATTACATGAAGAATCGAAGCCTCACCAAGCTCAAGGACATGGTGGCCATGACGCCGAATATTGCGATACACCTTCGGATGTGCATGCATCACTTTGCTTTTCCTACCCAAGATAGATTCACCATGCCACCCAAGAAGTTATGGTTCAGTTTGTATTTGGTAGAGACATAGAACCTCACCATCAACCTACCCCACTGGATAATTGATCGGATACACCTAGCCCACAAACGATGGCCGCAAAAGCATGTTTTATATGGATGTTGTGCTCTAACTAGAATTATCTATAACTGATCTCGAATTTTGTGGTGGAGCACCCTTGGAGGAACTCACGAATGAAGACTTTGAATAGTTGTTAAGAGAAGTAGATCTTGAGGCAGAAGAGGAACCACAAGTGGGGGATGGTCAACTGCAAGAAACAACCTCTCAAGTACCTATTACCACAGTTGATGTGGATGAAGAGGACGATGAAGATGAAGAGTATGAAGAGGACGAGGAGGTGCATGACCAAAGGTATCAAGATGAGCAGCAAGAAGTGCCAAAACTTGTAGGTGTGCCTGCATACACAACCCAGCTACAAAGGCTATACAATACGATCAAAGAAGTGCAAGAAAGGCACAAACTCTCCCTTGCATCAAGCCAAGCCTTGATTGAAGAAATGCTAGCAGATGAGGGAGTGGACCAAAATTTCATTACCACCCTCAAATTAATGTCAGAATCCTTAGGAGTCCTGGAAGCCATTCACACAGCAGTCGGCCAGTCCGTTAGGTATGACAAACACAGATTCGACACATTACCACATGCATGTAAGAATATAAGAATACCCGTCTCAGAACTAGAAATAACCATCGCAACCACTACTACCCCCACCACCACCATTGACTTCACTACTGAAACTTTTGTACAGACATCACCCATCTCACCCCCGCACCCCCCATCCCCCCCTTCTCCACCACCACCGCCTCCCACCACTGAACAAACTGCGGTCGTAACATCTATCATCACCTACAACCCAACCTCATCCACATCCTTCTCCTTCTGTGAGCCAACCTCACATGACACCCTCTTCTCTTCCATCACCAATCCTCTGTACACTTCACCATTTTTATCCTCCGAATCCATAATTGGCCACCCCATAATTCTGAGTATGGTTGGAATCCCCCTACCCATGGAGGGTATCCTTTGTTTCCCAGCTTATCCCCCATTGCACGTACCCCTATCCCATGACCCATACTTCCCATCCGCTCCCTACACCTCACTCACCCCAATCGCTCCACCCAAATACCTATCTTTCATGGAACAGTACATTCACACTCTAGTGTCTCAGATGCAAGGTTACTAGATGGTCGCAACAACATCAATCTACACAGACACCACACTCACTTCACCTACCATACCCACTCACATGGTAGCCCCTGCACGCACCACACTGTCCAACCCCATGGATGTTTCGCCACCTACAACACTTCTCCCTACAATTCCACCATCACCCACTCCCCTACCCCCCACCTCACCATTCACCACCTCAATGGCAGATAGAGGATTCACTACCCCCCTTCCCATTCCCACTCTCCCTGCATTCCAAACTCCTTCCCTTGCATCTCATAATGTAAATAGTACATTTAATATCTTACTTCAGCATGCACATCAATTACAACAAGAATACC
This sequence comes from Ceratopteris richardii, assembly GCA_020310875.1. Taxonomy (NCBI): domain Eukaryota; kingdom Viridiplantae; phylum Streptophyta; class Polypodiopsida; order Polypodiales; family Pteridaceae; genus Ceratopteris; species Ceratopteris richardii. The sequence continues at coordinate 113,643,798 of CM035418.1, forward strand.
ACCAATTGGAAGAGCATACTACTACCTTCTAGGCAGAATCTCAGTGCGTGCAGGCTAGAGTCAACATCTTGGAAGCTGATTACCAAACACTCTTGGCAGAATATACCACTTTACAATGGGATCACACCAAATTGGAGTGAATGATATCTATGGTGGATGATAAAGTAGTGAAGGATCTGGAAAATGTGCTCCAAATGCAGATGCTATCCAACGCTACACTCAGACGCAATCTCAGGCTACTACAGAAGCACATAGCAGTAGCCTTAGAAGAGAACAAGTGGCTTCGGAAACAAAACCAAGACAACTTTGAAGCAGCTATGGAAGGAACCTTGGGAGCAGACATTAGTCCTACAAAGTATAGAGCGGTCCCATCAGAAGACATTCGGATCTTACTTGAGGAGCATGCAAATTTTTTGGATTCATATGAAAAGTTAGAATCCGAATGTGCTAACCTAAAGAAGCAGTTAGCGAGTGCCAACACAGCTCAACGGGATCCAGTAATCTCGCAACAATTTACAAAAGAATTAGAGACCCTTCGGAAGTAGATGGCAAAACTACAAGCACGTCTCTTACCATATGAAAGGCCACCCTCTCTAGTTGAAGAATCAGAACCAGATACTGTGGTGGAAATTCCTATCGATGAAAGCTATGAAGAACCATATGAGCCGATGCCAGTACCCGGCGGTCAAGTTACTGAGGAAGGATGGGACACTTTAGAAAGTGGAGTTCCAGATTGGCTCAAAAGGGTTGAGAAAGTGGGACAAACACACGACGATCGTGTCGTAGTGCAAATTCAATCCCTCACAAGTCTGGAAGAAATTGTTCTTAGATCTTCTTACTTTCAACACCTATCCCATCAATGGTTGATCACAACATCAGAACTGCAATACATGCCTTACTATGTCTTGCTACATGACTATAATGCAAAAATTAAAAGATATATAGGGAAGGAGCCCACATTTGCCACTCAATTTGAGCCGGATGACTTAGCAAAAGATGCACGTGCTGGCTTGATGTTTCAACCTAATTGGCGCAAACGGCTACTAACTGACTACCCTAAGACGATGAGCACCTGGGCCACCATGCCACTGTATATCAAGTATAATCCATGCTATTGCCCAATGGTCCATTGCAGATCATGGCAAGCTTTTGCAATCAAAGTATGCAACAATAAAGAATGCTCTGCTTGAGTCAACTATCCATATGTTGCTCCACCTCAAGGGACGCCTACTCTAGCATACATGATATCCACCATTCGACACTGGTCTACATGCTTAAAGAATGTGCCCGACATAGCAACAAAGATGTGTATGAAAATATTTGAGCTCATGACAATTGTCTTCAAAACCTTTCAAAAGGTCTAGGATCCATACATCTCCACCCATGGATTTTCCCAAGGTAACAAGGATTTAGTATACGACATGAGCCAGACCCCCTTGGTAAACATAATCTTTGTTTGGCATGTGTGAATAAAGTATTTACCTGCATGTTGTAAGCAAACCTTTGAAGAAATGTTTTCTACTGGGTTCTGAGAATATCATTAAGAGATTTTCATTCCCAGACCAACACATTTGCTACATCTATTCGTAGTAGAACAAGCCATCCATGCAGATCAGTTACGTCTGCCACATCTGGACATCCCAAGTCCAATTGATTGGGATCACATGATGACAGACTTGTCCAGAGGACTACGCATTCAGGAACATCAACTTGCCACTCATGTTGTGGAATATTACATCCAACACTCCCAGCAACAAAGGTCTGTCAGGGACGACAGACGCGAGAGAGGGTGGGGTGTTGGTAGCAGTCAGGGCATCCAAGGACTTACAAGACAAGGAAGCCAACAAAATGAGTCAAAGCAAAGAGAAGGACTAAGTAGGCAAACCAGTCAATGCAGATCCGACAAATAGGCCCTATAATTTTTCATGAAGAAATATTTCCCAAATAGTGATCTTAGTCACTTCACACCATTGTAAATACCATTTTTTTATTATTCCTACTCCATTTTGTGCAAGCTGAGGAGTCCTCGAGCTTGAGGAGTATCAATAGTATTTATGTAACAATCTTCATAATTTTCAGAGCTCGTTTGAGCCTCCAAAATAGCCTAGGAACCTAATTTTTAACTAGGCCGGACACTAGGTCTGGACAGGACCAAACCAGTCAAAAACTATAAATAGAGCTAGAGAGCTCATTTTTGAGGTTAGCTTGCTGTAGATTTGAACTTTGTATGAGCACTCTTTTGTGATGGAAGCTACTCTTTTGTTCCTCTCTTTGTTCTTGTCTTGTGTGCGCGTGTGTGTGTATGTGTGTGCATGCTAGTGTGCTTCTCACTCACGCACTTGTGTCATCACTTGCTCATAATCTTCATATTAGTCCTCACATCTCCACGGATTCACAATTATGAGGTGGATCTCCTCACGTTGGTACTTGCCATTGTGCTAGAGTGACAATATGTCTTCTAAATTTAATGCATTTCTAGGTGAACGTGGGATAAAGAGTCAAGCCTTACCACAGTTTTTGGCTTGAGGCTATTATGTGTGCAACATATGTACTTAACAGATGTCCCACCAAAGCGTTGCAGTCTATCACTCCATATGAGGCTTGGCATGGTTGCAAGCCATCTATTGATCATCTGTGTGTTTTTGGTTGTTTGGCATATGCATTAGTGCTTGAACAACATCATAGAAAATTGGATGATAAAGCAGTAAAATGTATTTTTGTTGGGTACAGTTTTTAAACAAAGCTATCGTCTATTTTATCCACAAAATAAATGCATTCTGGTTAGCCGTGATGTTGTTTTTGTGGAGCATGCCATTCAGCCCTTACTTTCATGTACTAAGGAGAAATCTGTTAGATCCAAAGACATGTATGATACTTTGCTGCCTCTTTTTATAGGTGGATAGTCTAGTGCTCATCCTAATGAGACAACTTCTCAACCTTTGTAGGTTTCATGTGAGGATGCAAATCATTCCATTTCTGATACAGATTTACATGATGCACTTGTTGATGAGAGAACTGATATTGAGCAAGTAAAAGCTATGCCAAAATGGCTGGTCCAGACTTTGCATGGCAGCAATATAGATGCATCTCTATCATATTGTACTCGATCAGGCTCTCATAGTTCCTCTTTTGCATCAGATTGCTATGCTATGGCTGCCTCTAGTCTCTGTAATGAGACTGAACTTGTTTCCTTTGATGAAGTACAAAATTCTGAACATTGGATGGCTGCAATGCAATCTGAATATGATCCTATAATAAAAAATGGTACATGGTCTTTATGTGACTTGCCTCTTGGTAAGAAGGCCATTGGCACTAAGTGGGTATACAAGCTGAAGCGTAAACTTGATGGAACATTTGATAGGTATAAGGCTAGGCTTGTTTCAAAGGGTTATGTGCAAGAAAGAGGCATTGATTTTGATGAAACATTTGCTCCTACTTGCCAAATGACTACTGTTCATAGAATATGTGCACTTGCAGCTCATCATGGTTGGAATGTACATGAGTTGGACATTAAAACAACATTTATGAATGGTGAATTGCATGAAGAAGTGTATGTTTTTTAGCCCCTTGGCTTTGTGCAAAAAGGGCATGAAAACCACGTGTGCTTCTTAAAGAAGGCATTATATGTTTTAAAGCAAGCACCACATGCGTGGTATGAGAAGATACATGCTTATCTGATTGAACATGGTTTCGAGAACAATCCAATTGAAAGCACCTTATATGTTAAGCATGCTAATGATGTGCTTCTGATAATTGGTGTATGTTGATGACATGCTGCTCACTCGTCCTCATGACATGCATATTGCTGATTTTAAGGCTGATTTTAATGCCTCATTTGAGATGTCTGATTTGGGGCATTTGCATCACTATTTGGGGATTCAATTTATGCAAGTTCATGGTGAAATGGCTTTGTGTCAATTGAAATATGTTGACACATTATTGGAGCGTTAAGGCCTTGAAGACTATAAGCCTATTGTCACTCCTATGGAGAAATGTTTATGATTGAGTCTTCATGATGTTGGAGATGCATTTGATGTTGTTCTCTATCAGGAGGCTATTGGATGCATTACTCAGCCAAATATTCATTTTGTTGTCTCACATATGAGCAGGTTTATGCATTGCCCAGGTGTCAAGCATTGGCAGGCGGTTAAGCACATCTTTCGCTAATTGAGTGGTACCCAACTACTTTGATTGAATCCCAATGTGAGATCACTAGTGCAAGATTTGCATACTTTTTCTAATAGTGATTGGGCTAGTTGCTATGACACTTGTGTGTCCACCATTGGTTTTTGCTTTATACTTGGTAGCTCATGTATATCTTGGTTGAGCAAGAAGCAGCCTACTGTGGCCACTTCCAGTTGTGAGGCTGAGTATAGGGAAGCTTTCACAACAAGTGTTGAGTGTGTGTGGCTTAGACGCCTCATGGCTAATTTGGGTGTTGGTCAGTCTTTTGCCACCACCATATTCACTGACAGTAAGAGCACATTGGTAGTTGTGAGGAACCCTGTGTTTCATGCTCACACTAAGCACATTGAGGTGCATTATCATTATGTCAGGGAGAGGTTCTTCGATTGGGAGATCAGCTTGGCATATGTGCCCACACAGGAGAACATTGCAAAACGTTTTACAAAGGCTTTTACAAAGGCTCTGCCTAGGGAGAAGTTTGAAGCTTTCCGCAAAGCTTTTGGCTTAATTCCTTTTGTGGATTGATTCCACATAGCTTGGCACTTCCTTATACATGAGTGCTAGCTCCTTGTTTACCGCATCACTCCCAGGGGGGATTTGTTGATATATTTAGGTAGTGATGTGTGTGAACACTGTGAGATCACTGGGGCACTTTTTTCCCTCTTTAGGAGGTTTTTTCCCCCAGCTTGTATATATGCCTATTGCCCTAACAAGCTAATTATCTTTTGTACATTCTAGTGGTAATACGTTCAATATTGTGTGTTGTGCTCCAAGCTTCTTCTTCTTCTTCCTTGTGCTCTTCGCATGCTTCCACAAACATCTAACCCTCATTATCAATGCCATATGTTTGTGCATATAGTTTTTCTACCAATTGTGCTTTATACCTACTTATGTTACCATCAACATTATGCTTTACCTTGTAAACCCACTTGCAACCTATGTACCTCTTGCTTGTGGCAATGAAGCCTGCTTCCATGTTTCATTTCCATAAAGTGCAGCCATCTCCTCATCCATAGCATCTCCCAATCTGCATTCTAGTTGTATCTTCAAAGAAAGAAGGTTCAACATCTTGTATTACCTTGGTCATGTAAGAACAATGATAGGCCATGTAGCTTTCATATGTTGATCACTTCACGGAAGTTTTCCTCCTCCTACATCTTCTTGGTCTAGGGTCATTTCCTCTTGTTGTATCATCTGTATATGAATTTCTTACTCTTGGAGCCTTCACAAAGGGCAATCCAAGTTCCTCATCAAGTCTCTTTTCTCAACTGCTTGGTTATCCATCAATGTCTTTAAAACCTATAGATGTTTTATTATCAACATAAATATTTTCTTCAACTTTCTGAGATGTATTCAATGAATCGCTAGACTAAAAGTTTCATGCAATATTCTAATCCATAGGTTTGAGTTGACACTATTTCTAGGTGACACATATTTTCCACTCATAACTTGAGATTTTGCACTTAAATTTTCATCACTTACTTTGTCATTTGAGGCAACGTTAAGTCCTTTTTTTCATCTACATAAAATCTTGCCATTTCATCAAACACCACATCTTTGCTTACCTTCAGATGGTGTGTGACAGGATTTGAGAATTTATAACCCTTTCGCTCAAGGGATTACCCAAGAAAGATACATTTTTCCACTTCTGGGTCAAGTTTCATCCTCAGCTCATGTCGAACATGAACATATGCAATACAAATAAATACTTTCATATGTAATAAGTTTGGCTTTTTGCATGTAAGTTCCTGTTTAGGTGTAACTTGATGTACAACAATAGTCAGAGCTCTATTAGTAATGTATACGATAGTGTGCAAAACTTCTTCCCAATAACAATGAGGCATATTTTTCTCAATCATCAATGCTCTTTCTATTTTTGCAATATGTCTATTTTTGAATTTAATAATGCCATTCTATTGTAGTGTGTACCTCCATGAAAGCTATGTTCAAATTCCATGAAAAGTAATAAATTGTTTTGATATGTATTCACTCCATCCATCAAATCTTCATGTTTGATAATACTTCCTTGTCTTATTTTCCACAATACCCTTGAAATTTTCAAAGTGATTAAACACATCACTCTTCTCCTTCAGGAAGTATACCCATAATTTTTGTGTATGGTTATAAATGAATGTCACATAAAACCTATAGTCTCCCCTAGATGTGGTCTTTGTAGGACCCCAAACATTTGCATGCACTATCTCTAGCACATATTCACTTACATGCTTACCATGCGGAAATGATGCCCTTGATTGTCCACCAAATTGACATGCTTGCATTTTTGGCCTTTGCAAATTTGCATGTCCAATTTGCTTGTCCCATATCTCTATTTCAACAATAGCACCTACACCTTTTGCAAACATGGTTGCATTCATTTTAGGATTTTTCACATTCAAGGTAAATGTCCTACCCACTTTGTTCACTTTAGCAATCATACTTCCATTCTATTTGTACTCTTCTACATATAAGCCATCAAAATTGAGCCTAACTTGTTATCTGTGGTCAACCATCTGTCCAATAGAAAACTAGGGTCTTTGTTATATTAGGAACATGCAATAAATCAACAAGATGTTTTACCTTCCCATCCTCCATGAACATTGCTATGTTTCTTGTATGCTCAATAGGATGTGATGTATCATGACTTGTTTCAACAAATCTCGGAACTGGAAATTTTTGAAACTAATAAATTGTTCGGCATGGTTGCTCGTGTGATTTGAAGCACTTGAATGAACATACCAGAAACTACCATTGGATTTTGAAACATCAGCAGACATTATATTCATCATATGATGTTGGACCATGGAAAAATTTTTCAAGTCATCTACACTTGTAGATGGATGATTCTTTTGTTGATTTCTATTGTTTTGATTCTTCAATCTAGAACCATTTTCAAAGTGACTAGGTTTATCACAATTCTAGCATTCCTTACTATGATTAATTGAATAATTTCTTTGGAAATTTATATGGCCTCTTTGGCTTCCCCTTCCTAAAAAATGTCCTCTATCTCCTCCATTAGTGTGTTGCTGACCTTGGTCTGAGTTATTGTTTCCCCTTCCACTTTCAAAGCCTCAGCCTCAATATCTTCCTCTACCATAGGAAAGTACCTACTCAAAACTAGCATTTCCTTGGGAATTTGAGTATTCACCAAGGTTCTTTTCTTCAGTTGTCAACATGGACAGAAGATCAATACAAATTGGAATATTATCCTTAGTTTAAATAGAAGTTATAACTTTTATATGCACCTCTTAAACCACAAAGGCACACTTCAAACTTATCATCATAATCTATGTTGACACCAATAGATGCACGTGACTAACATATGCTTTTGATTTTTAAGGTATAGTGAATTAGCAACATGCTCTTTTTCTTGAGTGTATTCAACTCATTGTTGAGTTCCAATTTTTGTGCCTTTGTATTGGCATCATGCAATGGGGTCAAATTATTCCAAGCCCCTTTTGGAGTTTTTTCATCTTGTATGTGCCCAATCATGCTATCTTGTATGCTAACCTACAACCAATGCATTACCTTTTATGATCCTTGATTCCACTCTTCATATGCTCTTAATTAGTGTGCTATCCAATTTCTCTCAGGTAACTGCAGAGGGTTTTCATTCTCTTCTTTGATGTGCTTCTAGTAGCATTTTCCCATCTGGAAATTCATCACGCTGTCGTCGGGGTTCATGGAAAGGAGGGTGGAGGGAATGGAAACAGCTTTGCTTGGGGTACATAGGACCACTCAAGACGGGATAAAATCCAAAGTATTTTTAGTGTGGCTAGAATCTTTTAAAGAACTAAGGTTTAAAGTTGCATGAATTTACAATAGCTATGGATGACCTAATATGATTTTATTATTTCAAACTCAATTTTTGCTTGACGGTCAAACTCACCTTTCAAATTACGAAAACGCTTACAAACCATAAAGCATATGTCCCTTACAATGACAAAAGATATGTTAATATGTGTTCACAGCAAATTCGTCATACAATACCAAAATGCAACAGCGAACCTACACATGTTCTTCCAAATATGCAAGTAAAGAGTTCCAACATCACCATCTTAAACTATGAATAATGTGATGTAATCTATAATCTTTGCTCACAATGAAGATGCAATTCTGTGGCATTAAGCTTATATCTATGTTTCACTGTTGAACAGCAAATGAATATGCACTCCAGATTCTCCAGCCAAGAACAATAATGTAACAATAATGCGCTCCGTTGGATTTGCACAGACATAGATATTCGCAATGAGAAACCAACATGGCCTGTGAAATCAATTATAGAACTATGCTGGCACGTATCCAGTCATCATTAGAAGAGAAAAAAAAAACAATGCATACCTAAAATAAAATTGTGCATGCATGCGCATATGCATGTGTGTGGGGCATGCATGTGGCTTGGGTGTGGGCATAGATGTGGGCATGGGCATGTGAACGCTAACATCCAACTACGTCTGATATAAAAGCAAAATTCCTAGAACTACATGCCTCAACCGACTATCATAGTTCCTGCCCCTTCATCTGTTAAAATTTCTAAGAACAGTGAGTGAGGTAAGCGACCATCAACTATACTAGCTGTTCTTACTCCTTGAGCTAATGATCTTACACCAGTTCTCATTGCGGTAAACATCTACTTGAGTGACATGCCTCGTTAACTCAGCAATAGCAACCTGTCTTAGCTGTCCAAAATAAAATACCTTCAATCATGAACACTGTAATGAGATAAACAGTATGAACAATGACTAATATCAACAGACGCATAAGATCTCGAATTCTGTCATTCACTATCAACAATTCCATGGCTACTACCATAATCCTTAGCATGTGAACTTACTGGACAGACATATGATCATGTTATGCCAGAGACTTCAATAAAGCTCCATTGAAGATTTCAGAATCGTCCCACATTGGCCAATGGGCAAGCTGAGGAAACAGCAACACTGTTGCGTTTGGCACAAGATGCTCTGGTGGATGTGCAAGTCTGGAATCAAGATAAGGATCTTTTGCCCCCATATGACTTCCACAGGTGTTTGAATATGCGAGCATCCAACTTTTGACCAGTACCCAGCATGAAGTGCTCTGTAGTAATTTATCATTCCCGTAAGAGCCCCAGGTGAAGCAAAGGCTTCCACATACCTATTGACGTCATCCTCAGAATGACTCTTGAAAGCATATAACATCCTTCGCAGAGCCCAGAACCTGTTAAATCTGAGAAATGCCTCTGGTATCCATGGAAGTTGGAAGAAAACAAAATACCAGCTCCTCAGGCGCTGTTGTACGCTGCTTTGATATAGATTACGGAAAGAGTGAAAATGAGGAGAGTTAACAATGATTATCTTCTTCACCCTATGATAAGTAGAATGAACATTTTTAGATCACTCCTGCACAGACTACTTTTCAGCTTCAACAAGTGCATAATTGATGGCAAACCACTATCATGTCTGCAGAAAAAAAACTGTGGCTTCATTCATTTAGAACGCCTGCACTCTTACTCCTATGCATGGGCCACTTCTCCGATTCAGAGTTCTTATTATATCCTTGAGAACGAACCTGGAGATGAGTGTGCCCACTACCTCGTGTCTTTTCACGAGATTTGGAGTGATGGTTACGTCCACTTGAGGATCCAGAAGCCCCCTTCTTATCTGAATGCCTGGTATGATGATGTGTTGGTGGCTTCTTCTTCACTGTGCTTGTTGACACTGCTGGCGTTGTCCTACCAGTCTTACTAGATTTGGCATGTCGCTGAGAAGTGCCCAACGCTGCTCTGGCTACATTATCTAATGCAGCTTCTCTTACGGAGACTGCCTTAATAGGATGCCGATTCAAATAGGTCACATTGGGAGTAAGAGCAGTAACCAGCTTTCGGATCTGATCTTCACTGAAGTTTGTCAAGATAGGATTTCCAAGAAGATTCAGGGCCAAAAGAGATCCATAATTGGCAGCTAGCTGGCCAAGGGCCTTTGAAGTAGTCACCTTGTTGTAGCTCAGGTCAAGCACAGCAAGTTTGAGCAATCGATGCAGACCTTCCACTTCTGCTATTTTGTTACTCGCCAAGTAAAGCTCTTTGATCAATGTAGAGTTTGCCAGGCCATGGCCAATTCTCGAGATGCGATTAAAAGACAGGTTCAAAACCCGTAGTCTTGTGAGCTCTCTAAAACCTTCAATCTGTGCAATCTTGAGCATCGAACAAATCTGCCCTCCTTGTCTTTATGCGATCTCGCTCCCTCCTTCCCACGAATGGAAAGCCCTGTCACATCAAGATTATTGCCCGCTCTCCCTGCTTCATCCTGGGAGCCATTCAAAGTCTTCCCCGCTACCAAGAGCTTCAGGATCTTCTCTTTTGCGTAATTGAAATCCACTTACGAAGTTGAGTATAATAGGCCGATTCTTAGTTTCATTGAAACCAGCATTTTTCTTGGGGAGCTCTAACAAGAATGTCGTTTCAAGCTTCACCAATGCTAGCTAGTTTCTGCTGCACATTTACCTGCACTGGTCTTTGTTGATCATCGGTTGAAAGCATCTCACCTAGATAGGTAGTCGTCGACGACGGACCCCATGAAAAGCTTCTCATATCTGGAGGGTATCGGCAACTGGCGAAAGCAAGGAACACTTCCGCAAGTTTCTTCTCCAAGCCTGATCATTCAGAACATATATTTCGCCATAATTCCTACAGATAGCACGTGCTATCGCCCGATACCTTATTTTCTGCCTGTGCAACTCAGAAATCCGATGAGAAACCCCATCTCTGTGCAAATCTCCTCCTTTCACGTCGGCTCAAAATCCCCCCCCATTACGAACAGCAGTTCCCCCATCAACAAGGCATTTTTCCCCATTGAAGTGACACGTTAACACCTTCTTTTCTGAGCGTGTGCCGATGTGCCATCCCTCCTTGTTTCGAAACTGGAAATCAAAAACCCATATGAAAACAAAAATAATGTTGTTCTTTGATGTGCACTATGCTCTTTCCTTTGAGATTTTCCATGCCCTTAAATTGTAAGCTTGGAATTCAGATCGCGACCACATCCACCCCCTCTGAACCTGTACATCCTCCGGATGTACCACCATCGATCTCGGTATCTGCAAATCATTATGAAAATTCAAGTGCATGGGTTAAAACAAATGTGCCTATGCACGGCCATGTAATGGGCCCTACATATGCATACTCTAAGTGCATAAAAACAACATGGTGCAAATAGGGGAGGTATTAGGAATTCGGTGTTGAGGATTTACACTCAAATTGAACTCACATTTTCATCATGGATATACAATTCAATACAAGTGCAATCACTCGTGCAACTATGGGTTTTAACCAAAATATCACTCGTGCTTTTTACATTTCATTTATGCATGCGTTAGGTGCATGAAGAAAAAACAAAAATGGTGCGAAAATCAAAGTTTCATGGTATCTAAGCAAGGAAGCTCACATCACTCTCAACTCCACTCTCCTAAAGATGCAATCACTCTTCCTTACTCAGATCTGTTCTCTCTTATCATTCAAAACTTGCTTTATTATTTTTCAATGATATTTACCTATCTAATTGTGCAGATGGACGTGCTTCTACGGAATTTCAAAGACGTGGTTTCTATATATTTTTACATGCATATTTGGCATGCAATGCATCTCAAAAATGGTGCAAAGAAAAGATCAGGGTTAAAGCACGATAGCTAATGAAAAAGATTTTCACGGCTTTGTTCTTGAGTCATCATCTCCGTTGGCTTCGCTTGATCATTCCTGCACTCATAGAAACTAAACAAATCATGAGAGACATCACATCAAAATGATATTATATACATATGCAGTCCATGAAAGAACTTCAAAAACCATTTGCAATAAAACATAAGCATGTAGCTCAAATGTGGTTGCCTCTATACAATCTCTCAAAACTCTAAATCTTCGATTAGCTCCTTATCAACACCTGTTCTCAAAACTACATAAGAGAAATTAGTAGCATCACATTCAAGAATCACATATTTTAAAAAAACTTCATTTATTTGAACATTAAAAATATCTATTTGAATTATTTTGACTTCAAACCTACTCATCCAACATGCATTCATTACCGTAGGTGTTCCCACTTTAATTTCTTGCATTTTTAGTTTTATTTGGTTTCTTCTATCTATCTTAAGATTAAAGCAAAAATCACAAGATATATACATTTTTATATACAAATTTCCTTTTGGTATTATTAATTCTCATTTATTAGGGTTTTTCCCTTCAGACCCATCTCCCTTGATATATGGTCACCAAAGAAACTGTGCTTGAAAAGAAGCCATCTCTGAACTGCATCAATCAAGGTAGCATTCTTAAACAAGTTAGATATGTGGACAAGCCATTTCATTTGCTCGTCCATTCCTTGTAGGCTTGACTGGCATACATAGCTTTTTGAAAATTCAAACATCCATGATTCAATTATTTGAGCATAGTTGCCTTTATTCACAACTCCCTCCAATGCATCATATGAAGATGCACACGATAAATGAGCATATGTATATAGATTTTTGAAATTTGGAGTGTTTAAAACATCATCAAACAAATCCATCATGCATATGTTTTGATCCATTTTAGGAATGAAATAATTTAAAAGGATTTCATCATTTCCATTATGATTATCCAATCTTTCTTCTTCATTGCAATTAAGGTTTTGAATACATTCATAAGATTTATACTCTGAATAGGAAGGTTCATCATTCTTTGACTGCAAATTATGTTCATTTTCGTGATTCAGTCTATCATAATCCCTCCTTACTTGAGTGCTACAAATTATAGAATCTGCTTCTATCTCTAATCTCTCCAAGAACTCCTCATCTTCTTCTTTTCCCAGATTCATTTGTCCATTATCATGAAGAAGCTCAATATCATCACAATCAAGAAAATCTTGATCATCTAAATCACTAAATTCTTGCTTCTCCAAGTAAGATTCATTGGAAAATCTACATTCATTTATATTCTCCTGATCCTTTTCAAAGATATACATGTAATTTGATGTCAAATCAGTTTTCCTATTCAAGATGCCATCATCAGATTCTTTATCTATCTCAATTATTTCTTGTTTATTATCTTTAGAGGATGTGTTTTTGCCACACTCCTCATACATTTCTTTTATCATCGAATCTTGCTCAAATACTTCATACCTGAATATCTCATCATAGACGCTTGAGTCAATTGAAACTTCATCCATTTGGTAACATTTATATCTAGCTTCATCAATGCAATTATTTGACTCAACGGTTTCACATTCAATATCTTTTGATGCTATGCACACATCATATTTATCATACATCTCATTAAACGTTGTATCTTCCACTTCATGCTTGATTTCTTTGATATATGAACTCAACTCAACATGATCATTCTTAACATACATATCAATGTAAAGAGGAGTAATTAGTGGAGTATCCTCATCGCTCTCATGATCATTCATATGTCCTTCTTCATGGAGTACAATATCGTTTACATACATATCATTATATTGTAGCTCAATCAGCAACTCATTCTTACTCCTGTGATTAGGATCACTCTCTTGTACCTCTAACAACTCATTTAATGTGGCGTTACTCAAGAATATTTCACAATCTTGATCTTGATCTAAACGATCAGTAGACTTTGCATCATGCTTTTCGCCATCGGTATACATACTGTTCTCTACAGGATTCATCATTTGCATGTCCTTCTGATTGACATCCTGCTCACTTACATTCTCTTTATGCGAATCAATCATTTGGCCATAATTCATATTTGAATCATATGCTTCAAGAGATATTTCACTCTTAGATGGTATCAAATAGTTCCTCGAGCATTGCTTGGTTTCGTCATTTAAGAAATCATCTTGTGCTTGATACTCACATGGATTCACTGGATTATTTTGAGTTATTTCATTTGCAATCTCTTTCTGATCACCTTGACTTCCCGTAGATATCTTTAAATAATCTTGGTTATTATCATATCTTGCCTCTTTGTTTGTCGGATTATCATCCCTTAGAAGCGAGGAGTCTATCAGATTATAGGAAGCCTCATGTTGTTTTCTTGGTGTGTTTTGTTTATTTTTATTTTGTTGTATGTTTGATATTGGTTTGATTTTGTTTTGTTTAGCTTTCGTATATTCCTTTGCTCCTCCCATCATTGGGGTTTTTGCATATACAGTATTTGTAGATGTGATCAAAGTATCTACAGGCTCTTGGTACCTTGAATCCTCAGAGATTGCATCACTTATTTTTATAGGTTCTTTATAGTGATCCCCTTCATAAGCATGTACGTGTATTTCATGCATATATTCTTTATGCCCAGCTTGGGTTTCTATTATTCTATAGAATTGCAAATTATTTTTAGTTTCTGAAATGCATGGAATTTGTGTATCTTCTTCATTTGCATAAATGTCAGCTTGCCAATCGTTTAAAAATTTTTCTATTGTTTGTTGTTTCTTCACATATCTCATCACAGCTTCATGGACAAGTGTCCAATCCTCTGTGAGCCCCGAGTCGGAGTCTATATCTTGTAGAAGTGGAATTAACTCCTCTCTGGCTTTAACATCGATTGTTCGAAGAAACAATGACACCCTTTCATGACTTATGCACCTCTTATCGTGCTCAGGAAGATCATCGTATTGTCGCTCAAATTCTTCTTTGATCTCGAGAATCGGCTGGTCTTTGGGCATATGAACCCACCTCAAGAAAGATCTACGAGTTACTTTATCAAGGTCTTCTAGCATAAACTGCCTAAGAAGTGTCGCTTTGTATCGAGACCATGTCGTTTGATTTATTTGCATTATTTGATCTCGCACGTCGTAATCCGACACATAGATAAAGTTTTCGCATAGTTCTTTTTCCGTCATCGGACTTAGTCCGACACCTAGATATTTGGCCTCGAGTTCATATTCTTTACAGAACTTTGAGACATTCTTTCCATTGAAAAAGCCACACCGATTGACTAGACGTTCATGAAGTGATTGGATCGCTTTTTGACGCCTATCCTCTTCTTGAAATCGTAGGAATTGAGCTAGGATCTCTTCCATTTTGATTATGCTAATCTTTGTGGCTCTATAATTCACTCACCCCCTCCCTTCACGTCGGGTTCACCAGCATGTCGTCGGGGTTCATGGAAAGGAGGGTGGAGGGAATGGAAACAGCTTTGCTTGGGGTACATAGGACCACTCAAGACGGGATAAAATCCAAAGTATTTTTAGTGTGGCTAGAATCTTTTAAAGAACTAAGGTTTAAAGTTGCATGAATTTACAATAGCTATGGATGACCTAATATGATTTTATTATTTCAAACTCAATTTTTGCTTGACGGTCAAACTCACCTTTCAAATTACGAAAACGCTTACAAACCATAAAGCATATGTCCCTTACAATGACAAAAGATATGTTAATATGTGTTCACAGCAAATTCGTCATACAATACCAAAATGCAACAGCGAACCTACACATGTTCTTCCAAATATGCAAGTAAAGAGTTCCAACATCACCATCTTAAACTATGAATAATGTGATGTAATCTATAATCTTTGCTCACAATGAAGATGCAATTCTGTGGCATTAAGCTTATATCTATGTTTCACTGTTGAACAGCAAATGAATATGCACTCCAGATTCTCCAGCCAAGAACAATAATGTAACAATAATGCGCTCCGTTGGATTTGCACAGACATAGATATTCGCAATGAGAAACCAACATGGCCTGTGAAATCAATTATAGAACTATGCTGGCACGTATCCAGTCATCATTAGAAGAGAAAAAAAAAACAATGCATACCTAAAATAAAATTGTGCATGCATGCGCATATGCATGTGTGTGGGGCATGCATGTGGCTTGGGTGTGGGCATAGATGTGGGCATGGGCATGTGAACGCTAACATCCAACTACGTCTGATATAAAAGCAAAATTCCTAGAACTACATGCCTCAACCGACTATCATAGTTCCTGCCCCTTCATCTGTTAAAATTTCTAAGAACAGTGAGTGAGGTAAGCGACCATCAACTATACTAGCTGTTCTTACTCCTTGAGCTAATGATCTTACACCAGTTCTCATTGCGGTAAACATCTACTTGAGTGACATGCCTCGTTAACTCAGCAATAGCAACCTGTCTTAGCTGTCCAAAATAAAATACCTTCAATCATGAACACTGTAATGAGATAAACAGTATGAACAATGACTAATATCAACAGACGCATAAGATCTCGAATTCTGTCATTCACTATCAACAATTCCATGGCTACTACCATAATCCTTAGCATGTGAACTTACTGGACAGACATATGATCATGTTATGCCAGAGACTTCAATAAAGCTCCATTGAAGATTTCAGAATCGTCCCACATTGGCCAATGGGCAAGCTGAGGAAACAGCAACACTGTTGCGTTTGGCACAAGATGCTCTGGTGGATGTGCAAGTCTGGAATCAAGATAAGGATCTTTTGCCCCCATATGACTTCCACAGGTGTTTGAATATGCGAGCATCCAACTTTTGACCAGTACCCAGCATGAAGTGCTCTGTAGTAATTTATCATTCCCGTAAGAGCCCCAGGTGAAGCAAAGGCTTCCACATACCTATTGACGTCATCCTCAGAATGACTCTTGAAAGCATATAACATCCTTCGCAGAGCCCAGAACCTGTTAAATCTGAGAAATGCCTCTGGTATCCATGGAAGTTGGAAGAAAACAAAATACCAGCTCCTCAGGCGCTGTTGTACGCTGCTTTGATATAGATTACGGAAAGAGTGAAAATGAGGAGAGTTAACAATGATTATCTTCTTCACCCTATGATAAGTAGAATGAACATTTTTAGATCACTCCTGCACAGACTACTTTTCAGCTTCAACAAGTGCATAATTGATGGCAAACCACTATCATGTCTGCAGAAAAAAAACTGTGGCTTCATTCATTTAGAACGCCTGCACTCTTACTCCTATGCATGGGCCACTTCTCCGATTCAGAGTTCTTATTATATCCTTGAGAACGAACCTGGAGATGAGTGTGCCCACTACCTCGTGTCTTTTCACGAGATTTGGAGTGATGGTTACGTCCACTTGAGGATCCAGAAGCCCCCTTCTTATCTGAATGCCTGGTATGATGATGTGTTGGTGGCTTCTTCTTCACTGTGCTTGTTGACACTGCTGGCGTTGTCCTACCAGTCTTACTAGATTTGGCATGTCGCTGAGAAGTGCCCAACGCTGCTCTGGCTACATTATCTAATGCAGCTTCTCTTACGGAGACTGCCTTAATAGGATGCCGATTCAAATAGGTCACATTGGGAGTAAGAGCAGTAACCAGCTTTCGGATCTGATCTTCACTGAAGTTTGTCAAGATAGGATTTCCAAGAAGATTCAGGGCCAAAAGAGATCCATAATTGGCAGCTAGCTGGCCAAGGGCCTTTGAAGTAGTCACCTTGTTGTAGCTCAGGTCAAGCACAGCAAGTTTGAGCAATCGATGCAGACCTTCCACTTCTGCTATTTTGTTACTCGCCAAGTAAAGCTCTTTGATCAATGTAGAGTTTGCCAGGCCATGGCCAATTCTCGAGATGCGATTAAAAGACAGGTTCAAAACCCGTAGTCTTGTGAGCTCTCTAAAACCTTCAATCTGTGCAATCTTGAGCATCGAACAAATCTGCCCTCCTTGTCTTTATGCGATCTCGCTCCCTCCTTCCCACGAATGGAAAGCCCTGTCACATCAAGATTATTGCCCGCTCTCCCTGCTTCATCCTGGGAGCCATTCAAAGTCTTCCCCGCTACCAAGAGCTTCAGGATCTTCTCTTTTGCGTAATTGAAATCCACTTACGAAGTTGAGTATAATAGGCCGATTCTTAGTTTCATTGAAACCAGCATTTTTCTTGGGGAGCTCTAACAAGAATGTCGTTTCAAGCTTCACCAATGCTAGCTAGTTTCTGCTGCACATTTACCTGCACTGGTCTTTGTTGATCATCGGTTGAAAGCATCTCACCTAGATAGGTAGTCGTCGACGACGGACCCCATGAAAAGCTTCTCATATCTGGAGGGTATCGGCAACTGGCGAAAGCAAGGAACACTTCCGCAAGTTTCTTCTCCAAGCCTGATCATTCAGAACATATATTTCGCCATAATTCCTACAGATAGCACGTGCTATCGCCCGATACCTTATTTTCTGCCTGTGCAACTCAGAAATCCGATGAGAAACCCCATCTCTGTGCAAATCTCCTCCTTTCACGTCGGCTCAAAATCCCCCCCCATTACGAACAGCAGTTCCCCCATCAACAAGGCATTTTTCCCCATTGAAGTGACACGTTAACACCTTCTTTTCTGAGCGTGTGCCGATGTGCCATCCCTCGTTTCGAAACTGGAAATCAAAAACCCATATGAAAACAAAAATAATGTTGTTCTTTGATGTGCACTATGCTCTTTCCTTTGAGATTTTCCATGCCCTTAAATTGTAAGCTTGGAATTCAGATCGCGACCACAACGCTATATCTTCAATCCTGAAAGTTTTTTTGTCCAACTTATCGCTCATAACTTCAATCATTCCATACGCATTTTCCATTTTTGTAGAAATTTACAATACCACAAAAACACTTGAAGTAGTACCTCTACTTGAACATTATCACATGGTGACTTGACAGTTTGATCTCAAAAAAGCATAGTTTTCATGTATCAAAAATACATGGAATAGATTGAAATTCAGGATCTGAAATATTTGGGAGATGGAAAACAAAAGGCAAGTTACATTTTTTCAAACTGGCATGTTTTTTATGGGGGCACCACCATGTGGGTTTGAAACAAAGATCAAAATGTCTATGACCTAAAATTTAAGCAAAACAAGTGATCATAAAGGGATAACTCACAAAAATATTTTGGTGCCTTCTACCTCCACCAATTTTTTTGCAAACTGACATCATTTTTGAAGTGCATGCTCTCCATGCCTTCTCACAAACTCTTCGTTATCGGCCTTCTTCATGAGCTCTCTACAAACACAATTATTCTGATACAATGTCATGACAGAGGAGATAAGGAAGAGAGCTCTAACACACTCTCACACACAAAGACAAGAGTGCACACAACTTGAGGCAAGGAGGAATGATCTTCTCCTACTTTTTCTATTACATAAAGGAAGTATATTAGAAAAACATAATATAACAATACAACCAACACAATATATAAAGAGTAGTACATAAAAAAGACTCTAATTTCCACATATGGGTGAGTTGGTAAGAAATATCCCCCACATAAAGAGTGGTACGTAAAGAAGACTCTAATTTCCACATATGAGTGCCAGCACTTTTGGTAGAGCTCACTAAAAATATCCCCCACATCTATCAGTGTAACTTTTATACATGTCAAAGAAGCAGAAAATGGTACATGTTTTCCTTGATCATCACATGTTGAGCTTGAGATCACAATGCTATCTGCTACAAAATGTCTTCAATATCCTCCATATTTAATGTCCTAGATTAGTGCATGTGCATGGGTGATAGAAAAGATGTGCCTTGTGGATGACCATGTAACGCAACCTTATGCATGCATAATCATGGAATGAAAAATCACGTCTTGGTGCAAAAGATGGGTTGAGCAGAGTGTTCATGATATGTCGATGAAGAAACCTCCTAACTAGTAGGTAAAAGAAACCAAAAACATACCTGATGTGAAGTTGTTGATTGCCAATGTGGTCTTGGAGAGATCCTTGTTGGAGTTTGAGGTCCACGGAAGTACATGAACAACACAAGGAGGAAGAAGAATCTTGGAGCATAACACAATACATAATGTATTACCAAGTGAATATACAAAGACAAGTGAACCATTATGGTTATAGGCATATATACAAGATGGAAGAAAAAACCTCCTAAAGAGGGAAAAAAGTGCCCCGGTGGTCTTAAGTGTGTTCATATACATTACTACCATAATATATCAACAAATACCCTTGGGAGTGATAGTGAACAAGGAGCTAGCACTCATGTATAAGGAAGTGCCAAGCTATGTGGAAAGAGATTACTCCACAAATGTAAGTAAGCCCAAAGCTTTATGAAAAGCTGCAAACTTCTCCCTAGGGAGAACCTTTGTGAAACGTTTTGCAACACTATCCCGTGTGGGCACATATGCCAAACTAATCTCTACAATAGAGAATCTCTCCCTCACATAATGATAGTTCATCTCAATGTACTTATTGCGAGCATGGAACAAAGGGTTACTTGCAACTACCGCCAATGTGCTCTGACTATCAGTGAAGATAGGGGTGGAAAAAGACTGACCAATGCCCAAATCAACCAAAAGACATATGAGCCACACACACTCAATAGTCACTTTGGAAGCTACCCTATACTCAGCCTCACAACTAGAAGTGGCCACAGTAGGCTACTTCTTAATCAACCAAGATATGCATGAGCTACCAAGCATGAAGCAAAAACCACTAGTGGATACACGAGTGTCATAGAAACCAGCCCATTCTAAGTAAGAAAAAGCATGTAAATCTGGTGGTAATGATCCCCCTTGGGATAAAAAAATCTAAGTAGTCGGGTACCACTCAAGTAGAGAAAGATGTACTTATCTACGTGCTAATGCTTGACTCACCTAGACAATGCATAAACATGCTCGCATGAGAGACATCAAACTAAAGATCATGCTAAGTTATGCACAAGTAAATCAAGCCTCCAACAACTTGATAACAGAGAACAAGATCAAATGCATCTCCAACATCATGGAGACTCAATCATCAACCTATTTCCATAGGAGTGGTAATATTTTTCAATCTTCAAGGCCAAAATGTTAGAATAATGTGTCAATATGTTTGGTTTGACACAAAGCTATTCCCCTGTGAACTTGCATAAACAGAATGCCCAAATAATGATGCGAATGACCCAAATCTGACATCTCAAAAGAGGCATGCAAATCAGCTTTAAATTTAGCAATATGATTCTCATTAGGACCAATGAGCAACATGTCATCAACATACATGAAAATAATTAGAAGTACATAATATGCATGCTTAACATATAAGGTGCTCTCAATTGGAGTGTTCTCAAAACCATGTGTAATCAACTACACATGGATCTTTTCATACCAAGCATGTGGTTCTTGCTTCAAACCATATAACATTTTTGTCAACCTACACAATTTGTTTTCATGCCCTTTTTGCACAAAACCATGAGGCTGAAATACATACACTTTTTCATGTAAGTCACCATTTAAAATAGGAGCTTATGATGAGTTGGAAGTGAACAGATACTATCAATGGTGGTCATTCGGCATGTGGGTGCAAGGGTCTCATCAAAATCAATGACTTTCTCTTGAGCATAACCTTCTGCAACAAGCCTAGACTTATATGTGTCAATTGTTCCATCAGGCTTATGTTTCAACTTGTATATCCATTTAGTGCCAATGGCCATTTTGCCTAGAGGAAAATCACATAAAGACTAGGTACCATTATTCATAATAGCTTCATATTCTGATTGCATAAGAACCATCCAATTTTTTGAATTTTGTGCTTCATCAAAAGAAAGAGGCTCATTATCATCACAAAGACTATAGACAACCATTGCATAAAAATATGATGTAAAGGAAGCACTATGAGATCCTGAATGAGTATGACATGATAGAGGTCCATCTAATTTGCTATGTCTCAAAGTTGACACCAAGCATTTAGGTATATTTGTTTCCTCCTCTATATCAGTCCTCTCATCAGCAAGTGCATCATGTAAATCTAGAGTCTTTAACATCATCATGTGGAATGTGTAAGGATTGAGAAAATGTTTGATTTGGACCAACAATTGACTATCTAGCTATAAAAAGAGGTAGCAAAGTGTCACACATTGCTAGAACTAATTGAACTCTCCTTGGTATATGAAAGTAATGTTTGATTTGCATCTTCCACAAATTTATGGCTAACCAAATGCATTTATTCTATGGATGATATAGGTGATAGCCTTTGTTTTCAGAATTGTACCCAACAAAAGTACATTTCACTACTTTATCATCCAATGTCTTGCATTGTTGTTGAAGAACTAATGTGCATGCCAGAGAACCAAAGACATGAAAATGAGCAATAGATGGCTTGCAACTATGTCAAGCCTCATATGGAGTGATAGATTATAGTTGGTGGGACACATCTAAAGTACATATGCTTCACATATAACAACCTCAAGCCAAAAGCTATGTGGTAAAGCCTGACTTTTGACTATACACCTCATCATCTCCATGAGAGACATGTTCTTTTTTTCAACAAATCCATTTTGTTGAGGTGCAAATGGCATTGTACACTGATGTTTTATCCCACACTTAGCTAGAAATGCATTAAAATCAAAAGACATGTATTTTTCCCCTTGATCAAAATGGAGGGTGCCCAATTCACATGCTGAGAGGTTTTCATAACTACAAATTGTGTGATGCTCATAAACACTTCGGACTTTGCTTTCAATGGATACACCCATGCATGTTTGGCGAAATCATTAATAAAAGTAAAAAAGTAAAGGTATTTATGTTGGTATTTTTTGGTATTGATGTGTGTGGAGACCACCGAAGAACTTTTTTCCCTCTTTAGGAGGTTTTTTCCCCCAATTAGCTTGGTTTAATGTTTTGAGATACAATCATTTTTCTACATCAGGGTATTTTATTTAGTGGTCATGGCTGAAAGTAGTTATGTATTTTGTATGTTGTTTGTTGAGGAAAATTTGGATGTTACTAATTACCCATTATGGGTATATATTATGTATCATGTATTGTTAGCAAAAGGGTTGTTGAGTATTGTGCAAGGTATTGAAAAATGCCCTACTACACCTGCAAATATAGTCATTGAAGGTGATGCAGATGGCATTGAAGATGATGATCTTCATATTCCTCTTCATGTTGCGATTCTTGCTACACATAATACAAAGAAATTTTGATGTGGTAGAGATGCTCAGCATATGCATTGGTATCTTTGTTTATCAAATGTGCTATTATCCATCACATTTGCTGTTTCAAAACAAAAAAAGATGCTTGGGATACACTTACTACTTTTTACCAGGTAAGGAATGAGGCTTGAGTTGCTTACCTCCAAAAACTTTTGGAGAGTGAGCAAATGAATGAGGGCAATTCCATGGACAATTTTGTGAAAAAGATCAAAGACTTGAAGGAGCACTTGATTTTTGCTGATGAAGTTTTACTAGATAGCTCACTTGTGTAGACTGTTCTTAATGGTCTTTTGGAATCATATCAGATTTTTGTCTCTACTCTTTGATTAATGATGAAAGGCAATCCAAATGCCTTAGCACTTGAAGATTTAGTCTTGATTTTGTTGTCGGAAGATCTCAAAAGGGAAAAGGTAAATGGAGCTCATGTACTAGTAAGAAAAAATCTCTTAATGTTGCACATGTGAAGAAGGAAGAAAAAGATGAGAAGAAAATAGAAAAGCATAACTAGTTTTGCAAATAATGTAAGGGAAACAATAATGTCACGAAGAAGTGTCCAAAATTAGCTATAGAAAAGGCAAAAAAGAAAGAGGTTGGAATGGTTGTTCTAGAGGCCTCTACACCTAAAGTAGAGTCTGTTAATATTCTAAAGAATGAAGAATGAAAATTTACTACTGTATGCACATACGAACCATGTTCCCATGAGTAGTGTATGTCTATAGTAGACTTAGATGTTTGGTATTTTGATAGTGGGGCAACCAAGCATATTACCTCGCAATGTAGCTTCTTCAGTTCACTTGAGCTTGCCCCTATAGGGAATGCTATTACATGCACTAAAAACTCCTCTTACCATGTAATGGGAGTTGGTAAGATCATTATTACTATTGCTAATGGTATTTATTTCATATTTTTAGATGCTTTCTTTGTGTGAGGGATTAAGAAAAATCTGTTATTAGTTTCATCATTAGCCAAGATCAGCTTTGTTGTCAAATTTGTTGATGGAAGATGTACAATTCATGATCTGTCAAATAGCAATCTTATTATTGCTTCTCACATTTTATGTGATGGGCTCTATAAGCTCATACACTATGCAAAATTTGTGAATGATTCAGCATGTCTAGTACAAGCTAACTCAGATGCAAAGCTTTCGCATCTCATGCTTTGGTCATTTGAATTATGCTAGTTTGCTACATTTGTGGTCCTATGTACACACCTTCTTTGGGAACTACCTTTACTTTGTGACTTTCATTTATGAAGCCAAGTTTGAAGTGCTTATGTGCTTCAAGTAGTTTTTGGTTATGGCTGACAATCTGTCAGCATGTAAATTGGGCACCCTCTGTTCTTATCAAGGGGGGGGATACATGTCTTTTGATTTTAATGTATTTCTAGCTGAGCATGGGCTGAAACATAGTGTACAGTGTCATATATACCTCAAAAAATGGAGTTTCTAAAAGAAGAATAGGTCTCTCATGGAGATGGTGAGGTGTATGGTCAAAAGTGAGGCTTTACCACATATGAAATCAAAGTATGATGCTATTATGAACAATGGTATCTAGTCTTCATGTGATTTTCCTCCTGGAAAAAAGGCCATTGGCACTAAATGGGTATACAAGTTGAACTGTAAGCCTGATGGAATAGCTGAGTGATAAAAGGCCAGGTTTGTTTCAAAAGGTTATGCTCAAGAGAGAGGCATTGCCTTTGATGAGACCTTTTCACCCACATGTTGAATGAATACCATTCATAGAATATGTGCACTTCAAGCTCATCATGGTTAAAATGTACATCTGTTGGAAATTCAAACTGCATTTCTGAATGGTGACTTACATGAAGAAGTGTATGTATTTTAGCCCCATGGTTTTGTACAGAAAGGGCATGAAAACAAAGTGTGCAAGTCAAAAAAGGCATAACATGGTTTGATGCAAGCACTACATGCTTGGTATGAAAAGATACAGGCCTACTTGATTGCACATGGTTTTGAGAATAGTCCAATTGAGAGCACCTTATATGTTAAGCATGGAAATTATGTACTTCTAATCATTGTTCTATACATTGATTATATGTTGCTCATTGGTCGTAATGAGAAGCACATTGCTGAATTTAAGGCTGATTTGCATGCTTTTTTTGGAATGTCAATTTTGGGGCATTTGCATCATTATTTGGGCATTCATTTTATGCAAGTTGATAGACGAGAAGCTTTGTGTCAAACAAAATATATTGACACATTAATGCGGTGTTTTGCCTTGAAGATTGCAAACCTATTTACACTCCTATGGAGATAGGTTTACGATTGAGTCTTCATGATGTTGGAGAAGCATTCGATGTTATTGTCTATCAACAAGCTATTGGATGCTCAATTGAATTATGCATAAATTGACATGATACCTTGAAATTATCACCTTGGTCTATGCTCAACTTCACATTACAATCCATTGGTTGTCTGAATGGCTTATAACCACTCATACCAAACCTATATAGCAAGTCAATTAAGTATTTCCTTTGCATAAGATACAAATCTTGCATGAAATATACAACCTCAATGCCTAAGAAGTATTTTAGCACACCAAGTTTTGAAATTTTAATTACTTTCCCAATTTGTCCTTGATATCCTTGATACCTACATCATCATCACTTGTTATGATTAAATCATCAACATATATGCATATGTACATAGACTTCTCACCAAGCCTTTTTACATAAAGTGAAGGATCAACATCACTTACTGTATATCCACATCTAATAAGGTACTCAACAAGCCTTTGATTCCATGCCCTTGGTGCTTGCTTGAACCCATGCAAAGCTTTCTTGAGTCTACATACAAAATTAGGGTTTCTAGGGTCCTTATATCCCATGGATTGTTGCATGTAAACAATCTCTTCAAGATCTCCATTTAGAAAAGCATTCTTGATGTCTAATTGGAACAATTTTCACATTTTAGAAGTTCTAATGGCAATAGATGTCCTGATTGTACTCATTTTTGCATCAAAACTAAATGTCTCTTCATAATGTATCCCATGTGTTTGGGTAAAACCCTAAACTAAAAGTCTACCTTTATACATGGTTATGGATCCATCAAAGTTCCTTTTGATCTTTTAGACCTACTTATTTGTGACCACTTTCATGTTATCTTCCCTAGGTACAAGCTCCCATGTTTGATTCTCATGAAGAGCATCCATCTCTTCTCTCATAGCATTTATCCATACCTTGTCTTGACAATCTTCTTCATATGTGCACAGTTCCTTGTCCTACACAACCTCAAACATAAAAGCATAATTGTTGATATATTTTGGTAGTGATTTGTGTGAACACACTTAGGACTACCTAGGAACGTTTTTCCCTCTTTAGGAGGTTTTTTCCCCTACCTTGTATATATGCCATAACCCTAATGGGTTACTTATCTTTGTACATTTACTTGGTAATACATTCATTGATTGTGTTGTGCTCCAAGATTCTTCTTCTTCATTGTGATGTTTGCATGCTTCCTATGTACCTAAGTCGTAAAGCCTTAGGGACTTGTGTCAATTGAGACTATATCTCAATCACCCCACAAGTGCATATAGTGGTGGATTAATACACGTTTAATTATAAATCCGTGGAATTAGACATATAAAGTGTATAAGGACATGTGCACACATGATGGTAAGTGAAGTGACAATGCAACAATGCATGTAACTTAGCTCAACTACCTCATGCTCATTAATTTTCTGAAAATGTGCGTCACGATACTTGTTACAACAGTAAGCACAAATTTGAACTTTTCTCTCATATTCGAACTCTGAATATGTTTCGAAGCTCTCAATGAGATGCATCTAATGCTGATACTTTCAGTCGAATCTGACAAACGTGCTCCAAGTTATGAGAAAAATGATGGATGGTGTCACGAGAAAGGAGATAAGGAAGAGAGCTCACACACACACTCTCACTCTCAAGGAGAAGCACACACACAGCTTAAGGTAAGGAAGAATGATCTTCTTCTTCTTTTATTACATAAAAAAGGAATCTACAAGAATGACCTAAAACAGGAATACAACTACTGCAATATATAAAGACTAGTACATAAGGAAAAACCTAATGTCTGTGAATGAGTGAGCTAGAAAGAATCAAATGTGCCATCACTCTCGGTAGATAAATCTAATAAAGCTCAATGAAGTATACCTGACATATACCTGTGTCAGAGAAATGAAAAACTGATACGTGTCATCCTCGATCATCACATGTTGAGCTTGATATCTCAACACTCCCCCTCAAGCTCAATGTCATGTCCTCTAATCCAAGGATTTTCCAAAACTTCTTCGGCTTCTCTACTCCAAGTGCTTTCGTGAAAATATCAGCAACTTGCTCATCTGTTCTCACATAAACAAGATCAATATCACCTACTAATACCTTCTCTCTGATGAAGTGATAATGTACCTCCATATGCTTTGTTGTAGCATGAAAAATAGGGTTTCCTACTAATTGTATGCTGCTAAGATTATCACAATGGATGGTGATAGGATTTTGCACTTCCACGCCTAAATCTGCAAGTAGCATCTCCAGCCATGATGCCTCACATGCTTCCATTGCAGCACCTCTATACTCAACCTCTATTTTGGATGCTTTGAATCTTCATATCCTTGTGGTTGGTCCATACATACTTCTTCCTGTAACTCACCATGTAGGAAAGCATTCTTCACATCCATCTGATGCAAAGTCCATCCTTTTGCTATAGCTAATGCAACAAGTGTTCTCACAGTAGACATTTTAGCTACAAGGTTGAATGTTTCCTCATAATCAATGCCATATGCTTGTGCATATCCTTTAGCTACCAATCATGCTTTATACATGCTTATGCTACCATCAACATTATGCTCTACTTTGTAAACCCATTTGCAGCCTATGGGTTTCTTTCCTTGCGGCAATAGAAATAGCTTCCATGTATCATTCCCATAAAGTGAAACCATCTCCTCATCCATAGCTTTTTCCCAATCTGCATTTCCAATTGCATCTTCAAACAAGAAGGTTCAACATCTTGTATTACCTTGGTCATGTAGGCACAATGACGAGCCCTATAACTGTCATATGTCAATCGTTGCACTGAAATACGCATCCTCCCAGATCTTCTTGGTCCTGGGTCACTTCTCCTTGTTTCATTTGCATGTGCACTTCTTACGCTTGGAGTCTTCACAGAGGGCAATCCAAGCTCCTCATCAAGACTCTTTTCTGAACCACTTGAATCTCCATCGTCTTCAAAACCTACACATGTTTTACTACCAGCAGAAACCTTTTCTTTACCTTTCTTAGATGTATTTGATGAATTTTTTGGACTGAAATTTCCATGCAATCTTCCACTCCATGGATTTGAGTTGGAACTATTGCTTGGTGATGCATCTGGTCCACTCAAAACTTGAGATTTTGCACTTGATTTTTCAGCATTTTCTTTGTCATTTGGTTCAAGATTCATTCCTTCTTTGGCATCTGCATAGAAGCTTGACTTTTAATCAAATACCACATCTCTGCTCACCTTCACCTTGAGTGGGTTATAACATTTGTACCCCTTTTGCTCAAAGGAGTATCCAATGAAGACACAATTTTCTATTTTTGGATCAAGCTTCATCCTCAACTCATATGGAACATGTACATATGCAATACAACCAAAAAATTTCATATGTGATAAGTTTGGCTTTTTACCTGTAAACTTCTCTTCAGGTGTAACTTTATGTAGAGCAGCAGTTGGAGTTTTGTTCATGATGTATACAACCGTATGCACTGTAGAGAGTACACATGCAGAAGCAAAATGAAAAGTAAAGTACTCTCACAAAACAAAGAATGTGTGAGACACTAAATGAGTAGACCATGAAATGGGTAAACTCATGCGGATTAGAAATGAGCTTGCCAAGAGCATGGAGTAGGCTCCTCAAGCTTCTAACCAAGTATAAATGAGGGGAGAGGCCCTCCTTATATAGATTTGGGAGGGGCTCTCAAAAGTACATCATATGTGGGATAAGTCCCTTGAAAGGAGAATGAATACAACTGGTAGAAGCAAACGGCAAGGTACCCAAATATAAAGGAAATATAAGGAAATGTAATGGAAATGAAATGGAAATAGAGTGACTCCAAGATACAAAAGGGAGATGCACTCTCATATTCTCAACACCCCCTCTGTAGCTCCATTTTGTAGTGTACGGAGGCTGCTAGGTTATGAGAAAGATCCACCAAGAATGTATCAGTAGCAGCAGCACGAGCACAAAATAGGAAGTCGTCCTCTAGGAATCCATAGCTGCCAAGTGGTATCAACCATGCGGGATCTCTAGGTACTCCATAATATGTCCACTAGATGGATCAAGCGGATGCTCCAGAGGTACGCCACCAACGAGGTACAGGAACGGAACAAGATCTCACTGGACGAGATCACCTCCATGTGAGAGAGGTAGGATGACTCCATGTGGTACATAGGAATCTTCAAAGCTTTGACAATATCCACCACAAGATGTGTATCGCCAAGAAGTAGGTCCTGCAAGAGTGAAACATAAAGCATGAAGCATAAAATCATAGTCACAAGGTAGTACATCTGTATGCTGGAGTCCTCCATGGAGTGTAGAAAGTCCTATTGTGTATTGATAGGACCATGGAAGCCCCCTCTGAACCGAGAAGCAGGCTCAAAATAGGATCCAATTGAGGGATGAATCCAGGTAGATGTAGGAGTGTCATGTTGTAAGTGACCAGATGTTGGACTCCATGAATGGAAAAGTACATGCTCAGAATACTGTTGTAGACGAGGTAAGTGGACTCTCAAAGATAGGAATGGAAAATGACAACTCACTGATCCTGGAGTAATGCCCAACTGAAGCTGAGGTGAAATATAAACCTTCGATGATACGATAGGTATGTCCATCTGAGGTATAAGTTGAGATGATATCTCTGATTCCTCATGCTCCAAAATTGTACCATGATTGGGAAAGTCATGTACAAAGAGAGCATGCTCCACATAGTGTGACTGTTCAAAACTGGAATGATCCCCCTCTAAATCTGAAATGGGAGGATCGAAAAGGGATGAATACTTAAGAGTATTCATCAAAGGTGCAATCTTTGGTTACTGTAACTGAGTGACTCTTTGGGTCGTAGAGTTTGTATGCCTTTTGTCGCTCACTGTACCCAATGAAAATGTACTGCTTAGGCCGATCATCATCATGGCCTTGGACGTAGGCATCACTACCAAAGATGTAGAAATAGCTTACACTTGGTTTCTTTTGAAAGTAAGCCTCAAATGGTGTTTTGTTCTTCAAAACATCCGAAACATCTCTGTTCTGTATATGTACTGCTGTCTGCATTGATTCACCCCAATAGTTTAGTGGAAGTTGCTTTTGTCTAGGCATTACTTTGGCCATTTGGATCACACTTTGACTCTTTTGTAATGCAATACCTGGTTGAGTATCGTGCTTGGTTTGATACTTGATTCCATGTTGCTTCAAGTACTTGGAGAAGTTGTGATTGACAAAACTACTATCTCCAGGTGATCGGATGATCTTCAAAGAACTTGGAAAGTCTTCGTCAACTATTTGCATCCACTCCTTAAACTTGGAAAGGGCATCTTCTTTATGCTTGAGTGAATAAACCCATGTGTATCTAGTGAAGTCATCTACAATCAAAGAGAAGTAAATTGACACGCTTAGCGAAGGTGTTTGCATAGGTCCACAAATGTCAACATGGACTAATGCTAAGGGTTTATTTGTAGAAATGGATGCTTCTTTAGGCAAAGAGAAATTTTTTTGCTTGTCACATGCTTTGCAATTTCAATTCCACTTATGCGATCCTGGGTAGACCTTTGACAAGATGATTCGAAGAGATAGTAGCTAAGCAAGAGGTATGTCCAAATCTCCAATGCCACAAGGTAAGACTTGAATCTTTGGCTATAAAACTTGAAAGCTTGTAGAGACCTTTGTCTTCGTAGCCTTGAGCTATCACTTCATTGGATTCGTGATCAATGACTTGAACTTTCTTGTGATCGAATTGAAATGTCATATTACACTTTCTGATGGCTTTGACTGAAAGAAGATTTTTACAGAGGCTTGGTACATAAAGAACATCTTTTAGTGATTTGGCCTCGCCTTCAGAGCTAGTGACTTGAACTTTTCCTCTTCCTTGGATTTCAATGCACTTGTTATCTCCAAGATAAACTTGTCCTTGATACTCTTCAAACTCATGAAAATCATCTTCGTCATGGCACATGTGGAATGAAGCACCACTATAAAAAATCCATTCTTTCTTGGGAGAGGTTGCCACAAGTGCTTTGTGTTCACTTGTGAGAAATAGGTCTTCACTTGTGCAGTGAGAATGATGTTCACTCTTGGAATTAGACTTAGACTTGTCTTGGTTCTTTTTCTTGAAGCAATATTTTTCAATGTGGCCAGGTTTGCCACAAAAATTACAAGTGAACTTCCTTGATGAATTATGCGATCCTTGCGTAGATCCATTGCTAGCATGATGCTAGTGGTTTTGCCTTTATTGAATGGGCCTTTGGCCTTCATGGCAAATTCTTGGGAGGAAGTTGATTTGGCTCGCGAGTCGTGAAGGAGCAATAGTCGATGAACCTCTTCCCAAGTAAAGACTTGGCCGCGATTATACAAAGTCATGACAAATGTCTCGTACAACTTAGATAACTTGTTAAGAAGCCGAATGGCCATGTCTTCACTAGAGATCTGCCTACCACATAGTGCTAATTTATGTTGGTAGTCCTCAAATTGGGATATGACCTTGGTAATTGTGTCGTGTGGCCGAATGGTCAAATTATGAAACTCGGCCTCTAATGCATATATTTTCGAAGGGGTTTTGTCTTCATACAAAGTGGCTAATGTATCCCAAGCATCTTTGGATGTCTTACAGGCCGTGATATGTCCTTTCGTCAGTTCGTCGCAGGCAAGTAACAATTGTCCTAAAGCTCTTTTGTCCTTGACATTCCACACATGCCAATTGTCTAAGTTGGTATCCCTATTGGGTTTGGCGTCTGACCCGTCTACTACCTCATGAAGGAGATTTGTGTAGAGATAGGCGCATATGACATCTTTCCATAGATTGAAATTTTTTCCATTGAGGCGTTCATCCTTAGGCATAAAAATAGGGGTGAAAGAGGGTAAGAAGTTAGCCATAGATGATGAGCTACCTTCACTTTTGGTCATTACAAAGCTTTGAGGATAAAGTGTTTAGAAACACTATTAAAGAAACTTGCCAAAAGTAGCGCTTCAAAATAAGTACAAAGCTTGAAATGAACAACTGGACACTACACTTAAAATTCTTGGGGAGGGGGGGGGGGCTTAGAGTAGCCCTACACTTGTACAACACCAAGATAAGTCGACGCGAGAGGAGGGGGCTTAGATTAGCCCGTTGTACACCAATGGAGCCATAGAGTAGGCGTAAGACTCAAAGAGGATTGTGAGTGGGCTTAGACTAGCCTCTAACTCACAGATGCACACACACAACACTTCTTCTCGTTATAGTTCTTGATATACAATGAGTGGGCACTTAGTGCCAATTGGTGTTTGAGAAAATATTCCTTTACTTAGGTAGAGTATGAATGATAATTGAAATGTGCCAATTAGTGCCCAATAGAGTGGGAACCGTCTTAGGAAATACAAAGGGTTGTTATGACAAACATACAAAGAGGCTCTTAAGGGTGCCAAATTGTGCTAAGAAATATGATTCTATGATTTTAGGACTTATGTCAATAAGTTTGACATCATGTGTGATGTCAAAAACAATTTTTGGAAGTAAACACATTACATTTAAAAAAACTTCGAGTCTGGGCTCCATTCGGGCGTGGGCGCGCTTTGTTTTAATAGTAAGGAATTAAATCAAGAGTCCATGTGACTTTGGAGCACTCTTTCTCTCTAACTTTTGAGCCTTTGTCTCTTTCTCTTTATAGCTGGTAGAGATGCTCAAGTCTGGCGCATCTCTCAGTGGCCAAATATGGAGGAGAGGTTGCATAAGCAGTCAAGAGTTGGTGCGCTTGCAGCCGAAAAGCTTGTCACACCAGGAACGATATGTATGACCTACACAGAGACCCTGTCTAGATTGGGGTAACGGAGGGGGCAATGTTACTTTGAAGATGAATGGATTGAGACTCTTCCATTTGGAGAGGAGAATCGGCGGCAACACGGAGCACCAATTGGCGGCAGAAAAGATGAGGTAGGCGGTGAAGCCTCTTTACACAACGAGGGGGAAGAGCACCTTTCTCACTCAGAGCATCATCTCTCTCTCTCTCTCTCTCTCTCTCTCTCTCTCTCTCTCTCTCTCTCTCTCTCTCTCGCTCTCTGAGACTGCTCTCTCTGTGCGACCTCTGTCTATCTTTCTCTGTCTCTCTCTCCTCTCACTGAATATGGTGCAACGCTCTGTAGCTTCTTCCTGAACAACCCATAGGTCGGCAACCAGTAGCTATGTAGCTTCCTCCTCAATAGCCCGATGAGATTGTTAGTGATAGCATAACAGGATGTAGCTGTAGGTCCATTGATCCTTGAAAACAAGGTAGAATGATAATGCTTGTTGCTATGTCTGCAAGAAAATCCGAGTTGCCTTTGTGTATTGCATCCAAAGAGATGAGAGATACTCTCTCTCTCTCTTGTTCCCTCTCTAACAAAGAGGGTGGCATGCGTAACTCCTTGATATGGCACAGACTAGGACCTTTCGAGTTGGAAGGATCTGTGCTACTAGAAAAAATAATTGCCCTTTTGTTTCTGATAATCACTCATGGAGCAGCCGCAGGCCCTGACCAGCAGGGTTCAGGTATGCTCCACTTCAAGATATTACTGGAGTTCTCAATAACAACAATGCATCCTTTGGGCAACGATGGTTTCCTGCTGTCAGATAGAAAAAAAATTGGTCCTAACAACGATGATGACATGTGTAGTGGTCGAAGATCAGTGTGTGCTTATGTTGGCAAGACAGATGCATTATCAAGACTGCCATTAATTAAGAACATCCCAACATGAATAAAGAGATGGAATCACTAATGTGAACAGTGG
The DNA here is from genome assembly GCA_020310875.1 of Ceratopteris richardii. Classification (NCBI taxonomy): domain Eukaryota; kingdom Viridiplantae; phylum Streptophyta; class Polypodiopsida; order Polypodiales; family Pteridaceae; genus Ceratopteris; species Ceratopteris richardii. Next base: position 113,677,812 of record CM035418.1, read on the forward strand.
TTGTCAAAGAACTCCAAATTCTTATGAACACACTGCGAATGAAAAGAACAACTATACTCATAACAATCGAAAGAGTAGATAGTGGTTATAACCACGTTAAAATGAGAAATGTATCACCGATGTCATGAAATCATAGATGCGAGCATAAAGCATGGAAAAGATTATCAATAATTGGGGTGAGAGGGACGCGAAAATGGGGTTCAAAATGATGAAGAAGATGGGTGGGAGGTGGGAAAATGGGCAAACTATTGGAGCAAGTCTATGACAAGCCTAAGTATTGGCTTGAGTCCCACAAAGTCATAGAAGAAGCCTTAAAATGAAGACAATGTAAAGTTCACTTGTGAACTACCTCTTGTAACTTTTGAAGAGTTTACTTAATGTAAAAGTGAAAGAATCTTAAATGGTTGAGTCCACTTGATCAAAAAGGGAAAGAGGAGCCACGAATTTGTGATTTGTGGTAGATAGAGAATCAAATCAATCACTAATTGATTGGAGAGTGATTAGGGAAGTTAGCCTCCCAAGATCAATTATAAATACATGGTACTCTTAGTCGTGGTTATGTGAAGACCTCCAAGAGCTGAGATTTATGTCATATCAAGGTGTGATTCTAAGGCACACATATGTATCAATAAGTCCACTGTATTGTAAAATCAATATACTTTCATTTTCATGATCATTTGAGTTCATATTTCCATGTTCTTGTGAAGTGTACTACTCACTGCCATATCTCTCAGTTTTCTCAGTCAGATTGCAGAGATGGTTTCTCTGAGCTTGGTGCATCCTTTTCAGTGATTTAGCTTGCTAAAGTTAGATCTATAATTCTACTATATGCTCACTAATTTTCATTTCATTTGGGTGTTTCAATATTCAGTTATGTTCAGTTGAAGTCAACCCTATCTGTTCATTTTCACTTCTCTGTCAGGTACTTGACTTTTTTACTCATATTGTGAGAGCCGTTTCTCAGTGTGTACTGACCCAAATTCAATGATTTAAATCATGTAAATTTAGCATACTGTCTAGTATAAGCCTACAAATTTTCATAATCATTGGATTACTAAGTCTTGAGTTATGTTTATTTTTCTGCTCACTAGTCTCATTACTATAGCAGCCCGTGAAAATCAGGATGATGTCATCACTTGTTAAACATCATTATCAGTGTGTGGTTCATTATTTTTTATGAGATTACTCTTGAAAGTTAGCTCTTTAAGTTAAATAGATTCCCCCAAGAGTAATTAAGCTAATTGCTGCTGTGCTCAGAGAATTATGCAAAACACTGGACATGTGTATGAACCAAAATAGCCAGTTCTTCACCTCTGAGCTAACTCCAACTTATCTGTTTTGATCTATCTTTTTGAGAGTGATCTTCCAAGGTACATAGGGTGTCTAATAAATCCATTGGCAAGCTAAAAGGGCCCACCACATACTCCTAGAGTTCATTTGGCTGGTGTAGATCAAGGATTTTGCAACACCTCTTCATCTTCAAGCACATACCTATCCATCTCTTCAAAGTGGTATCAGAGCAAGGTTGGACAACATGGCAGATGGATTTCCTTCATCAATTGACAAATTGGATAGAGGTAATTACTCAGCTTGGTCATTAAGCATGGAAGCTTATCTCCAAGGTAGAAGTTTATATGGTTATGTGGTTGGAGATGAAGTTATGCCAATTTTCAGGAACAAAAGTCAACCAACACAAGAAGAGCAAGAAAGATTGAGCACATGGTGCTCCAAGGATGCACTTGCAAGGTCTTATCTCCTCAACTCTATCTCATATTTTTTGTTGCCTCACATTAGAAGTTGTAAGAAATCTCAGAAAGTGTGGGATGCACTTAAAGCCTTCTTCTCTTCAAGTACCAAAGCTAGGAAGCATGAACTATGGTTGGATTTCACAACTCTCAAGAAGGCTCCCAAACAAAATGTGATTGATTTTGTCACAAAGCTCAAGGACATAGCAGATCAGTTGGGAAGCATTGGAGAGGTAATAGATGAAGATCAAATTGTAAGGTAGGTCATCAATGGCTTGAAGGCAGATGACGTGGGAAGCATTCACCACAGCTATGGATTTATACATGGACATGCATGTACCTGATTTCAATACACTCATTGAACAACTACTTACTCAAGAGGTAAAGCTTATCAAAAATGGAGAAAGCTCTAAAGGTAATCAATATTCAGCTTTATACACTGATAAAAGCAAGTCCAAAGATAACAAAGGAAAGGCAAAGAAAGTGGATGATGAAGCAGGTACATATCAAGCTAACTATGCAGGTAGAGGAAGACATGGTAGAGGTAGAGGAAGAGGAGGTAGACAAGGCAGGGGGAGATCCCAAGACTCGAATCCATGTTCTATTTGTGGACTAACTAATCATACAACTGAAAATTGCTTTAGGAATTCCAGGAATCAAAGAGGCAAGGGATACAGTAGAGGAAGTTATGGCTACTCAAGAGGAAGGCTCAACAATTATCATGGCAGCTACAACAACTACAATCATTCAAACTATCAAGGAGGCTACAAAGGAAGGAGAGACTTCAATAACTACACAGAAGACTCAAACAAAGAGGATTCATTATTGATCATGAACATGGCTATGCCACAAGGTAAATCTGATGAGCATGTTTTCTGCATAGATTCAGGTTGTTCAAATCATGTGGCAGGAAATGTGGCACTCCTATCAGATTTAGAAGATCCAAGGAATAAGCATGAGGTACAACAGGAAATGATACAAGACATCTTGTGGAGAAAATAGGCAATGTCAAAGCACTTGATGGAAACATCAACCTACTCAGTAAGGTACTCTATGTCCCTACCATTACAAAGAATTTGATAAGTGTTGGGCAGATAGTAGAGAAAGGGTTGCAAGTTAGGTTCACAAAAACAAGAGCATTTGTTGAAGATCCAAGTCAAGGATTCAGAAAAATTGCAAAAGGTGAAAAGACAAGTAGATTGTTCACATTTGAATTACAAGACACTAGAAACATTGCTCTCTTTAATTATGGTAGTCAGACACTCACAGAATTGGAAGTATGGCACAAAAGGTTAGCACATATTGGTGAAAGGTCATTAAAGCAAATTTGCAGGGACCAAAGTGTACTTGGACTCCCTAATTTGTCAAAACAACATATGATTTATAAGTGTAGTGCATGTCAATTTGGAAAGTCTCACACGTTACCATTCATGAAGAAAGGTTATATGCAAGGAGATCTCTTGGAGTTGGTTCATACAGATGTATGGGGACCTAGCAACGAGGCTTCAATATCTGGATCAAGGTATTATGTCTCCTTTATTGATGATTGCAGCAGATGGACTATCCTATTCTTTATGAAACACAAAGATGAAGTTTTTGCATGTTTCAAAAGATATTTGGCTCTTGTGGAGAATCAAATAGGTAAATCACTAAAAAGGCTAAGGTCAGATGGAGGGGGAGAATACTTCTCCCATGAGTTTGATTCTTTTCTTCAAGAAAGAGGAATCAAAAGAGAGGTAACTACAAGGTACACTCCTGAGCAAAGTGGAGTGGCAGAAAGGAGGAATAGGACAATTGTTGAAGCTACAAGGTCCATTTTAAATGAAAAGCATTTGCCGAATTATCTATGGGCTGAGGCTGTATCTACAACCACTTACTTGATTAATAGGTTGCCTTCAAAATCCCTCGATGGGATGACTCCATATGAGGCTTGGAATGGAAGAAGACCAAGCTTAGATCATTGTAAAATTTTTGGTTGTATTGCTTTTGCTCATGTTCTTTCATAGGCTAGAGGCAAGATGGATCCAAAGGTAGAAAGGTGTGTATTTATTGGATATGACAAAAATCAAAAGGGTTACAGGTTATACAACCCTACCAACAAAGGATTCTTGGTAAGCAGAGATGTAGTTTTTGATGAAAACAATTCATGGTATGAAGATTCATGTAGGAAGGTCAATTTACCATATGATCTTGAAGAAGATTTTCCAAAGCTTGGTAGAGAACAACCAAAGATTGAAGAACAAGACACCTCGGAGGATGATGAAGAATCTCAGATGGAAAAGTTCAAAGCATGGAAGTCTAAAGGTAAAGCAAAATTGCAGGAACTTGGACATGAGGCAGAATCATCACAACATGGCTTAAGAAGATCTATAAGGGAAAGAAAAAACCCAGAAAGGTATGGGTTTGACACCTCATTAGTAACTAAACATTCTATCTACATAGCACAGGACATAAATCAAGAGGAGCCGTCATCCTTTGAAGAGCCCAAAGCAAAATTAGAATGGAAGCATGCAATGAAGGAAGAGATTGAAGCACTTGAGGAAAACAACACTTGGGATTTGGTTCCCAAGACTTCATCCATGAAGGTAATAGGCTCAAGATGGGTCTATAAAATCAAGAAGAATTATGATGGTTCCATTAACAGGTATAAGGCAAGGCTTGTAGCAAAAGGCTTTGCACAAACTCAGGGAATTGATTATGAGGAGACCTTCTCTCCTGTGGCAAAGATGCCTACTATTAGGGTTTTGCTTAGTATTGCCTCTTCCAAGAATTGGAAGATACTTTAACTAGATGTAAAGAATGCATTCTTGAATGGTTGGATAACAGAAGAGGTATATATGGCACAACCACCTGGTTTTGAGAATCAAGTTTATCCCAATTATGTGTCTAAACTTAACAAAGCATTGTATGGTCTCAAGCAAGCTCCAAGAGCTTGGAATTTCAGGCTTGTTTCATACAAAGGCTTTCAACCAAGCAAGACAGATCCTTCACTCTTTATTAAAAAGAGTAATTCTGAGATCATCTACCTATGTGTATATGTAGATGATATTATATTGACAGGAAATGATGCAGATGGTATGAAGAAGATCAAAGATCAGATGAGAGAAGAGTTCAAGATAAGTAATTTGGGTTCACTTACCTACTTCCTAGGTTTGGAAGTTGTCTACAAAGATCATGGTTTGTTTCTCACTCAAAGAAAGTACATTAAGGACATGTTGGCAAAATTCAAGATGCAAGATTGTAAGGTTGCAGGTACTCCAATGGAGTTCAATCACAAATTGAGCTCACATGAAGGTGAACTCATAGAGGACATCACATCATATCAAAGTCTAGTGGGTAGTCTCAACTATGCCACATTGACAAGAGTAGATATATGTTACAGTGTGAGTGTGTTAAGTCAATTCATGCACACACCAAGGAAACCACATATGGATGCTGCCAAAAGGATTCTCAAGTATCTCAAAGGAACCATAAATGAAGGAATTTATTATCCTTATGTATCTGATTTAGGTTTAAACCTATTTTTTGATGCAGATTGGGCTCGCTCCAAAGAAGATAGAAGGAGCACTTCAGGTTATCTTACCTTTGCAGGTTCAAAGCTTATTTCATGGTCATCCAAGAAGCAACCCACAGTTGCTCTCTCTTCTACTGAATTTGAATATAGAGGTCTTGCCATAGCTACACAAGAAGCTATGTGGATGAAGACATTATTCAAAGATCTTGGATTGGAGTTTGGAACTCCAACTATTTTTCGTGACAATATGAGTTCTATTCACTTAGCTGCTAATCCTATTTTTCATGCAAGGACTAAACATATTGAAGTACATTATCACTATGTACAAGAGAAGGTTCTAAGCAAAGAGATTCAAATATCATATGTGTCCGCTCATCAACAATCTGCAGATATTCTAACCTAAGCATTGGATGGTACAAAGCTATGCAAGTTCAAAGCCATGCTTGGTTTGTAGGTAATCTTGGAAGATTGAAGACCTCAAGCATACTTGGCTTGAGGGTGAGCTGTTGGAGCAAGTCTATGACAAGCCTAAGTATTGGTTTGAGTCCCACAAAGTCATAGAAGAAGCCTTAAAATGAAGACAATGTAAAATTCACTTGTGAACTACGTCTTGTAACTTTTGAAGAGTTTACTTAATGTAAAAGTGAAAGAATCTTAAGTGGTTGAGTCCACTTGATCAAAAAGGGAAAGAGGAGCCACAAATTTGTGATTTATGGTAGATAGAGAATCAAATCAATCACTAATTGATTGGAGAGTGACTGAGGGAAGTTAGCCTCCCAAGATCAACTATAAATACATGGTAGTCTTAGTCGTGGTTATGTGAAGACCTCCAAGAGCTGAGCTTTATGCCATATCACACATATGTATCAGTAAGTCCATTGTATTGTAAAATCAATATACTTTCATTTTCATGATGATTTGAGTTCATATTTCCATGTTCTTGTGAAGTGTACTACTCACTGCCATATCTCTCAGTTTTCTCAGTCAGATTGCAGAGATGGTTTCTCTGCGCTTGGTGCATCATTTTTAGTGATTTAACTTTGTAAAGTTAGATCTATAAGTCTACTATATGCTCACCAATTTTCATTTCATTTGGGTGTTTCGATCTTCAGTTATGTTCAGTTGAAGTCAACCCTATCTGTTCATTTTCACTTCTCTGTCACATACCCGACTTCTTTCGTAGTGTCTACTTACCCAAATTCGATGATATGAAGCTTATTGCATTCAGCATACTGTCTAGTATAAGCACAAATTTTCATAATTATTGTATTACTAAATCTTGAGTTATGTTTATTTTTTTGCTCACTGGTCTCATTACTGTAGCAACCCATGAAAATCAGGATGATGTCATCACTTGTTAAACATCATTATCAGTGTGTGGTTCATTATTTTTTATGGGATTACTCTTGAAAGTTAGCTCTTTAAGTTAACTAGAATTCCCCAAGAGGAATTAAGCTAATTGCTGCTGTGCTCAGAGAATTATGCAAAACACTGGATAGGTGTATGAACCAAAATAGCAAGTTCTTCACCTCTGAGCTAACTCCAACTTATCTATTTTGATCTATCTTTTTGAGAGTGATCTTCCAAGGTACATTGGGTGTCTATTACATCCGTTGGCAAGCTAAAAGGGCCCACCACATACTCCTAGAGTTCATTTGGTTGGTGTAGATCAAGGATTTTGCAACACCTCTTCATCTTCAAGCACATACCTATCCATCTCTTCACACAAACTTGCTACCCAAAATGCTCTATGAGCATGAGCTTCATGGCTAAAAGATCCTTTCTATGAGAAAGAAGCAAAACCATCACCACGCAAGCACCACCACCACGAAAATGACTGCCAAATGCACCACCAAAACCTCCACCTAGTGCTCTGATACCATGTAGAGAGTACACACGCGGAAGCAAAATGAAAAGTAAAGTACTCTCACAAAACAAAGAATGTGTGAGACACAAAATGAGTAGACCATGAAATGGGTAAACTCATGTGGATTAGAAATGAGCTTGCGAAGAGCATGGAGTAGGCTCCTCAAGCTTCTAACCAAGTACAAATGAGGGGAGAGGCCCTCCTTATATAGATTTGGGAGGGGCTCTCAAAAGTACATCATATGTGGGATAAGTCCCTTGAAAGGAGAATGAATACAACTGGTAGAAGCAAATGGCAAGGTACCCAAATATAAAGGAAATACAAGGAAATGTAATGGAAATGAAATGGAAATAAAGTGACTCCAAGATACAAAAGGGAGATGCACTCTCATATTCTCAACATGCATAGCTTTTGCCCAATAACAATGAGGCATATTCTTTTCAACCATCAAGGCTCTTGCTATTTTTGTAATATGTCTATTTTTGCGTTCAGCAACACCGTTCTGTTGTGGTGTGTACCTGCATGAAAACTGACGTCGAATTCCATGACTCTTAAGAAAATTGTTGAACTCATTTGATATGTATTCACCTCCTCCATCATATCTTAATTTCTTATATACTTCCTTGTCTGCTTTTCCACCATAGCTTTAAAATTTTGGAAGTGAGTGAATACCTCACTCTTCTCTTTCATGAAATATACCCACACTTTTTGTGTATGGTCATCAATGAAAGTAACATAAAACATGCAACCACCCATAGATGTGGTCTTTGAAGGACCTCAAACATCTGTATGTACTATTTCTAGCACATTCTCACTAACATGCTTGTCATGTGGAAATGATGATCTTGACTGTTTACCAAATTGACACGCTGCGCATACCTTTTGCATCTCTAAAACCTTGAAATTTGGTATTCCATGAACGATCTCCTTTGAGTGCATCAGTTTCAGCCTTTGCAGATTTGCATGTCCAATTCACTTGTGCCAGATCTCTATATCAGCAATAACTCCTACACCTTTTGCAAACATGGCTGCATTCATTTCAGGAATTTTCACATTTACGGTGAACATCCTACCCACTTTGTTTCCTTTGGTGATCAATCATCCACCATGTTTGTATTCTTCTACATATAACCCATCAGCATTGCACCTGACTTGTAATCCCTGGTCAACCATTTGTCCAAACAAAATCAGATTCTTTGTTATGTTTGGAACATGCAGCACATTAGCAAGATCTTTTACCTTCCCTTCCTTTATACAAAATGCTATATTTCATATATGCTCGATAGGATGCGATGTATCATCACCTATTTTAACATATCCATGAACTGGCAATTTCTACAAACTACTAAACCATTCTGCATGACTGGTCATGTGATTTGAAGCACCTGAATCAACATACTAGACATTATCATTCGATTTTGAAACACCAGCAGTCATTGTATTCATAATGTGATGTTGAATCATGAATAGCTTCTCAGAATCATCTGCACTTGTGGATGCATAGTTATTTTGCTGCCTTTTGTTATTTTGATTCTTCAACCTGCAATCACGTTCAAAGTGTCCACGTTTACCACAATTCCAACATCCTTTACTATCATTACCTGAATCATTTCTTTGGAAATTTATGCGGCCTCTTTGGCTCCCCCTACCTCGAAACTGTCCTCTTCCTCCTGCATGATTCTGTTGTTGACTTTGGTCTTGGTTACTATTTCCTCTTCCACTTCCGAAACCTCTACCTCTGCCTCGTCCTCTGCGACAGTAGAATACTTGCTCAGAACTAGATTTTCCTTGGGAGTTTGAATCCTCACCAAGATTCGTTTCTTCAATAATCAGTATAGATATCAGACCAGCAAAATTTGGAATATTTTCCCTGGTCTGTATAGAAGTTCCGAACTGTTTATATGCAGCTCCTAAACAACGAACACAAACTTCTGCCTTAGCATCATCATCATCTACATTCACGCCAATAGGTGCAAGTGACTCACATATGCTTTTGATTTCCAAGGTGTAGTCACTTACCAACATGCACTTCTTCTCCAATGTATGTAGCTCGTTCTTGAATTGCAATTTTCGTGCCTTTGTATTGGTCTCATACAATGTGAACAAACTGTTCCAAGCCTCTTTTGGAGTCTTGGCATCCTATATGTGTCCAATCATGGTATCATGTATGCTAACAAATAGCCAATACATTACCTTTTGTGCTCCTTGATTCCATTCCTCATATGCTCTTAACTGATCTGTAGTCTAATTCCTTTCTCGTGACTGTGGAGCATTTTCATTCTCTCCTTTGATGTACTTCCAGTAGCCCTTTCCCATCAGGAAATTTATCATTCTGAATCTTCAAGAATGGAAATTGTTCTTGTTGAGCTTATCACTCATAAGCTGACTCATTCCATCTGCGTTTTCCATTTCCGCAACAATTCTCAACACTGCAAAACACTACAAGCAGCACTTCTTCTTGAACACTGTCGCACTATGATGTGATAGTTGGATCTCAGAAAAACTGAGTTTTCGTGTATCAACAGTACATGGAATCACTTGAAATTCTGGATCTAGAATATATGAGTATTGTCAAACACAACGCAAGTTACAATTTTTGAAACTGACCTGGGTTTTATGTGGGCCCCACCTTGCGGGCTCAAAACGGAGGTCGAGAAAATGGAGCAGACGGAGGTCTACCTCCACGCCGATTTTCATAGCAAACGGAGGTCGTTTGTAAATCGTGTTTTCTCCACGCCTTGGCGTGTACTCTTCACCGCCACCTTCTCCACGAGCTCTCTACATCCACGATGGCTCTGATACCATGTCATGAGGAAGGAGATAAAGAAGAGAGCTCACACACACACTCTCAATCTCAAGGAGGATCACACACGGAGATTAAGGCAAGGAAGAATGATCTTCTTCTTCTTTTATTACATAAAAAAGGAATGTACAAGAATGACCTAAAACAAGAATACAACTATTGCAATATATAACGACCAGTACATAAGGAAAAACCTAATGTCCGTGAATGAGTGAGCTGGCAAAAATCAAATGTGCCATCAATCTCGGTAGATAAATCTAATAAAGCTCAATGAAGTATCCCTCACATATACCGGTGTGACCACTATACATGTCAGAGAAACAAAAAACTGATATGTGTCATCCTCAATCATCAGATGTTAAGCTTGATATCTCAACAGATGGTGGGAAACACCCACACCCACTCAACAGCTCCTCAAGCCTCACACACACACTACAACGGTTCAAACATGAAGGGGAGGGGTAGACAACAATTCTAAGCAAACATTCCAAGCATGAAACACACACACACAAGCCCTTGGAGAAGAAGATATTTAGCAAAAAAGAGGCAAATTCGAAATTTTAGCTTCAGTCTTCACAATGGCAAAAAGTTCTTTACAAGAGTCACCAAGTGACTTATATACATGTGCCCTAAAATTGGTCATTTTGCACAAGAGACCGACACTTTTATTAAAAGAACACTGAATTCCTACTATTTTATAATATTTAGGATTCATGCATCTAGAGGATTCCTCTAGTGCATTTACATGGCTTCATGAGGTATTTCTCTACAACACTCTCCCCCTCTTTGTCTCTATCGTCCCTTGACAGGCTTTGCTTCTTGCCTCTGGTACACATGTGTGCACTCTTTGGTAGATGTTGCATCGCTTGTAGTCAAGCATTTGTTTCAAAGGTCCTATCTTAAATCTTCTTTTACATCCTTTGGGACCTGATGCATTTTCTTTAGCCTATTCATTTCTTTCCACCACATGTATCTAGTGGCTAAGAGTGTGATTATCTTAGTCACCCTCTTCAACTTTTCAGCCTCTACCTCTTTCTAACTTTTGGCCTTTGAATATTTTCTTTGTTCACCCACTTCTCACCTTTTTGTATTGCTTAAGCATGTTTATTTCTTTTCACTGCATGCCCCCCAGCGGTCAAGGAAGCCATTAGGAATTTCAGACAATTTTTTACTTTATTTGATCCTAAGTCCGATGCTTCTATCGTCCCCTTGGTATTCCTTACATTCACACATCATGGTTACTATATTGGTTTGGGTTGTCATGCACACCCCAATTGGTAGATATTTCTTTTGTTCCTATCTAGCTGATGCTTCAAAGGTCATGTGCTTCATCTTTGTTTGCACTCTTCTGGACCTCCTTCTTTGGCATTGCAGCCTAATTCGGGCCCCTACAGGGCTTTGGGCAGAGGGTGAGTTACCTTTATTGAATAGTTTTTCTTTTTTATTTCCTTCTTTGTCATTTTTTCCTTGATTCTCCCTCCACACATCCCTCCTCTTGAACTCTATCGTCCCTGAAAGGCTTTGACTGGCAACATGAGTATGTTTGAAAGGTTGTTTGCTCTCTTTGATTCAGTAGATTGGCTTCACATATCATGAGTTCTTTCCATTGTGTTGATCTGACACCATCATTTGGCGCCTGTTGATGATTTGCAAAGAAGCTTAACTCATAGGCCATCTAGCGAGCATTGAGGTTGGAAGCCATTTTCACAAAAATCTCTGAATCCATTTAAAAAAACCCTGTAAAAAATGCATCTTCGAAAGTCTGCATATATGGACTCGGTAAAAACATCAAGCGTGAGTATATGGCCATGATTGTAAGTTGGGTAGCCATTATGCAGAGGTGAAAAATTAAGGCATCTATGCCTTGGTTAATGCCAATGAAGTTCAAAAATGGGTATCGAGCATGTTTGAAAACCTTCAAGTCTGTTAGTAGCATGCTCAGCATTTTGTTCATCATCTTTATTGCTAGGTCTGGAACTGTGGCATATCCTGAGAGCCAAAATTCTATAGTGCATACCATATACTCTTTGGTGGGTAAATAGTTATGCAGTGGACCCGATAATAGTGGATAGTTCAACCACTGGTTATTGAGTGTGCCTTGACGTTGTTCTTCCCAAAATTGTGTCTAGGATCTTTGTCATGGCATTGGGCAAAAAGATGGGTTTACTTGTATTAAATATGGTGCAGATTCCCAATGCACCCGTAGAGTAGGATTCTTTTCCAAAAACCTATGTCTCCAGATTGGATCTCCTTTGTCGAATTCTTCTTGTGTATATGAGAAGGTACCTACTCTAAAGTGTAAATCTTGATTAGGTTCTTTTAGTGTAGTCCTCTTGATGTAAAGTCTGGTTTCTTCTTTTAATAGGCCATATGGTACACTAAAGGGCTTCATAATTTGTTCTAAATTTTTGCTTTTGATTTTTTCTTCTTTCATCACTTTCACCACTTGATCTTGACATTGTCTAGTAAGTTGGGATACTAGTAGTGCCCGCTAGTTTCGGCTTACTTCTGCAACAGGCTGTGTATTTCGATCAACACTTTGCTCTACATTTCCCATGTGTACTGGTGAATTATGGATGGGGGGAGAAGGAGGACGCACCTCAGTCTCCATAGTAGCTGCTTGAGAGCTTGGAACTACTGGTGTCCCCATATTGTCCATTTTTGCAATTTGATCTTATAGACTTTTAATGAGTTCATATGTTTCTTTTATTTGTTATTTTGTTGTGGTAAGCTCTTTCTCACTTTGCATCTTGCTTTCTACTAATATTGCCAGTTGGTCCACATCCTCCTTGCATTGTTCGATATATCGGAATCCAGCTGCTTTCCATTTCTTTCTTTATTCATTTATGTCATTCATATACTTCTTTCCCACTCTTCCCTCAACTCTTGCTCTTGTGTTAGCTGATCCGCATACCTGGTTATCTGAGCTTCTAGTTGTGTATTGTTTTGATTATTTTCTTGCACTTCAATGGGTTGATTGAGCAAGATTGCATTCATTCACTCTTTATTCCTACTTCTTAGGTTGTCTACCTTGCCCATGTATACTTTTATTTGAGCTTCTAAAATTTTGCTTCTATGTGATACACGTACCTTTTTGGCTTCACTAGCCTCATATTTTTTTTGAAGATCCTTATGCTGATGTTGCAACTTTTGATTCTCTTCGATGAGCAGTTTGCATTTTTCCATGGCTTCTTTCGTTTCATTTTCTTTGTTTGTAAGTTCCTGTTGAGCATGTAACACTCTTGTAGATAACTCTTCTTTTAGTATCTTGAATTGATTTATCTCCATTAGCGCTTTGTCATAATGTATATCCACTTCCATGAGCTGTTGTTGGGTGTCCATGGCTATCTGGATCATTTGTCTTACTACTAGCTTTAATTGCACCACATCCACATTGAGCCATGTTTTGGGTATGCTTGGCTCTTCACCTATTTGTACATCCTTGCCCTTGTCAATATATATTGTCTCCTTATGTGGTTGCATGATTTGTAATTGAATTTGATGCTCTTCTTCTGTGTATGTAGTAGACTTAGTAGCACTTCCTTGAGATTTTACATCCAAAGGTGATGGCTCTGCTACCACCTTAATTGGAGTAATTGGTTCTCATTCAATGATTACTTTTTCCATGTTCCTCCTTTGGATGTTTTATTTGAGGTTGATGTTCCCCTATGGCTTCCTTAAATTGAAGTATCGTTGTTTCATTCAACTTTAGCATGTGTGATTCCTCTTTTTGGTGTTCCTCCACATTGTCATCTTGTAGTTCATTATCGTGATCATGTTCTTGTGCCTTGTACTCCACTTTATGTGGTTCCTGTACCTAATTCAATTCTTCCCCCTTTCCATCATCATTGGATTCACTTTGGATCTCCATATTTATGGTCGATTGGTCTTGATCTTTGTGTAGCTTAGGCAAAGATCTTGAGTTGACTAATCCCAACTCTCAGTACATGTGGAACTTGGTTAGCCTCTTATCGCACATAGACATGATATGCGCTTGATGATAATGATGCCCTTGAATCGGCAGATTGATTTGTCCTTTCATGAACTCTGGACGCAATTGATTCTCTATGAGTGCAAAAAGAGTATCCTTGGTCCTCTCGATCCATTTCTTGCAGTGTCTTGGTTCTCCAAATTAACATGGTATTATGTGCTTGTGGCTTGTGCTTTTGATGAGTTCCCCTTCCTTTACTTTGAATGTCATGTTTGACCTATTCCTATTCTTGGATTGGGATTTTTGTGTGGTGGTCTCTTTGGGCTTTCTTCAATCCTTAATAGTTTCCCTTGCTTTATTCTGCTGGTATGATATTTCCTCGAGTTTTTCTATCTCTTGATTCGCTTTTCTTCGGACCACTTTTGGAATCCATATATATTGTTGTGATTTCTGAGCCTCCACCAATAGCTTTGGGAGCCATATGTCGAGAATTCTTGGTTTATGCCATTGTGATTTTGAATAGTTGTTATTCCATTGTGTTTGTGATGGATGGTCGGTCTACTCCTTCGCACTTGCATGTTGAGGTGATTTATTTTTTCGCACCCATTGTACTCACGTGTTCATTTGTGGTGGTATTCTGGTGGTCGCTATCCATGTCGGTTTTTCCCTTATAGTGTTGAGGTCTGCGGAAGTACACAAACAACACAAGGAAGAAGAATCGTGGAGCACAACACAATACATAATGTATTACCAAGTGAATGTACAAAGATAAGTTGCCCATTAGGGTCATAAAAAGCATTGCCATCCCAATTTTGCAGCACTTTTAGTTGATGCATGAAAGGTCTTCCTAGAATCATCTCATAGTTCCATGATTCGTTGAAGTTGTAGATGGCTAGAGTAAGAAGAAATCGAATCCATAAGTATTCAAATTTATGTTCTCTATCAAAGCAATGGGTTTCTCTATATGTCCAATAGCCGACTGAAATTTTAGACGTGGATTGCAATGCATGTTTTCCCTATTTTTCCCATAAGGATTTAGTGGCTATTGATATGCCTTATCCACTATCTAATATTGATTTGGGAATGATTCAAGAGATGCTACTAGTGCCATAAGGGATTCATTTTGTCAAGATATATACCTATAGATGAATCCGATCGAGGTGTACCTCATAGGATTAGGAGGTGTGGAAACCCCTTGCACGAAGTTCCCATCTCAATAGAAGATATCCCAATGATAGTGAAATTACTAGTGTGCCATGATGAAGATCTTACTAAATCTTTATTCTTGGGTTAATACTCTCTATGATCATGCAGTCATCTTATGTTACCGTTAGTGTCCAAGTGAAAGGCCAAATGGCCAACGTACACTTCTTTGTATATGCTCTTTAATAAAACATATAGTGGCCTGGTCAACCATAGATTGGAAGTTCGACCGCATCGGTAACACCTAAGAAGTCTGTGTTCGTGCTCCGTGTGTATTATGTTTTTTGCATATTCTACAGCTCTGTGCAGAGTACCATGTGTGGTGCTTGGAGCTTGGTTTTCTACTCCGAGGATATCATCGCGAAGCTCCCAAGAAGGAGAGTGCACTATGGTCCATTGCCATCAAAATACTTCATTGGTATCAGAGCATTTGATGCAAAAGCTTTGTTCCTTTTGTGCGGGCGAAGTGAGCACCTGCCTGTTCACCTAAGGGTTTCTCCAAGGTTTACGACTAAAGTGGTGACCAAGGGATAGACCTTGGCATACCTTGTCATCTCAGACACCAAAGTCACCATTGGTGCCATTGGCTACACGCGACGGAGGACCTCAACAATCAGGGAAGATAGAGGTTCCTGGTACTTCTCGGGAGGTCACCCATCCCAATATTGTTCCCCCCGGTGCTCGCTTAACCATGGCAATCTCTTGCCACTAAACTACACTCTTGTGGTGTCTAACGAAGGGGAAAGAATAAGGTTAACATTACCTTGAACATTTTTTGGTCCCTCAAAGCATCATTCTTTGCTTTCAAAACCTATTTTTGAAGCATTTTTGGGTTGATTTTTGCAGCCATTTTGGAGTACTGTCATGCATAGGTCTCTTCACACAGGTTCAAGAACATCAAGAAGAGTTTTCTTTGTACTTCTTTGGAAACAAGTATTCACTTCAAAGCCATGTTTTCAACCACACTTATAAAACTACACATTTCTTGAAAGGTTTTCAGTTGTGGTGGGAGATGCCACTACAAATTATGCAGATTTTTGAACATGACATCAGAGATCTCATGCACGTCTAGTGGATCAGGGTCTAGTGCCAGTGTTCCGAGCAGGAGCTATAACTTCTGGGGCAAAGACCATTTTGAGATCCAAAAATTTGATGGCACAAACTTTGCTCTATTGAAGAATCAGATTAAAGATGTGCTGATTCACATGAGGCAATGGAAGCTAGTAAATGGAATCTCAAAGAAGCTTGTTGACATGGATGAAGATGATTTGGATGAGTTAGATGAAATGGCTAGGTCTACCATTCGATTGCACCTAGTAGATAATGTTTACTTTATAGTATTAGACTATGAAAGTGCAAAGGAGATTTGGAAGAAGTTATAAAATACATATGAAAAACAGACAACATCAAATAAAGTGTATCTAATGAGAAAGTTGTATGACCTTTGCATGAAGGACACAGATAGCGTTGCTTCTCATTTAAATGAGTTTGATGGTATATTCTCCTAGTTATAGGCTTAGAAAATGGATATGGATAATGAGATGAAAGTAGTCTTATTGTTATGCACCTTGCCATCATCATGGGATACATTTTGCACAGCTATTAGCAATAGTGCACCTCGTGGTAAACTTGTCTATGATGACATATGTGGGCCACTCTTGAGTGAAGAGAGTCGTAGAAAATCCACGGTTGGCACTCACAGTGGAGATGAATATAATGTTCGTGATTCTTACCAAGGAAAGAATCGGCAACGTGGCAGGAGCACGAACAAGGAAAAGAATGGTCAACGGAATAAGAGTAGAAGTAAATCAAGGAAGAGGGATATCAAATGCCATTATTGTCATAAGAAAGGACACATGAAGAAAGATTGTTGTGCATTAAGGAATGCTAAGGTAAAGGACAGAATGATGATGGGCATGTTAAACAGCTGCTTGCACCATCTACTTTGACTGTGAAGATCAAAGGAATTAATGCTATTTCTGATGATGTTGATGTGTTGACACTTGATAGTATTGTGCCAATTGAGGTTCTTATGGTTGATTCTCTTTCCCACACATGGATGCTACATTGTGGTGCTTCTTTCCATGTGACACCACACAGAGAATGGTTCTCTAAATATCTAGCAAAGTCTCTTGGTACCGTGAGACTTGGTGACTCTTACTAGTGTGACATTGTGGGGATCGGAGATGTGGTTGGGCAATTCATTGATGGTTCAATATTTACTATGCATAATGTATGTCATGTACCTCACTTATCATGCAGTTTGATGTCAATTGGTCAACTTGATGACCTTGGTTACAAGGTGGTCTTCTATGCTCAGGCCTTTCGCATATCAAAGGCCAATATGGTTATTGCAAAAGGAAACACTTTATCTTTTATTTGTATCACATAAAGAACACTTGTTAGCTATTACTAAATACTATGGCTTGTATTTGGCATGGTCATTTGGGCCATAAATCTCATAGTGGAATGGAAAATCTTTCTCATTCTGGCTACTTACATGTGTTATCTTTCTCTGATTTTTCATTTTGTGAGCATTGTCAATATGGAAAGCAAACCAGAAATGTGCATAGAATGCACATTGACTCGTCAATTGAGCCTTTAGATCTCGTTCATAGAGATGTGTGTGGTCCTATGCCCACAAGGTCATTAGGTGTTTTTCTTTACTTTGTCACTTTCATAGATGATGTTACTAGAAAATTTTGGGTATATCCTAACAAATCAAAGGATGAGGCATTCCCTACTTTCATAAAATGGCTTGCTTCAATTGAGACTGAAAAAGGAACTAAGCTTAAGGTTTTATGTTTTGATCATGGGGGTGAGTATATCTCACATGAATTCAACCTTTTTTGTCAATCTAGAGGAATTCATACAGAGTTTACAGCTCCTTATACCCTAGTATAGAATGGGTACTAGTCACTGAAAGGATGAATAGAACTATTCAAGATAGAGTAGTTTTTATGCTACATCATGCAAACCTTTCACAAGGCTTTTGGGCAGAAGCAGTTTTGACTCCAGTTCATGTGGTTAACCTTTCACCTATTACTTCCAAAGGTATGAAAGTGGCACAAGAGTTATGGATAGGGAGGCCACCATACTATGATCATATTTGAGTTTTTGGGTGTGAAGCATATGTATATATGCCCAAGAATCTTAGACAAAAGTTGGACCATAAGTCAAAGAAATGCATTTCTCTTGGATATGGTTGAGAAGGACAATTTTGATATCACTTATGGGATCCTAAAACACGATTAGTGATCAGAAGTAGTGATGTCATTTACAATGAGTCTAAGATGCATAAACATCCCATTAAGGAGGTTGAACTAAGAAGAGTGTTGTTTGAGGATACTAGTCCTCCAGTTAGCATACATAACAATGATGCACTTAGGGACATTCAAGAGAATATCCGATCAAGTGAATCTGCAAATGTTCTTGTTTAGCAGACAGAAGATCATGTCAACTGGGAGCGTGACATGAAGAGCGAGTTGGATTCTATTCACAAGAATGGTACTTGGGATTTAGTACCTTTGCCAAAGGATAGGAAAGCTTTACCATGTAAATGGGTATATAAGTTGAAATTCACATGAGATAGTGCTTCTCCAAAGTATAAAGCATGACTTGTTTTTAATCAACAACATGGTGTTGATTTCGAGGAAATCTTCTCTCCAATGGTCAAGATGACTAGTCTATGTATGTTGTTTGGATTCGTTGCAATGGAGGACTTAGAACTAGTCCAAATGGATGTGAAAATTGCTTTCCTACATGGAGATCTTACAAATGACATCTATATGGAACAACTAGAGTTTTATGTAGTTCCTAGCAAGGAAAGTTTATTTTTTAAGTTGAAGAAGAGTTTGTATGGACTTAAACAGTCCCCTAGACAATGGTACCAAAAGTTTGATGCTTTTATGAAGTCTCAAGGCTATTCTCAAAGCAATGAGGGTCATTGTCTCTACACAAAGAGATGCTCAGATGGTAGCTTGATATGCTTGATACTTTATGTTGATGATATGTTGATTGTTGGGAAGTCCTCTTATGACTTTTCAATTCTCAAAAGGAAGTTGAGTTATGCATTTCATATGAAGGATTTGGGGGATGCCAAACATATTCTTGGCATGCGTGTCACTCGTGATAGGAGTAAAAGATGCATATACTTGTCTCAAAGTGAGTACATATCCAAAGTACTTCATATGTTCAATATGCAAGGTGGAAAGGCATTGAGTAAACCTTTACCGACATATGTGAAGTTCAGCAAGGATGATTGCCCCAAATCAAATGAGGAAAAGGAGTTCATGACCAAAATTCCCTATCAGTCTCCTGTTGGTAGTCTCATGTATGCTATGGTAGCTACAAGACTAGACATTGCATTTGTAGTGGGATTTGTGAGTAGATATATATGTCTAATCCTAGCAAGAAACACTGGGAAGCAGTCAAGATGATTTTGAGATATCTGAGTGGCACTAATGATAAGTCTCTATGCTTAGATAAAGGGAAAGCATCCATTTTTGGTTACATAGATTTTGACTATGTTGGTTGTGTAGACAATCATAAGTCTACATCAGGGTACATTTTTCATTTTGCTGGAGGTGATATCGCTTGGAGATCTCGTCTTCAAGAATGTATAGTTGTTTCCACAACAAAAGCAAAGTATGTTGCAACAAGTGAGGCATGTAAGGAAGCATTGTGGCTTTCTCATCTTTCTTGTGATATGGGTTTACCTCAACATGTACCTCATTTGCTCAATGATAGAGTGCCATTGCTTTGGCTAAGAATCTGGTCTATCATGCAAAGGACAATCACATTAAGGTGAGGTATCACTTCATTAGAGATTGCTTAGCCACTGAGTGCATTATTCTTAGGAGGGTTCACACTCGAGATAATGTTGCATATGCTTTGACTAAGCTCTACCATAGGATAACTTTTGACACTGTTGTCACTTGATTGGTGTTACTTGATTCATGATCTTACATAGTCACTTGTATACTGTGTAACATGCCCATCAGGTGGGAGGTATAGCTTGTATACTTACACTTAGGTATTCAGTTATCAGAATTCAACACAATCTCTTAGTTCTTCTAAGTCTAACCATGAAGAAAAAGATGATGCATGTAGCCCAAGCTCTATTGTGCAAAAGATTTTTTCATCTGATGAACATATCATACATCATGTGGAACTCCCTTCTTTTCCAAAGATGAGTGTCATTTTGACAACTCAAACAAGGAGGCATGCAAAGAAAAAATAGTAAAATCATGAACCAAGAGACAAACAAGGCCATGGAGAAACCCACATGTCCTATGAATGAATCAGATGTGGATGTGAAAGGTTGAGAAACCAATTTCTCCAGCAAATTCAAAGCCATCATCTGAGAATTAGAATGATAAGCTAAGGAGACAAGGAGAGACCAACCACAAGAGTATTCCGAATTTGGATACCAAAGTGGTTGATGAAGGCCAACCAAAATAGCTTGCAAATTTGGGTGTCTAAGACCTACTTGGGAGCTCAAATCTCCTCCCACAAAATTTTAGTTTCTAGGCAGTCGTTGTCCATCACAAGCCATCAGACACCTACACAAAACATTGGTGTATCTAAATCATCATGTAACTTTATTCCTGAGAGTATGAGAGATCTCTTCCTTATCTCCTTTGACTTGGCACACATGACCACAACCTAGCATCTATTTGGTAGCAGATTCCACATGGTTCAAGATACTCTAGACACCACACATTATGACTAGCACATGTACTACACATCTGGATAGGACATCTTGCCTAGAATCAAAAGTAGTTTTATAAAGGACCACAAGATCTATGAGGGGAAGTGTTATAGAGCTATGGCAAGACCACTAGTTAGGTCATAATATCTTGCAAAATTTCTTGGATTTGATCCTTGAATCATGGTGGCCCATAGATTTTTCATAGCCTATGGGCTTATACAGCCCATGACATAAAATGGCAAAAAGCAATAATTATGTTGCCATTTGATAGATCATGAATTGTACATCTGTCATCAACAAATTTCACAACCAAGCCAATCTTGGCTAATTGCAGAAACTGATAATAGATTTTTTTCAATCCCTGGCATAAATAAAGCATCGAAAAAAGTGAAAGAACTACCATCAGCAGTAGTCAAAATGATCTTACCAACTCCCATGACAGGATAAGAGGAGTTGTTGGTGCATGTGACAGTATTCCTTATAGGGGAAAGCTCAAGTGAAGTGAAGAAACTGCCCTGCGAGGTAATATGTTTGGTTGCCCCACTATCAAAATACCAAACATCTGAGTCTACTGCAGACATCCACTACTCATGAGAAGATGGGTCAAAAATGCAAACAGTAGTAAATGCCCATTCTTCATTCTCCACAAGATTTGCAGACTTTGTTTTTAGTGTAGAGGCCTCTGCAACAACCATTCCAACCTATTTTTTCTTTGCCTCTTTTGCAGTCAATTTTGGATAGTTCTTCATGATATGATCGTTTCCTTTATGCTACTTACAAAAGAATTTCTAATTTTTTTATTTCTTCTCATCTTTGTCTTCCTTCTTCAAATGTGCAACATTTGCAAATTTTTGCTTACTAGTAGATGAGCTCCATTTACCTTTGCCCTTCTGACTAGCCAAGAAAGCTTGATTTGAAATATGCATAATGGACCTATTCTACCTAGACTGATCTTCCTGCAATAGAATAGAGACTAACTCCTCAAATGTCAAGGCATTTAGATTGCCTTTCATCACAAACAAAGAGTAGAAGCAAAACTGTGATATGAATCAGGAAGACCATTCAGAACGGTCTGCACAAGTGAGCTATTTGGTATATTTTCATCAAGAAAAATCAGTTGTTCCTTCAAGTCTTTAATCTTTGTTGAAAAGTTTCCATGGAATCACCTTCATTCATATGCTCACTCTCCAACTGTTTTTGAAGGTAAGCAACATGAGCCTCATTCCTAGCCTGGTACAATGTACCAATAATAGCTTTCATTACTAATTGGGGTGTATTTGCATGTACAGTGATATAGTTTTGATTATGGAATGCCCCTAGTACTTTCCAATTTCGTATGCAACAAAGCTTTGCCCGGTATTTAGCCAGTTTCATGCAGGTATTTTTGGATGATTTTTTAGTATCTGGACACCAAGTTGATAATCTACAACATCTCTATTTGGGCCTCACTAAGTGCAAAGAAGTACACGAGCCTAAACCCAACTAAATTAGTTTTTGGAGTGAAATGAAAGAAATTACTTGGCCATGTGATCTCTAGTACTAGAATTGCCATCGATCTTCACAAAGTCAAAGTAGTATCAGAGTAGTTCGACGCAAAAGCTTTGTTCATTTTGTGTGAGCAAAGCGAGCACCCCTCTCTCCCCCCCCCCGACTTCGTCCAAGGCTTATGACTAAGGCGGTGACCAAGGCATAGGCCTTGGCATACCTTGTCATCCGAGTCACCGAAGTCACCGTTGGCGTCGTTGGTTGCACGTGATGTAGGACCTCAACGATCAAGGAATATAGAGGTTCCTGGTACTTCCCGGGAGATCATCCATCCCAGTACTGTTGCCCCCGGAGCTCGCTTAACCGTGGCAATCTCTTTCCACTAAGCTACACTCTTGTGGTGTCTAAAGAAGGGGAAAGACTAAGGTTGACATCACCTTGAACATGTTTTGGTCCCTCAAAGCTTCATTCTTTGCTTTCAAAGCCTATTTTTGAAGCATTTCTGGGGTGTCTTTTGGAGCCATTTTGGAGTACTTCTGCACATTGTTCTTTTCACACAGGTCCAAGAACATCAAGAAGAGTGTTCTTTCTACTTCTCCGACATAAGATATCAACCTTTGAGGCTGTGTTTTCAGCCACACTCATAAAAATATAGATTTCTTGAAAGATTTCAGTTTTGGTGGGAGCAGCCATTGCAAATTTATGCAGGTTTTTTGAGCCAAAAACATCAGAGTTGGCAGACACTTGCAAGTGTTATTGGCTAGTTTTTGGGCTATGCATTCAGCCTTTTAGTGTCATTTTACTGCATATATTGAGCACATACACATCATGTACACTTCTATGGATACCGCTTATGTACATCCATGTGGTCATTGATATAGCGGTTATGTTCTTTGCATAAAGCCTTTTACATTTGATAAAGAGGGCCGTGGTGAGGTTTTCTTAACTAGGAGATACCCAGATGTCGAGATCTCTTTGGTGATGCAGGTGGAAGATGTA
This sequence comes from Ceratopteris richardii, assembly GCA_020310875.1. Taxonomy (NCBI): domain Eukaryota; kingdom Viridiplantae; phylum Streptophyta; class Polypodiopsida; order Polypodiales; family Pteridaceae; genus Ceratopteris; species Ceratopteris richardii. The sequence goes on from CM035418.1 coordinate 113,701,072, forward strand.
CCAAGCCTCGCCATAGGAGATGTATGATAATTGTTCATAGGTGCTCTATAAGCTTAGTTGGCTTCTATTGGGTAACTGATTATATGCAGTGGAGTCAGTGATTCACTATGCAGTCAAACATGTCAGTACTTGTAGTTTTATGATATTTTGACACTGGTCATATGCTCATTTTGCAGAGGATATTCTGGAAAACTTTTTCCAATTTTTTGGTTTTGTCAACTATACACTGGTCGATTTACTCCTTGATACACTTATTTGTGGTGTTCAGACTCTTCTAGCTCCACTATCATTCCATTCAGTTCTCTACCATCATGGCGTCAGAGTTCTCAAGCACATTCGGTGGATCAGGGTCTAGTGCTAGTGTTCCAAGGAGGAGCTATAACTTGTAGGGCAAAGACCATTTTGAAATTTGATGGCACAAACTTTGCTCTATGGAAGAATCAGATTAAAGATGTGATGATTCAAAGGAGGCAATGGAAGCCAGTCAATGGAATTTCAAAGAAGCCTATTGACATGGATGAAGATGATTGGGAGGAGTTAGATGAAATGGCCAGGTCTACCATTCGCTTGCACCTGGCAGATAATGTTTACTTTACAGTATTAGACTGTGAAAGCACAGAGGAGCTTTGGAAGAAGTTATGCAATACATATGAAAAAAAGAGGGCATCAAATAAAGTCTATCTGATGAGAAAATTATATGACCTTTGTATGAAGGACATAGATAGTGTTGCTGCTCATCTAAATGAGTTTGATGTTATATTCTCTCAATTACAGGCTCAGAAAATGGATATGGATAATGAAATGAAAGCAGTATTGTTGTTATGCACCTTGCCATCATCATGGGATACATTTTGCACAGCTATTAGCAATAGTGCACCTAGTGGTAAACTTGTCTATGATGACATATATGGAGCACTCTTGAGTGAGGAGATTCGTAGAAAGTCTATGGTTGGCACTTATAGTGGAGATGCATACAATGTTCATGATTCTTACCAAGGAAAGAATCAACAACATGGTAGGAGCAAGAACAAGGAAAACAATAGTCAATGGAATAAGAGTAGAAGTAAATCAAGGAAGAGGGATATCAAATGCCATTATTGTCATAAGAAAGGACACATGAAGAAAGACTGTTATGCATTAAAGAATGCTAAAGGTAAAGGACAGAATGTTGATGGGCATGTTAAACAGTTACCTGCACCATCTACCTTGACTGTGAAGATTGAAGAAATTAATGTTATTTCTGATAATGTTGATGTGTTGACACTTGATAGTACTGTGTCACCTGAGGTGCTTATGGTTGATTCTCTTTCCCACACCTCGCTACTAGATTCTGGTGCCTCTTTCCATGTGACACCACATAGAGAATGGTTCTCTAATTATGGACCAAAGTCTCTTGGTACCATGAGACTTGGTGATTCTTACTAGTGTGATGTTGTGGGGATTGGAGATATGGTTGTGCAGTTCATTGATGGTTCAAAATTTATTATGCATAATGTATGCCATGTACCTCAGTTGTCACGCAGTTTGATGTTAGTTGGTCAACTTGATGAACTTAGTTACAAGGTGGTCTTCTATGCTCAATCCTTTTGCATATCAAAGGGTAATATGGTTATTGCAAAAGGAAGCAAAGTTGGCTCACTTTATCATTTATTTGTATCACAGAAAGAACACTTGTTAGCTGTTACTAAACAACCTATGGCTTGTATTTGGCATGGTTGTTTGGGCCATATATCTCATAGTGGAATGGAAAATCTTTCTCACTCTGGCTACTTACCTGTGTTATCTTTCTCTGATTTTTCATTTTGTGAGCATTGTCAATATGGAAAGCAAACCAGAAATGTGCATAGAACGCACATTGACTCTTCAATTCAGCCTTTGGATCTCATTCATACATATGTGTGTGGTCTTATGCCCACCTACGTCCTTAGGTGGTTCTCTTTACTTTGTCACTTTCATAGATGATGCTACTAGAAAAGTCTGGGTATATCCTATCAAATCGAAGGATGAGGTATGCCCTACTTTCAAAAAATGTCTTGCTTCAGTTGAGACTGAAAAAGGAACTAAGCTTAAGGCTCTGCATTCAGATAATGGGGGTGAGTATACCTCACATGAATTCAGCCTTTTCTGTCAGTCTAGAGGGATTCGTAGAGAGTTTACAGCTCCTTATACCCTAGTATAGAATGGTGTAGGTGAGAGAATGAATAGAAATATTCAAGATCGAGTAGTCTCTATGTTGCATCATGCAAACCTCTCACAAGGCTTTTGGGTTGAAGTAGTATTGACAGCAGTTCATGTGATTAACCTTTCACCTAGTACTACCAAAGGTTTGAAAGTGGCACAAGAGTTATGGACAAGAAAGCCACCATATTATGATCACCTTCGAGTTTTTAGGTGTGAAGAATATGTTCATATACCCAAGAATCTTAGACAAAAGTTGGACCATAAGTCAAAGAAATGCATTTTTTTTGGATATGGTCGAGAAGGACAATTTGGATATCGCTTATGGGATCCTGAAACACGATCAGTGATCAGAAGTAGTGATGTCATTTTCAATGATTCTAAGATGCATAAACAACCCATTAAAGAGGTTGATGTGAGAAGAGTGGTGTTTGAGGATACTAGTCCTCCGATTAGCATGCATAAAAATGCTGCACATAGGGATGTTCAAGAGAATGTCCATTCAGATCACCAAGATGACTACCCTGCGCATGTTGCTTGGATTCGTTGCAATGGAGGACACAAAATAGGGGACGTGTGAGGGTGAAGAAGGTAATACTTATCTTCTAATCACCTACCAAGGTTACACAACCAAAGCAGTCATAGATTCAGGTGCTGGTGTTGCTATTGCGACCACCTCCTTGTGGAAGCAATGGGGCAAACCCACATTAAGACCAACTAGAATGAAGCTCCAAATGGCAAACGGTCATTTTGAAAGACCTCTAGGATTGCTCGAAGGGATAACTCTAACCACTTGTGGTGTAGAGTTTGAACACACATTTGCTATATGTGACTTTGAGAAAAATAATGTCTATGAGATGATCCTAGGAAGACCTTTCCTACGACAAATCCAAATTGTACAAGATTGGGGCACCAATTCCTTGTACTTGCAGCACTTAGGGCTCACCACCAAGGTCAATTTTAAGGATTACACCTTCAGAGATGTACCACCCCTACAGTGGAATCCTATCCACAAAGCAAAAGAAGATTCAATCTGTATGCATTCTAGAAGTTTACCTGATCCATCATGGCTACATGAAGATACTCACTTGTGGATGTGCAAGGTCGCAGAGGAAGAGGAAAAGTATCTAAAAGCGAGAGAAGGAGGAAGTTCTCAAGGAGATAGACCAGTTAAAGACCCACCCTACAAACTGATGATCTTTCTACATGAGGAATTCGAGTCCCATGGTTGGGCATCTTAGCTACCATGGACATTGCAGTCAATGAAGAACAATGGACACCTCATTGTGATGAGGAGGGTTATGATATTTCAGTGTTCATGTGTCAACGCCTGCTGGAAGAGTGTGATCCTAGTGATGTCATAGAAGAGGAAGAGAATGACAATGATTTAGAGTCCATTGTGATGGATAGTTGCTTTAACTCGAAAAAGCACTATTTAGAAGATGTAGGAGTATTTAACCAAAAAGAAGAAGAACCTCTCACAAGTATTAAAACTGTAAATTCAAAGGATGGAAGTGAGAGCAGTCAAAAGAAAAAGAAAAGAAAAGCAGTAAAACAAGAAGAGGAGGAATCATTGTTCGAAGTACCATAGAATTTCAAGAAATATGAAGTTGAAGACCGAAAAAATTTGGTACGAATGCTTAAGAGAGATGCCATCATAGGAGAAGCGTATGATAACAAAGAAAAGACCAAGAAAATTGTAGTAATCATTGAAGGGAAGGAAGAGAGATGTATGTACATAGGACATGACCTGAGTGCAAAAGAAGAAGCAGAGCTTGTAGCTCTATCAAGGGAATATAGGGACGTGTTTGCATGGCACTATAGAGACTTGAAGGGGGTAGATCCAAGAATTTTCTCTCATACTATCCCCATGACTGTTGATGCGAAGCCTACCAAACAGAAGCCCTACACATATAATGACACTTATGCAGCTAAAATAAAAGAAGAAATTGATAGATTGATTGAAGCTGGATTTATCTATGAGATTGAGCATACTGAGTGGGTGTCCCCCATTGTAGTGGTGCCCAAGAAGAATGGGAAGTTATGAGTGTGTATTAACCTTAAAAAAGTTAATGCTGCTACCATCAAAGATAGCTATCCACTTCCAATCACAGAACACCTATTGGAGCGTGTTGCAAGCAAGGAAGTTTATAGCTTCCTTGATGGATTTTCAAGTTACAATCAAGTAGCAATTGCCCCAGAAGATCAACACAAAACAGCTTTTGCCACAGAGTGGGGAATCTTTGCATTTCGTGTGATGCCATTTGGTCTCACCAATGCACCTACAACATTCCAAAGGCTCATGTGTCATGTCTTCAAAGAGTTCTTGCGAAAGAGCTTAGAAGTATATGTGGATGATTTATGTGCTCATTCCTAAGTAAGAAAATACCACATCTCTGAGCTCAGACAAATCTTCAATAATTGTAGAGAATATCGAGTGTGTCTGAATCCAGAGAAGTGTGTATTCATGGTACGACAAGGTAAAATCTTGGGTCATATTGTTTCGAAGAATGGAATATCCACAGACGAGGACAAAGTTAGAGCCATAGCAGAGCTGCCAAGGCCAAGGAATGTTAAAGAGGTACAAGCTTTTATGGGCCATTGTGGATATTACGGCAGGTTTATCCACATGTATGCGATCATAGCTAAACCTCTTTATGGTTTGTTGAAAAATTTTGAGTGGAACGACGAATGCGAGAACTCCTTCAATGAGTTAAAAAGACATTTTTGCACAACACCAATACTGACCACTCCTGATTGGAATAAACCATTCCATGTCCATGTGGATGCATCCAATCACGCCATAGGATGTGTGCCATCACAACCCACAGGTGAAGGAAATCTAGACTTGCCTATAGCATACGCTAGCAGACAGCTCACTATAGCTGAGCGAAATTATACAACAACAGAGAGAGAAGGTTTAGGCATGGTATATGTCGTGAAGAAGTTTAGGCACTATCTATTAGCCAATAAGTTCAAGTTTTTCACTGATCATCAAGCTTTGTTATATTTGGTCAATAAACCTTGCAATACCGGATGTTTAGTAAGATGGTTCCTCTTACTAATGGAATATGACTTTGAAGTGGTTGTTAGGAAAGGTAGAACCCACCTCAAGGCAGATCACCTTTCTCGCATCACTTCAGGAGAGCCACTGCAAGAAGTGTCTGATGATCTACCTGATGCTTATTTGTTCAATTTAGAGGTTGTTCCTAAATGGGCAAATAAGTTGGTACCAGCCCTAACCTTCAGACCAGCAAATAAGAATGTGAAAACATCACAAGAAGAAATTGTAAAATCACAAAAATATCACATACTGGCAGGAAGCATGTACAAACAAGATACGGAGGGTGTACTCACTTGTTGTGTTGAGGATGATGAACATACTAGTTGGTTGCAACAAGCCCATGAAGGATTGCTAGGAAATCACTATATTAAACAACGAACATTGCAAAATCTAAAACGTTTAGGAGTATTGGCCTAGCATGGACAAAGAAATACATGAGTGGATTAAGAATTGTCCAACAGGCAAAGAGAGGCCCCTAGTGGAGCATGCCACCCTTTATCAAGTGTCGTTAATTCCAGATTGGAGTGCTCCACTGGTAGAATTTATGCGATCGGGAACATTACCCAAAGAGGCTAGTCTAGCAAGAAGACGAAGCATGGAGCAAGAGGCTCAAGACTATGCCTTAGTAGGAGACAACTTATATTGAAGAGGTAAGGATGGTTATCTAAGATTGTGCATTCACGAATCAGACTATTTGAAAGTCTTAGAAACTGCACATAGTGGTGTTGAAGGTGGACACTTTGGTCCTGACCGAGTAATTAAGACCATTCTATTCTCAGGACTTTGGTGGCCCACTCTTCATATGGATGCACATACCTATGTGAAGAAATGTGACACATGTCAATGTGCCCAATATCCGATAAGAAATGATGAGATGCCTTTGAGGCCAATGATGGGAGGACGTGCATTTTTGAAGTGGGGTATAGACTTTGTAGGTCCTATTAACCCCCCAGCTAGAAACTCCCATGCAGAGTACATTATTGTAGCCACAGATTACCTTACCAAGTGGGTAGAAGTGAAAGCCACAACAAAGAATGATGCTCAGACTATGGCTAAGTTTTTATTTGAGAACGTGTTCACCAGATATGGATTACCAATAGAGGTATGCACTTCTTGAACGAAGTCATTGAAAATCTTCTCCAAGAATTCTAGGTGATACATAAGAAGTCTGCCCCCTATCATCCCCAAGCTAATGGACAAGCCGAGAGCACAAATAAGATCCTATGTAATGTATTGACAAAACTGGTAAACAATAAACACTCTGATTGGGATAAACAACTTCATCATGCTATTTGGGCTTATCGAGTTGCCTACAAAACGGTACTCAATGCCACCCCATTTCAGATGTGCTACCATTAGATTTCCTAATCCCAGCTTTAATGGCCGCACAAGAGCATGAGTGGAATGGACATTAGTTGTCCTCCAGGATCTTTGATTTAGAACACTTAGGTGAGACGAGGCTACGAGCGGCAGCAGGTATCTATGCTGCAAAGAAAAGGCAAAAGGCATACTTCGATGCACACATCAAGGATAAGGGACTGAAAGAGGGAGATCTAGTGTTGGTGTATACACTAAAGAAGCATGCCCGTAAGTTGGAAAAAAGAGGGACCTATGATCATAAATAGAATTTCCACGAGTGGTGCGGTTCAGTTAGCCACTCTAGAAGGAGATATCTTTCCAAACTATATTAGTGGATGTAGAGTCAAGCTGTATCAAGAACCTCTTACTGAGGATATGCTAATGAGATGAAACACTGCTAAGAAACGAAAAGAAGAAGAGTTGAGAGTCAGAGAAGAAGCACAAGTAGAGGCTAGAGAGCGCATAAGGCGAAATAAGTTAAGGCGACTAGGCCTAGATGTCGACCCGAAAGCCCCAAAATATCACATGGACATGTGTCAAAAATCGAGCATAATTACTTCTCAAGTAATTGACCAACGTCCCTTTGTGACCTTAGAGGTAGAACACAGAGAGAATTTAAGGACTATGTGAGCATTGATTGAGTCAGGTGCAGCAACTAGTGGAGTTAGACTTTCCTACTACCAAGACCTATAGTTGAACATCACTCCCATAGAAGCCTATCTCATAGGATTGAGAGGTGTGGAAACCCCTTGTTTGGGCGAGGTGGAACTCCCCATCTACCTTCAAGATGTTCCAATGAGTTGCAACACCGATTCTTCACGTCAGGTTTACAAATCTCATAAGTATATTGGTGGATGCTCGGCAAAATGCTAGTGTGTCATGATGAGGACCTCACAGAGCATCTTGTCTTAGGACAAGATTGGATTTATGACCATGCAGTCAACTTGAACCTAAGAAGTCAACTTCTTCAAGTTTGGGTCCAGGGACAATGCTTTACATTAGAACTAGAGAATGGCATGCTCACAAATCCAGATGTCACATCTTGTAGTTCTCCTAGGACTAATCTTAGTTGTATGTGTCAAAAGCTCTATGTTGCAGGAGAACTCAATCATGGAAGAACAAGCTCAAAGACAAGCGGACTCCTCCTCTGGTGCAAGGACTAATGTCACCACTACAACTCAACCAACAAGGCAAGCACAACAGAACAGGACAACTGCTATATCAAATAGACAACGGGATTTCCAGAGGAAAGTAGTGTTGGGCATGAAGCAGATCTGGGTACGAAAAGGAGAGCAACCACCAGGCTTAACCCCACAATGCCCATCCAGGCACTCCCTCCAGGCTAGAAGACAAATGAAGAAGCTAGGACAAACTCAACCACAAGATATCCAACAAGTTTGGGTGCCTAAGAAATTAGCTGCAGCTCAACAAAGACAATTGCAAATATGGGTACCCAAGAAGCTCTTACATACACAAGAATCTATGCTCTCCCACATGAGAAAAGTCGCAACAAAGAAGCCAAGGCGGGGCAAGGGTCAGAACCAAACACCAAGACTAAAACCAGACCAACTCGCCTCTTCAACAAGAGTTAGAAGACCAGCCACAATGGTATGGGTATGGAAGCCAAAATCACTAGTAGCCCCCGCAAAACCAAAGAACCAACCACGTGGGATACAAAATTTAAGAAACCATCGAGAGATGAAGAAGCCCAAAGTGATCTTGATGCAACCAAACATGGTTCTCAAATGGATCCCTATAAGGAGGAGTGATCAGTTGTCATCTCGCGATCCAATGGATACCTCCAAGAAAGATGGCAACAACATCCAAAAGTAACATTGAAAGCCTCGACAAGCAACAACCATGTGCTCCTTGCACAACCCTATCTTTTGCACCATTCAGGTCATGCATTTCCAAAGTATGCATTAATATAGGGCCACATTACATGGGAGTGCATAGACACATTTGAGAGTCCCATGCACAAGAGCACATTGGCCTATGTCAACTATTTTTTCTGATACTAACATCTGTCTTCTTGCTTATGATATTGTAAAAAAAAAAGAGGAAAAAAAAAAGAGAGAGAAAGAACTTGTTCCCAGGTTTGGCTCATGGAACATGAATGAGTCATGCTTCGTTGAAGGTGGAACCGTTGATTCCTGGGCATTTATCAGTTTGGATAGAAGTGTGTCTCGGCTAGCAAATGATATTATTGCTGCCTTATCTGGTAGATCTCAAGCACTTGGCATGAACAAGGGATCCACAACTATTGTTTCCCCTTACCATGGTAGGAGGGAAGAGCTTGAAGGTATGCAACTTGAGCGATGCTGAACTACTGTATGTACAAAAGAATCCAAGGAGATATCTGCAAAGGATCATTTGGTACCCTGAAAATCCTTGTCCGTATACTCAGTGAGAAGAATCCTGCTTATGGTGAGCTAAAGAGAATATGTGAAACTAAACTTGGTGTAGTTACCCCATGTTGTTTGTCAAGGAATATAAAGAAATTCAATTCTCAGTATTTGGCGAATGTTGCTTTGAAAAGAGGAGTCAGGACCAAGCACTCAAAAAAAAAAATTCATCAGTGGACCATCAACACAGACATTCATCGACAATGTTCCATCACAAATGTTGGGTGTACAACACGAAGAGATAAACATCCATCGACCCTTCATCATGGCAAGTATCTTTACTTTGGTAACACCATAACAATGATAGATTAGGAAACCTCTACATCGGCATACCCTTGAGCACTTAGCTCAAGAGCCCCAATTTTCGCACCATACTTCTTCCAATGAATTTTCCAAGTAAGCATGCATAGGGCTACATTACAAGGCCATGCACAAGGCACATATTTTACTCCACCCATGCACGAACATCCTTACCCATCACTCATTATGGGTTACGAGTACTTGGCATGACTCCTATGAACATCACCTTTGGAAGATCTAGAGGCCATCAATGGAGACTCGCAACGACACATTCATGCTAGAATCCAAGGATGAAGCACATATCATGGACTACAACTTGCACAGACTCAAAGAGACAAATGAAGAACTGGCCAGTCAATATTGCCACATATGGAAGATATACTGCTCTCATTTCTACAAAATGGACACTACCTCTCAAAGCACTACCTGGAACAACCATTACAACAAGGGTCTGTCAGGGACAACAGACTCGAGAGGGGGGGAGTGTTGAAGCTCAAGGTTAAGGACAAGCATAATAAATACATCAGAGAAGTGGAAACACAAGAAGGAGCACATAGGGATCTCCAAGAAGTGTATGTCAAATTTTCGGAAGAAATCCCTATAAAAATAGTGATTTTCACCACTAAAAGCCATTGTAAATAACATTTCATCTTTTTATAACTCCATTTTGTTCAAGTCAAGGAGTCCTCAAGCTTGAGGATTATTAGAAGTATCATCCTACCAATTTTCATAATTTTTAGACTTCGTTTGATCCCTCAAATAAGCCCTAGAACCTAATTTTTAACTAGGCCAGACACTAGGTCTGGACAGGGCCAAAACTACTCAAAAAACTATAAAAAGAGCTAGAGAGCTCATTTATGAGGTTAGCTGGTTAGAGAATAGAGCTTTTGTAAGAGAACTCTTTGTAATAGAAGCTTTCCATTGTTCCTCTCTTTGATCTTGCCTTGTGTGCGTGTGTGTGTGTGTGTGTATGTGTGTGCATGCTTGTGTGCTTTCACTCACACACTTGTGCCTTCACTTGCTCGTGGTCTTCATAGCAGTCCTCACGTCTCCGCGGATTGACAATTAAAGGAGGTGGTGCTTATGCTTGAGCTACAGGAAGCATTGTGGCTTTCTCATCTTGCTTGTGATATGGGTTTACCTCAGCATGGACCTTGTTTGCTCAGTGATAGTCAGAGTGCCATTGCTTTGGCTAAGAATTTGGTCTATCATACAAAGGCCAAGCACATTGAGGTGAGGTATCACTTCATTTGAGATTGTTTAGCCACTGAGCGCATTATTCTTGAGAAGGTTCACACTCGAGATAATGTTGTAGATGCTTTGACTAAAGCTCTACCATGGGATAGCTTTCGACACTGTTGTCACTTGATGGGGGTTACTTGATTCCTGGTCTTACACAGTCACTTGTATATGGTGTAACATGCCCATCAGGTGGGAGGTATAGTTTGTATACTTACACTCAGGTATTCTTTATCATTTTTCTATTTTTCTCCCATAATTACTTTGGTCATATTGGCCTTTAGTGGGAGATTGTTACCTTTAGTGTCCATGTGAAAGGCCAAATGGCCACTGGACACTTCTTTGTATATTTTCTTTAGTAAAACATATAGTGGCCTGGTGAGTCACAGACTGTAAGTTCGACCACATTTGAAAGACCTAAGAAGTTTGTCTTCGTGCTCCCTGTGTACTATGTTTTTTTTTGCGTATTCTGTAGTTTTTGTATGGAGTACTGTGTGCGGCCTTAGGAGCTCAATTTTTTACTCTAAGGGTATCTTCATGGAGCTCTCAAGAAGAAGAGCGCAGTGTGGTACATCACCATCGAAATACTTCACTTGTATATATGCCTATTTCCCTAACGGGCTACTTATCTTTGTACATTCTAGTGGTAATACATCAGTATTGTGTGTTGTGCTGCAAGCTTCTTCTTCTTCCTTGTGTTGTTCGCGTGCTTTCGCAGACGTCTAACTCCAACAATTGGTATCAGAGCAGGTCGTTGCTTCATCTAGGGCATCCTTGACACCTCTCCAATTGCAGACTCAGAATCGCATGAATTTTGGTGAGCATACTCAGTGTGTTTTTGAGATAGAAATGGCTTCGCTCTTTGGTGCCGAAATCGTGACCTGAGCTCGTTTCGACCTCCGAATGCACTACTGCAATGCTTATGCAGGCTATTTTGTCTTTTTGGGCCAAAGGTATATACCAACTTTGGTTCTCCAACATAAGCGTCTTGAGTTCTGCTATAGGTCTAGCAGAATTTGTCTAGTCAGTTCTGTTCAACTTTTAGAGATACAGTCAATTTTCTGCATCAAGGTATTTTATTCACTAGCCATGGCTGAAAGCAGTGATGTATTCCGTATGTTGGTTGTTGAGGATAAGTTGGATGGTACCAACTACCCATTATGGGCTTATATGATGCGACATGTATTGGTTGCAAAAGGACTGTGGAACATTGTGCAAGGTGTTGAAAAACGTCCTATCACACTTGCAACTCTTACAACAGTAGGTATTGAAGCTGATGTAGAAGGTGTCAAAGATGATGATATTCTGCATATTCGTGTTCGTGCTGCAATTTTTGTTGCACCTACTGTAGAGAAAATTCATTGGGATGGCAGAGATGCCCAGGCACATGCATTGATAGCTTTGTCTGTCAAACGTGCCATTATTCCTCACATTCACTCTTGCAGAATAGCTAAGGATGCTTGGGATACACTTACCACATTGTACCAAGCTAGGAATGAGGCTCATGTTGCTTAACACCAAAAATAATTGGAGAGTGAGCACATGAATGAAGGTGATTCTATGGACAACTTTCTAACAAAGATCAAAGACTTGAAGGAACAATTGATTTCTGTTGGTGAGGTTATACCAGATAGCTCACTTATGGAGACCATTTTGAATGGTCTTCCTGATTCATATCAGCGTTTTGCTTCTACTCTTTGGTTGATGATGAAAGGCAATCCAAATGCCTTGTCTTTTGAGGAGTTAGTCTCTGTTTTGTTGCAGGAGGATCAGTCTAGGCAGAACAGGTCCATTATGCATGTTGCAGATCAAGCTTTCCTGGCTAGACAAAGGAAAATGGAGCTCTTCAACTAGTAAGCAGAAATCTGCTAATTCTACACAATCGAAGAGGGAAGGCAAAGATGAAAAGAAATCAGAAAAGAGAAAATGTTTTGCAAGTACTATAAAGGAAATGATCATATCATAAATAACTGTCCAAAACTAGCTGTTAAAGAGGCAAAGAAGAAAGAGGCTAGAATGTTGTTGCAGAGGCCTCTATGTTGATTTCGTGACAAAAGCTTGTTCACTAACAAGACTGCGGAAAATTTCCACGACTCAACTAGAACTAAGCTAGAGTGATATTAGAACACCTCTATAATCATCAGTAGCTTAGCAACCTTCTGAAACTGAAAACTTTATAATTGTATTTAGTGAAAACTGAAAATTCACTTTACAGAAAGCTTCGCGTTTCCTTCAAGCTTCAATTCTGAACTTATTTACTTCAGACTTTACACTACTGTGTTTGCTTATAGTTAGATAATCTTTCCATTACTTAACTGTGCCAAAACTATGTTTTGAACTCACCGAAATTTCACCGAACTATCACAAGAATGTCACCGTAATCTTACCGGAATCTTACCGGAATCAACTGCAATTCTGTTTGTAATTACTTCAAATGATTGTTGATGAAGTAAGGAAGTAATACATGAGCTTCCTTCAGTAAATGAACTCTTTCTGAAGTTTAAGAAAAAACTTCACCAATTCTGAATGTCGTTTTACGGTTAGACTTTGTACTGTGTGTACGTGTTCCTTTTCACCGGATTCTTTGATCAACTTATAGCTGAGACTCCTAGCTTCAAGATAAGCTATCTCTCATGAAAAAATTTACATTGTGCTGCGAGATCTAACTCTCAGAAGTACTGGAAAAATGTTTACTGAGAAAACTATAACTGTTAACTAACTTTCACAGTAACATGAAATTACTCAGATTTCTTCACATACAAAGAATGCGCTCAATCTTCCACATGAACATGTGTTTTCTATTAGAGAAGATGTGTACAAAATAGCTTGGCCTCACTTTGCTCATAGCTATGGAAAACTCTCCTACTCTGAGTAGTTATTCCTTACCATCTCTCTCAGATGAATACCCGACAATTCAGGTTCTATTATTCATCTCTACATATGCACTTCTATATCACTATCCTCAGTATCTATATGCACTCTTCTATCTTTTCTCTTCTCACCTCTCACCTTCTATTCTCACCTCTTATTCTGGTTCTATGCTCTCTCTTATATACATTTTGATCTGAGATTCAAACTCGTAATTCTGAAAATTCCTACACCTTATATTACAGGTGTGAATTTGTCCCTTCACTAAGGCTTGATTTTCTGAATGTTTTGTTTCTGCTTCTCTTTGTCTTTCTTCGTCTTTATGTCTGTCTGTATGTCAAATTTGTGAGTGATTCTTCAACAGCTCCCCCTCAATCACTAATTTGCATTCTCTGATCTTTCATATATTCTTCTTTTCTTTTATACCTGCCATTTCTTTGAATCTGCTTGTCTTTACTCCATCCAAGCTCTTTGTCAGAATATCTGCTATCTGATCCTTTGTAGATGTGTATACTATTTCAATCTCTTTCTCCATTACCTTTTCCCTCAGGAAATGATATTGAATCTCTATGTGTTTTGTTCTTGCATGAAATACTGGATTTGCTGCAAGATACAACGAGCTCATATTATCTCCATGTATGATAGGTATACCTTGATCAATATCCATGCTTTTGAACAAGTTCTGCATCCATATCACTTCTTTCGCTGCTTCCACAAGTCCTTTATATTCTGCTTTTGTTGACGATAAAGCCACTGTGTGTTGCTTCTTTGAACACCAGCTTACAAGCTTATCTCCTAGGTATATCATATACCCATGTGTTGACCTTCTGTCATCTTGACTTCCTGCCCAGTCTGAGTCACTATATGCTCTCAGCTTTATCTCTGACGTATAAGGATAATATAATCCTTCCTTTATAGTTCTTTTGATATATCTAAGAACTCTTTGTCCTGCAACCCAACGTTGATCCTTCGGACAATGCATAAACTGTGAGAGAACTCCCACTACATAATTGAGATCCAGTCTTGTTAGCGTAGCATAAATCAAGCTTCCCACTAATGACTGATACTTCCTCATATCTTTAAACTCTACACCACCATATTTGCTGAGTTTATGATTTACTTCAAGCGGTGTTGAAGCTTCTCTGCAATTCTCCATGTTACCTTTCTTGTGAAACATATACACCATGATCTGTATATGTAACTTCCATTCCAAGAAAATATGATAATTCTCCTAGATCACTGATCTTGAACTCTTTTCAAGCAATCTCTTTACCTCTTTGATTCCTTCATCTGAGGTTCCTGTGATTATTATGTCATCTACATAAATACAAATGTAGATCATACCTTCATCTATTCTCTTAACGAGTAGACTTGCATCAGCTTTCGAACTTTGCGATCCAAGGTCATTGAGATACTTCACAAGTCTGTAATTCCAAGCTCTTGGAGCTTGCTTCAATCCATAGAGAGCTCTTCTTAATCTGCAAACATGATCTGGGTAACTTGAACTTACAAACCCTTCAAGTTGGTCCATGTAAACTTCATCTGATATATATCCATTCAAAAATGCATTCTTTATATCCAGCTTACTTAGCTTCCATCCTTTTGATGCTGCTATAGCAATCAATGTCCTTATGGTTGACATCTTTGCCACCGGACTAAACGTCTCATCTAATCTATGCCATGCGTCTGAGCATAGCCTTTGACCACCAGTCTAGCTTTGTATATGGCTATCCTTCCATCTGCAAGTTTTTTAACTTTGTAAACCCATTTATTTCCAATCACTTTCTTACCATTTGGTTTTGGAACAATTTCCCAAGTCTTGTTCTCTTCAAAAGCATTGAACTCCTCCTTCATTGCTTCTTCCCATTGTTTCTTACCTTTTGCTTCACCGTAATTCGGAGGTTCTTCATCGTTCTTTACTAAGTAAGCATAGTTTTTCTGAGTCAAGTAAGAAGTGTCATAGAAATACCTTGTTGGTTGTTTCCTTGCTCTGTTTGACCTTCTTAGCTCATATTCTTCATGTGTATCTGAATACACATCTTCATCACATCTTGGTTCATCTTCGTTTCTCATACCTTATCCAATCCTGGACGTACTTGCCTGCATATGATCTTCATCTCCATTCACCTGCATATGTGATTTTCCTTTTTCTTTCCTTCTTATCTCTTCTTCAAGTGTTTCAACACTATGCTCTTTATCTGTATACCAACTCTTTCCTTCATCAAATGTCACATCTCTGGAAACAGTAAACTGTTTGGTTAAAGGACTCCATAACCTATAACCCATCTGCTTTTCATCATATCCGATGAACACATATTTTTCAACTTTTGGTTCAAGCTTATGTCTGAGTTGTGATGGTACATAAGCATAAGCAACTGATCCAAACACTTTACAATGATCAAGTGTTGGTTTCTTACCCCACCAAGCTTCATAAGGGGTCATCCCATTCAAAGCTGTACATGGTAATCTATTTACCAGATATGTTGCTGTATTTACAGCCTCAGCCCAAAGATAATTTGGACAATTCTTCTCCTTTAGCATTGCTCTTGCAAACTCAAGTACAGTTCGGTTTCTTCTTTCTGCTACTCCATTTTGTTGCGGTGTATACCTGCAAGTTATTTCTCTTTTGATACCTGCATTCCACAGATAATCATTGAACTCTCGAGAAAAATATTCTCCTCCTCCATCAGACCTTAGTCTTTTGAGTTTCTGTCTTGTAAGTCTTTCAGCATATGCATGAAAATGCCTGAAAGCTTCAAATACTTCTGACTTCTCTTTCAAAACATAAAGAGTTATCCATCTTGTTGCATCATCAATAAAAAGAACATAATACCTTGAGCCGCTCATAGATCCTTCTTTTGTTGGTCCCCATACATCTGTATGTATGAGTTCTAACACACCATCGTGTTTGTACCCATTCTTCTGAAATGGTAACCTGTGGGCTTTTCCCATTTGACAAGCTTCGCACTTGTGAATCATATGTTGATTCTTCATATTCGGTAATCCTCTCAGGGATTGTTCCTCCACCATAATTTTGATTTCTGTTTCATTAAAATGTCCTAACCTCTTATGCCAGAGGTCTAACTCTATAAATACCTCATCACCATGTGTGATCAAGGCTTGACCAACATTTCCTTGTACTTTTAGAGTAAAAAGTCTACCTTCCTTTTTACCATGGACAATCTGATTGTATCTATTCTCTGGATCTTCAACAAATACTCCTTCATTTGTAAACCTGACTTGAAAACCTTTTTCTACTATCTGACCCACATTGATCAGATTCTTCGAGATTGATGGAACATACAAAACATTCGTTAGTAGGTCAGCTCCATTCTTACACTTTACCTTTCCAATTGACCTTACATTATGTTTTGTGTTATCACCTGTCTGTACTATATGATTTGAAATATCTCCTTCAAGTTCTGATAACAATTCTATATTTCCTGACTTGAACAACCAGAGTCAATATAGAATACCTTGAGGTCTTCGTTTTCTGTCACACTTATCGAGTTCATCATCAACGTTGTATGACTGTCATTCTGAGTATCATTTGCATAATTGTAGTAGGTAGTGTTGTGAGACTGATTCTGTCCCCAACTTCTTGCTCCACCTCTACCATATCCGCCTCTTTGGCTTTGTCTACCTCTTTGATATCTTCCGCTTCTGCCTCTACTGTTATTGTTCTGATTCTGACTTGATCCTTGAGAATTATGCCAGTAATCATAAGCCAAATGATTGCTTAATCTGCAGATCCAACAAGTCTTCTTGTTGTTAGTCTGATTACCTCTTCTTTTACCTCTTTTTCTGATGTTACCTCTTCCTCTTGCATAATTTGCTTGAGCAGTCACTTCTTCTTCACCTTTTTCTTTACCTTTATCACCTTTCTTCTTATTCTTTGCATACATAGCCGAACTACGACCTTTATCTCCATCTATCTTCAAATCTTGCTCAAACGTTAGCATTAGTCCAAGCAATTGATTTAAATCTGCTACAAAATGATTTAAAGAAAGTTCAGTTGAGAGTACGAAAGGTTTCCACCTTTCATCTCCTCTCAAACCTGCAAGCACTTGCGCTATTAACCTGTGGTCTTCGATATCTTCATTAATCGATCCAAGACTGTCCGCCAAGTCTTTCATCTTAGTGACATAATCACTAATGCTTGGACTTTGCTTTTTCTTGAACGTTGTAAACTCTGACCATAAGCTGCCTTCCTAGCTTTCGTCCTATTTTGGAAATGATCTTCCAATGCACTCCATATGTCTTCCGCTTTCTCCAGACCTCTAATATGTGGTAGTAGATGATCTGTAACGGTATTGTAGATATAGGCTCTTGCCGTTGCATCTTTCTTTTGCCACAGCTTCAAGGCTTCTAACTCTTCTTTCTTCGGTTGACTGTCATCTTCGAAATTCGGCTTTTTTTCTTCTCCTGTCACATATATCATTAAGTCCTTACTCATAAGTAAGGTTTCCATGCGCATTACCCATGCGGGATAATTATCTATCTATGACCAATTTGTCAATAGAGATATGATCTGCCATAATCTTCTTGATTATGTTACTTTCGGTGAGTGTAATGTTAAAAGGTTTTACCTTTTACAAACCTTTACCCTTGAGAATTACTTCGGAACGTTTCTTGACGCCGTTTGTTAGCTTTACCTTTCTTTATGAGAATTCTTCAAATTCTCTTTCCGTTTCTTCTTCTGAGAAACCTTTTCTGCTATTCAGAACCTTTCGCTCTGATACCACTTGTTGATTTCGTGACAAAAGCTTGTTCACTAACAAGACTATGGAAAATTGCCACGACTCAACTAGAACTAAGCTAGAGTGATATTAGAACACCTCTATAATCATCAGTAACTTAGCAACCTTCTGAAATTGAAAACTTTATAACTGTATTTAGTGAAAACTGAAAATTCACTTTACAGAAAGCTTCGTGTTTCCTTCAAGCTTCAATTCTGAACTTATTTACTTCAGACTTTACACTACTGTGTTTGCTTATAGTTAGATAATCTTTCTGTTACTTAACTGTGCCAAAACTATGTTTTGAACTCACTGAAATTTCACCGAAATGTCACCAGAATGTCACCCTAATCTTACCGAAATCTTACCGGAATCAACTGCAATTCTGTTTGTAATTGCTTCAAATGATTGTTGATGAAGTAAGGAAGTAATACCTGAGCTTCCTTTAGTAAATGAACTCTTTCTAAAGTATAAGAAAAAACTTCACCAGTTCTGAATGTCTTTTTACGGTCAGACTTTGTACTGTGTGTACGTGTTCCTTTTCACCGGATTCTTTGATCAACATATAGTTGAGACTCCTAGCTTCAAGATAAGCTACCTTTCATGAAAAACTTTACACTGTGCTGCGAGATCTAACTCTCAAAAGTACCGGAAAAATAATTACTGAGAAAACTATAACTTTTAACTAACTTTCACAGTAACATGAAATTACTCAGATTTCTTCACATACGAAGAATGCGCTCAATCTTCCACATGAACATGTGTTTTCTATTAGAGAAGATGTGTACAAAATAGCTTGGCCTCACTTTGCTTATAGCTATGGAAAACTCTCCTACTCTGAGTAGTTATTCCTTACCATCTCTCTCAGATGAATACCTGACAATTCAGGTTCTATTATTCATCTCTACATACGCGATCTCTGGCGTCTTCTATATCACTATCCTCAGTATCTATATGTGCTCTTCTACCTTTTCTCTTCTCACCTCTCACCTTCTATTCTCACCTCTTATTCCGGTTCTATGCTCTCTCTTATATACATTTTGATTCGAGATTCAAACTCGTAATTCTGAAAATTCCTACACCTTATATTACAGGTGTGAATTTGTCCCTTCACTAAGGCTTGATTTTCTGAATGTTTTGTTTCTGCTTCTCTTTGTCTTTCTTCGTCTTTATGTCTATCTGTATGTCAAATTTGTGAGTGATTCTTCAACACTCTACATCAAAAACAGAGTCATCTAATATGGTGTAGGAAGAAGAATGGGAATTTACTACTTTTGTAGTTTTAACCCATCTTCTCATGAGAAATGTATGTCTGTAGTAGATTCAGATGTTTGGTACTTTGATAGTGGGGCGACCAAACATATTACCTCATAGCACAGTTTCTTCTCTTCACTCGAGCCTACCCCTACAAGGAATACTGTTACATGCACTAACAACTCCTCTTATCCTATTATGGGAGTTGGTAAGATCATTTCAACTATTGCTGATGGTAGTTCTTTCACTTTGTCAGATGCTTTGTTTGTGCCAAGGATCAAGAAAAATATGTTATCAGTTTTTGCATTCGCCAAGATTGGCTTGGTTGTGAAATTTGTCGATGACAGATGTACAGTTCATGATCTATCAAATGGAGATGTGATTATTGCTTTTGGCATTTTATGTCATGGGTTGTATAAGCTCATAGACTATGAAAGATATGTAAATGATTCAGCATGTGTAGTACACGATTCTCACACTATGTCAGATGCAAAGCTTTGGCATGCACGCTTTCGTCATCTGAATTTTTCTAGTTTGCTACACCTATAGAAATCTAAAATGGTGTCCTCTTTGCCCAAACTTGAGGCACCTAGAAAACATGTTTGTGATAGTTGTATTTTGGGCAAAATGCAGCATTCGTCCTTTCCAAAACATGGTTCAATTTGGGCTAC
Organism: Ceratopteris richardii; assembly: GCA_020310875.1. NCBI lineage: Eukaryota > Viridiplantae > Streptophyta > Polypodiopsida > Polypodiales > Pteridaceae > Ceratopteris > Ceratopteris richardii. The sequence continues at coordinate 113,721,149 of CM035418.1, forward strand.
TCAGAAATTGCAGCTTGTACATAGTGATGTTTGTGGTCCTATGCAGACACCTTCTTTTGGAAATTAACTTTACTTCGTGACTTTCATCGATAATGTTTCCAGGCATGCATGGGTATATCTAAGGCAAACTCCGAAGTGTTCATGTGCTTCAAACAGTTTTTGGTTTTGGTTGAAAATCTGTCAGCATGTAAAATGGGCACCCTCCATTCTGATCGGGGGGGGGATATGTCTTCTGATTTTAATGCATTTCTGGCTAAACGTGGGATAAAACACCAGTGTACAATGTCGTATACACCTCAACAGAATGGAGTTGTTCAACGAAAGAACATGTCACTCATGGAGATGGCGAGGTGTATGGTCAAGAGTCAGGCTTTACCACATAGCTTCTGGCTTGAGGCTGTCATGTGTGTCGCATATGTACTTAACAGGTGTCCCACTAAAGCGCTACACTCTATCACTCCATATAAGGCTTGGCATGACTGCAAGCCATTTGTTTCTCATCTTCGTGTTTTTGGTTGTTTGGCATATGCATTAGTGCCCGAACAACATCGTAGAAAATTGGATGATAAAGGAGTAAAATGTATTTTTGTTGGGTACACTTCTGAAGGTAAAGGCTATCATCTCCATCATCCACAGACTAAACGCATTCTGGTTAGCCATGATGTTGTTTTTGTGGAAGATGCTATTCAGCCATTGCTTTCATGTACTGAGGAGACATCTATTAGCTCCAAAGACATGTATGATACTTTGTTGTCTCTTTTTACAGGTGGATTGCCTAGTGTTGGTCCTAATGAGGCAACTTCTCAACCTTTGTAGGTTTCATGTGATGATGCAGATCATTCCATTTCTAATGTAGATTTACATGATGCACTTATTGATGAAAGAGCTAATATTGAGAAGGCATTGAATTTTGTGAATCATTTCCCCAACTGTAAGGATGACTACTATCCAAGTAGTACGATTTGTGGCTACACAAAAGTGATGGCCAATCTATCACATGGATGTCAAATTAGCATTCTTGAATGGAGACTCAAGCAGGAGGTATATGTGTCTGAGCCACCAGGGTTTGAGGCTCCCCATTTAGAGAACAAGGTATGTAAGAGGAAGAAGGCACTATATGGGCTGAAATAAGCCCCTAGAGCATGGTACTAAGGGATAGATAAGTATCTCTTGGATCTAGGTTTTAAAAGTTTTGCTTCTAATGCTAATTTGTATCTTCTAAAGAGAGGAGGGAAGACAATTTTGCTTGTACTCTATGTAGATGACCGTTTGATTACAAGAAATGATGATTCTCTTCTTCAGCAAACAAAAGATGCCCTCCATTCAAAAATCAAAATGACAAACTTGGGCTTAATGCATTATTGCTTAGGCCTTGAATTTTGGCAAGAATGAGGGAATATTTTCATCTCTCAAGAAAAGTATGCAAGATAGATATTGAAGGCATTATGTTGGAGTTAGACGTCTGTGGAAGCACGTGAAAAACACAAGGAAGAAGAAGAAGCTTGGAGCACAACACACAATGTTGAATGTATTACCAGTAGAATGTACAAAGATAGGTAACCCGTTAGGGCAATACACGTATATACAAGCCAGGGGAAAAAAATCTCCTAAAGAGGGAAAAAAGTGCCTCGGCGGTCCTAGAGTGTTCACACACATCACTACCTAAATATATCAACAAATCCCCCCTGGGAGTGATGTGGAAGTGCCAAGCTATGTGGAATCAATCCACAAAAGGAAGTAAGCCCAAAGCTTTGCCAAAAGCTTCAAACTTCTCCCTAGGCAGAGCCTTCGTAAAAAGGTCTACAATGTTCTCCTGTGTGGGCACATATGCCAAGCTGATCTCCCCAGCAGAGAACCTCTCCCTCACATAATGATAATGCACCTCAACGTGCTTAGTGTGAGCATGGAACACAGGGTTCCTCACAACTGCCAATGTGCTCTGATTGTTAGTGAAGATGGTGGTGGCAGAAGACAAACCAACACCCAAATCATCCATAAGGCATTTGAGTCACACACGTTCAACAGTCGTTGTGAAAGCTTCCCTATACTAAGCCTCACAACTAGAACTGGCCATCGTAGCCTGATTCTTGCTCAACCAAGATATACATGAGCTACAAAGCATGAAGCAAAAGCCACTAGTGGACACACAAGTGTCATAGCAACCAACCCAATCACTATCAGAAAAATCATGCAAATTTGGTGGTAGTGATCCCCCCTTGGGATAAAACAATCCAAGTAGTCGGGTTACCACTCAAGTAGCGAAAGATGCTCTTAACCATCTGCCAATGCTTGACACCTAGGCAATGCATAAACCTACTCATCTATGAGACATCAAACTGAATATCTGGCCGAGTAATGCATAAGTAAATCAGGGATCCAACAGCCTGCTGATAGAGAACAGCATCAAATTCATCCCCAGCATCATGAAGACTCAATCGTAAACCTATCTCCATATGAGTGGCAATAGGCTTACAATCTTCAAGGCTAAAACGCTGCAATAATGTGTCAATATATTTCGTTTGACACAAATCCATTCCACCATCAACTTGCATAAACTAAATGCCCCAAATCAGACATCTCAAATGAGGCATGCAAATCAGCCTTAAAATCAGCAATATGTGGTGTATCATGAGGACTAGTGAGCAGCATGTCATCAACATATACCACAATGATCAGAAGTACATCATCAGCATGCTTAACATATAAGGTGCTTTTAGTTGGACTATTCTCAAAACCATGTGCAATGAGATATGCATGTATCTTTTTATACCAAGCACATGGTGCTTGCTTTAAACCATATAATGCATTCTTTAACCTGCGCACTTGGTTTTCATGCCTTTTCTACACAAAGCCCTGGGGCTGAAAAACATACACTCCTTCATGCAAGTCACCATTTAAAAATGTTGTTTTAATGTCCAACTAATGTACATTCCAACCATGATGAGCTACAAGTGCACAGATGCAACGAACAGTAGCCATTGTGCAAGTAGGAGCAAAGGTTTCATCAAAATCAATGCCTCTTTCTTGCGCATAACCCTTTGCAACAAGCTTGGCCTTATACCTATCAATTGTTCATTTAGAATTTCAGCTTGTATACCCACTTTGTGCCAATGGCCTTCTTGCTAGGAGGCAAGTCACATAAATACCAAGTACCATTCTTTATTATAGCATCATATTCAAATTGCATAGCAGCCATCCAATTTTCTGAATTTTGTGCTTCATCGAACGAAACAGGATCATTCTCATCACAGAGACTAGATGTAGCCATAGCATAGCAATCTAATGCAAAAGAGGCACTATGAGAGCCTGAACAAGTACGATATGACAGAGGTGCATCTAATTTGTTGTCATGCAAAGTTTGCACCAGCCATTTTGGCATAGTTTTTGCCTGCTCAATATCAGCTCTCTCATCAAAAAGTGCATCATGTAAATGTGCATCAGAAATGGAATGATCTGCATCATCACATGAAACCTGCAAAGGTTGAGAAAGTTGCCTCATTAGGACCAACACTAGACTATCCACCTGTAAAAAGAGGCAGCAAAGTATCATACATATCTTTGGAGCTAATAGATGTCTCCTTAGTACATGAAAGTAAGGGTGGATAACATCTTCCACAAAAACAACATCATGGCTAACAAGAATGTGTTTAGTCTATGGATGATACAGACGATAGCCTTTGTTGTCAAAACTATACCCAACAAAAATACATTTCACCGCTTTATCATCCAATTTTCTGTGATGTTGTTTAGGCACTAATGCATATGCCAAACAACCAAAAACACATAGATGAGCAACATATGGCTTGCGACCATGCCAAGCCTCATATGAAGTGATAGACTGTAGCACTTTAGTGGGACACCTGTTAAGTACATATGCTACACACATGACAGCCTCAAGCCAAAAACTATGTAGTAAAGCCTGACTCTTGACCATACACCTCATCATCTCCATGAGTGACATGTTCTTCCATTCAACAACTCCATTATGTTGAGGTGTATACGGCACTATACACTGGTGTTTTATCCCATGTTCAACTAGAAATGCATTGAAATTAGAAGACATATATTCCCCCCCTCAATCAAAATGCATGGTGCCCATTTTACATGCTGACATATTTTTTGCCAAAACCAGAAATTCTTTGAAGCACAGAAACACTTCGGACTTTTCTTTCAATGGATATATCCATGCATGCCTAGAAAAATCATCGATGAAAGTCATGAAGTAAAGATAGTTCCCAAAAGAAAGTGTCTTCATAGGACCATATACATCACTATGTACAAGCTGCAATTTCTGAGTAGCCCGAACTGAACCATCTTTTGGAAAGGAAGAACGCTACATTTTGCCAAAATTGTTGATATATTTAGGTAGTGATGTGTGTGAGCACACTAGGACCTTCGGGGCACTTTTTACCCTCTTTAGGAGGGCTTTTTTCCCTCGACTTGTATATATGCCTATTGCCCTAACAGGCTACTTATCTTTTGTACATTTTGGTGGTAATACATTCAGTATTGAGTGATGAGCTCCAAGCTTCTTCTTCTTCCTTGTGTTGTTCACATGCTTTCGCAAACGTCTAACTCCAAGAATTGGTATCAGAGCAGGGTGCCGCTTCATATAGGGCATTGTCTACACCTCTCTAATTGTAGTCTCAGAAAAAACGCATGAGTTTTAGTGAGCTCAAAATCGCGATCTAAGCTCGTTTAGGCCTCCGAACGCACTATCGCAACACTTGTGCAGGCTATTTTGTCTTTTTGTGCCAAAGGTATATACCAGTTTTGGTTCGCCATTATAAGCATCTTGAAGTCTGCCACAGGTTTAGCAGAATTCGTCAGGACACTTCTATTCAACTTTTTGAGATACAGTCAATTTTCTGCATCAAGGTATTTTAGTCACTAGTCATGGCTGAAAGTAGTGATGTATTTCGTATGTTGGCTATTGAAGATAAGTTGGATGGTACCAACTACCCATTGTGGGCTTATATCATGCGACATGTATTAGTTGCAAAAGGACTGTGAAACATTGTGCAGGGTGTTGAAAAATGTCCTATCACACCTACAACTGTTACAACTGCAGGTATTGAAGCTGATGCAAAAGGTGTCGAAGATGATGATATTCTGCATTTTCTTATTCGTGCTGCGGTTTCTGTTGCATCTACTGTAGAGAAAATTTGTTGGGATGGCAGAGATGCCCAGGCATATGCATTGATATCTTTGTCTGTCAAATGTGCCATTATTCCTCACATTTGCTTTTGCAGAACAGCTAAGGATGCTTGGGATACACTTACTACATTGTACCAGGTTAGGAATGAGGCTCTTGTTGCTTACCTCTGAAAACAGTTGGAAAGTGAGCACATGAATGAAGGTGATTCTATGGATAGTTTTCTAACGAAGATCAAAGACTTGAAGGAGCAGTTGATTTCTGTTGATGAGGTTATACCAGATAGCTCACTTGTGCAGACTGTTCTGAATGGTCTTCTTGATTCATATCAGAGTTTTGCTTCTACTCTTCAGTTGATGATGAAAGGCAATCCAAATGCCTTGTCATTTGAGGAGCTAGTCTCTCTATTGCACGAGGATCAGTCCAGGCAGAACAGGTCCATTATGCATGTTACAGATCAAGCTTTCCTGGCTAATCAGAAGGGCAAAGGAAAATGGAGCTCTTCAACTAGTAAGCAAAAATTTGCTAATGCTGCAGAATCGAAGAGGGAAGACAAATATGAAAAGAAATCCAAAAAGCAGAAATTGTTTTGCAAGTATTGTAAAGGAAATGACCATATCATAAAGAATTATCCAAAATTAGCTGCTAAAGAGGCAAAGAAGAAAGAGGCTGGAATGGTTGTTGCAGAGGCCTCTACACCAAAAATAGAGTCTGCTAATCTTGTGCAGGAAGAAGAATGGGCATGTACTACTGTTTGCAGTTTTGAACCATCTTCTCATGAGCAGTGCATGTCTGCAAAAGACTCAGATGTTGTACTTTGACAGTGGGGCGACCAAACATATTACCTCGCAACACAGTTTCTTCTCTTCACTTGAGCCTACCCCTACAGCGAATACTATCACATGTGTCAACAACTCCTCTTATCCTGTCATGGGAGTTGGTAAGATCATTTTGACTATTGCTGATGGTAGTTCTTTCACTTTTTCAGATGCTTTGTTTGTGCCAGGGATCAAGAAAAATATGTTATCAATTTTTGCATTAACCAAGATTGGCTTGGTTGTGAAATTTGTTGATGATAGATGTAGAGTTCATGATCTGTCAAATGGCAGCGTGATCATTGCTTCTAGCATTTTATGTCGTGGGTTGTATAAGCTCATAGGCTATGAAATATCTGTAAATGATTTGCCATGTGCAGTACATGATTCTCGAGCTATGTCAGATGCAAAGCTTTGGCATGCACGCTTTGGTCATCTGAATTTTGCTAGTTTGCTATGCCTATAGAAATCTAAAATGGTGTCCTCTTTTCCCAAACTTCAGCCACCGAGAAAACATGTTTGTGAAGTTTGTACTTTAAGAAAAATGCAGCATTCCTCATTTCCAAAAGATGGTTCAGTTCGGGCTACTCAGAAATTGCAGCTTGTACATAGTGATGTATGTGGTCCTATGCAGACATATTCTTTTGGAAATTATCTTTACTTCATTACTTTCATTGATGATTTTTCGAGGCATGCACCGGTATATCCATTAAAAGAAAAGTCTAAAGTGTTCATGTGCTTCAAACAGTTTTTGGTTTTGGTTGAAAATCTGTCAGCATGCAAAATGGGCACCCTCCATTCTGATCGAAGGGGGGAATATATGTCTTCTGATTTTAATGCATTTCTAGCTAAACGTGAGATAAAACACCAGTGTATAGTGTCGTATACACCTTAGAAGAATGTAGTTGCTAAACGAAAGAACAGGTCACTCATGGAGATGGCGAGGTGTACACTAAAGCACTACAGTCTATCACTCCATATGAGGCTTGGCATGATCGCAAGCCATCTGTTGCTCATCTACATGTTTTTGGTTCTCTGGCATATGCATTAGTTCCTGAACAATATCGTAGAAAATTGGATGATAAAGCAGTCAAATTTTTTTTGTTCGGTATAGTTCTGAGAGTAAAGGCTATCATCTATATCATCCACACACTCAATGCATTCTGGTTAGCCGTGATGTTGTTTTTGTGGAACATGCTATTCAACCATTGCTTTCATGTACTAAGGAGACATCTCTTAGCTCCAAAGACATGTATGATACCTTGCTGCCTCTTTTTACAGGTGGAAAGTCTAGTGCTAGTCCTAATGAGGCAACTTCTCAGCCTTTGCACGTTTCATGTGATGATGCAGATCATTCCATTTCTGATGTAGATTTACATGATGCACTTTTTGATGAGAGAGTTGATATTGAGCAGGCAAGAACTACGCCAAAATGGCTGGTGCAGACCTTGCGTGATAGTAAATTAGATGCACCTCTATCATATCGTACTCGATCAAGATCTCATAGTGCCTCGTTTGCATCAGATTGCTATGCTATGGCTGCATCTAGTCTTTGTGATGAGATTAAGCCTATTTCGTTGATGAAGCACAGAATTAAAAAAATTGGATGGCTGCTATGCAATCTAAATATGATGTTATAATGAAGAATGGTACTTGGTCTTTATGTGGCTTGCCTCCTGGCAAGAAGGCCATTGGCACTAAGTGGGTGTACAAGCTGAAGCGTAAACCTGATGGTACAGTTGATAGGTATAAGGCTAGGCTTGTTGCAAAGGGTTATGCGCAGGAAAGAGACATTGATTTTGATGAAACCTTTGCTCCTACTTGCCGAATGACTATTGTTCATAGCATCTGTGCACTTGCAGCTCATCATGGTTGGAATGTACATCAGTTGGACATTAAAACAGCATTTCTGAATGGTGACTTGCATGAAGAAGTGTATGCTTTTCAACCCCATGGCTTTGTGCAAAAAGGGCATGAAAACTAGGTGTGCAGGTTAAAGAAGGCATTATACGGTTTAAAGCAAGCACCACGTGCTTGGTATGAAAAGATACATGCCTATCTTATTGCACATGGTTTTGAGAACAATCCACCTGAAAGCACCTTATATGTTAAGCGTGCTAATGATGTACTTCTGATCATTATGGTTTATGTTGATGACATGTTGTCACTGGTCCTCATGAGAAGCATATTACTGACTTTAAGGCTGATTTGCATGCCTCATTTGAGATGTCTGATTTGGGGCATTTGCATCATTATTCGGGCATTCAATTTATGCATGTTGATGGTGGAATGTCTTTGTGTCAAACGAAATATATTGACACATTATTACAATATTTTGGCCTTGATGACTATAAACCTATTGCCACTCCTATGGAGATAGGTTTATGATTGAGTCTTCATGATGCTGGAGATGCATTTGATGATGTTCTCTATCAGCAGGCTATTGGATGCTTGATTTACTTATGCATTACTCGGTTAGATATTCAGTTTGTTATCTCATAGATGAGCACGTTTATGCATTGCCCAGGAGTCAAGCATTGGCAGGTGGTTAAGCGCATCTTTTGCTACTTGAGTGGTACTCGGCTACTTGGTTTGTTTTATCCCAAGGGGGATCACTATCGCCAGATTTGCATGCTTTTTTTTATTTTGATTGGGTTGGTTGCCATGACACTCATGTGTCCACTAGTGGCTTTTGCATCATGCTTGGTAGCTCATGTATATCTTGGTTGAGCAAGAAGCAGCCTATTGTGGCCACTTCCAGTTGTGAGGCTGAGTATAGGGCAGCTTTCATAGCGATTCTTGAGTGTGTGTGGTTCAAACACCTTATGGCTGATTTGGGTGTTGGTTTGTCTTCTGCCACCACCATCTTCACTGACAATCAGAGTGCATGGCAGTTGCGAGGAACCCTGTGTTCCATGCTTGCACTAAGCACATTGAAGTGCATTATCATTATGTCAGGGAGAGGTTCTCTGCTGAGGAGATTAGCTTGGCATATGTGCCCATGCAGGAAAACATTGTAGAACTTTTCACAAAGGCTCTACCTATGGAGAAGTTTGAAGCTTTCTGCAAAGCTTTGGGCTTACTTCCTTTTGTGGAGTGATTTCCACATAGCTTGGCACTACCTTATACATGAGTGCCAGCTCCTTGTTCACCGCATCACTCCCAGGGGGATCTGTTGATATATTTAGGTAGTGATGTGTGTGAACACGCTAGGACTGCCGGGGCACTTTTTTCCCTCTTTAGGATATTTTTTTCCCCGGCTTGTATATACGCCTATTGCCCTAACGGGCTACTTATCTTTTGTAGATTCTAGTGGTAATACATTCAGTACTGAGTGTTGAGCTCCAAGTTTCTTCTTCTTCCTTGTGTTGTTCGCGTGCTTCCGCAGACGTCTAACTCCAACAAAAATACAGCCTTCACATACATGTTTACCGAGTGCCTCAAGTTTGGGCAAAGAGGATACCATTTCAGATTTCTGCAGGCATAGCAAACCAGCAAAATTCAAATGAACAAAGCGTGCATGCCTCTTACCAACTCTCATGACAGGATAAGAGGAGTTTGGCGCATGTGACAGTATTCCCTCTAGGGGCAAGCTTGAGTGAGGAGAAGAAACTGCACTACGAGGTAATCTTTTTGGTCGCCCCACTATCAAAGTACCAAACGGCTGAGTTTAGTGCAGACATGCATTGCTCATTCGAAGATGGATCAAAGGTGAAAATAGTAGTAAATGCCCATTCTTCTTCCTGCATAAGATTAGCAGACTCTATTTTTGGTGTAGAGGCCTCTACAACAACCATTCTGGCCTCTTTCTTCTTTGCCTCTTTAGCAGCCAGTTTTGGATAGCTCTTGATGACATGATCATTTGCTTTACAGTATTTGCAAAACAGTTTCTGCTTTTCATATTTCTTCTCATCTTTGTCTTCCGTCTTCAAATGTGCAGCATTTGTAGACTTCAACTTACTAGTAGAAAAGCTCCATTTTCCTTTGCCCTTCTGGCTAGCCAAGAAAGCTTGATCTGCAACATGCATAATAGACATGTTCTTCCTAGACTGATCTTCCTGCAACAAAACAAAGACTAACTCCTCAAATATCAAGGCATTTGGATTGCCTTTCATCATCAAATGAAGAGTAGAAGCAAAACTTTGATATGAATCAAGAATACCATTCAGAATGGTCTGCACAAGTGAGCTATCTGGTATAACTTCATCAGTAGAAATCAACTATTCTTTTAAATCCTTGATCTTTATTAGAAAATTATTCCATAGAATCACCTTCATTCATGTGCTCACTCTCCAATTGTTTTTGGAGGTAAGCAACACGAGCCTCATTCCTAGCCTGGTATAATGTGGTAAGTGTATCCTAAGCATTCTTAGTTGTTCCACAAGAATAAATGTGAGGAGCTCCAGCACTTGTATTTGCAGTACCTGTATTTGCAAGTGTAACAGGACGTCTTTCAACACTCTGCACAATATTCCATAGTCCTTTTGCGACCAATACATGATGCATCATATAAGCCCATAATGGGTAGTTGGTACCATCTAACTTATCCTCAACAGCCAACATACGGAATACATCATTGCTTTCAGCCATGGCCAGTGACTAAAATACCTTGATGCAGAAAATTGAATGTACCTCAAAAAGTTGAACAGAACTGCCCAGACAAATTCTATTAAACATGTAGCAGACTTCGAGACACTTATACTAGCGAACCAAAACTAGTATATACCTTTGGCACAAGAAGATGAAATAGCCTGCACAAGCATTGCGATAGTGTATTCGGAGGTCAAAACGAGCTCAGATCACGATTTTGGCACCATATAGCAAAGCTATTTTGATCTCTGAAACACCCTGAGTATGCTTATCAAATGTCATGCGATTTTGAGTCTGCAATCAAAGAGGTGTAGACAACGCCCTAGATGAAGCGGCGACCTGCTCTGATACAAATTGTTGGAGTTAGACATCTGCGAAAGCATGCGAACAACACAAGGAAGAAGAAGAATCTTGGAGCACAACACACATGTATTACCACTAGAATGTACAAAGATAAGTAGACCATTAGGGCAATAGGCGTATATACAAGCCGGGGGAAAAAAACCTCCTAAAGAGGGAAAAAAGTGTTCGGGCGGTCCTAGAGTGTTCACCTAATATATCAACACATTTAGCATGGAGAATTGCAAGGAAATTTCTACACCTAAGGAGGTCAGCATAAAATTATCTATCGGAGATATTTCATCTCTAGTGGATACTAGAAGATACAAGAAATTAGCTGGAAGTATCATCTAATTATGCATAGCAGACCAGATATCTCTTATGTTCTTGGAGTAGTACGCAGGTTCTCTAATAAGCCATTCCAAACTCATTGGAAGGCATGCATGTGGATACTCAGGTATGTGAAAGGAACCACAAATTATGGTATTCTTTATGAAGAAGGATCATCTCTAGTTGTATATTGTGACTCGGATTGGGCAAGGGATATTGATACTAGAAAATCAGTTTCTGGATATTGCTTTTCTTTAGGATCTGGATTTTCTCTTAGATCAGTAAGAAGCAATTGACTATATAATTATCATGTGAAGTAGTATGGTTGAGGAGGATCCTATGGCATATAAGAATACAAGGACAGGAGGCTACAGGGTTGAAGTGTGACAACCAAAGTTGCATGGTCATCATCGAGAATCTTGTTTTCCATGCACATATCAAGCACATAGAAATTCACTATCACTATGTGTGTAAGTTGATTGAGGATGGAATCATGGAGATAAATTATTGTCCAACTAAAGAAAATGGAGCTGACATCTTCACCAAGGATCTTAGGAGAGAGAAAATTCATCAACAATTTCTAAAGCTTGGCATTGGACCAAGGAGGTAGTTCACCACAGGGTGGACATTGAGGGGGGGGGGGGGGGGGGGGGTATTAGATATAATCAATACTCCACCCTCAAGTGACCACAAATGATACATGGTGCACTAAGTTGTAAGGCCCCCATTATGAGGAGAAGCCATTGTGAGAGCCCGAACATTTGTGGAACCCTAACTTCCAAGTTAGATGAGGTTTATGTGTGACCATTGATGGTAATAGATGATCTTTGTGAGCCTATCCATTAAGTTAGGTATGGCATAAACTTCTGGGCCATTGGTGAAGTAATTCGATAGTGATGCACCACAGTGCACTCTCCCTCTTGAAAGTTGCACGACAATATCCTCGGAGTAGAAAATTGAGCTCCTAGGGTCGCACACGGTACTCTGTATAGAGGCTACATATTTATGCAAGAAAAACACAGTACAGAGGGAGCACGAAGACAGACTTCTTAGGTCTTACAAATGTTGTCAAACTTATAGTCTGTGGATGATCAGGCCACTATATATTTTATAAAAGAACATATACAAAGAAGTGTCTGGTGGCCATTTGGCCTTTCACATAGACACTAACAGTAACAATCTCCCACTAAAGGCCAATATGGCCAAAGTAACAATGGGAGAAAAATAAAGAATGATAAATAATACCTGAGTGTAAGTATACAAACTATACCTCCCACCTGATGGTCATGTTACACAGTATACAAGCGACTCTGTAAGATCATGAATCAAGTAACCCCCATCAAGTGACAACCGTGTCGAAATCTATCTTGTGGTAGAGCTTTAGTCAAAGCATCTCCACCATTATCTCGAGTGTGAACCTTCTCAAGAATAATGCGCTCAATGGCTAAGCAATATCTAATGAAGTGATACCTCACCTCAATGTGCTTGGTCTTTGCATGATAGATCAGATTCTTAGCCAAAGCAATGGCACTCTGACTATCACGCAGCAAATGAGGTACATGCTGAGGTAACCCCATATCACAAGCAAGATGAGAAAGCCACAATGCTTCCTTACATGCCTCACTTGTTGCAACATACTCTGCTTCTATGGTGGAAACAGCTATACATTCTTGAAGATGAGATCTCCAAGAGATAGCATATCTAGCAAAATGAAAAATGTACCCTGATGTAGACTTACGATTGTCTACACAACCAGCATAGTCAGAATCTGTGTAACCAATAATGGATGCTCTCCCTCTACCTAAGCATAGACACTTTTCCTTAGTGCCACTCACATATCTCAAAATCATCTTGAATACTTCCCAACGTTTCTTGCCAGGATTAGACATATATCTGCTCACAACTCCCATTGCAAATGCAACGTGTGGTCTCATAGCTACCATAGCATACATGAGACTACCAACATTAGATTGATAGGGAATTTTGGTCATGAATTCCTTTTCCTCATCTGATTTGGGGCAATCATCCTTGCTCAATTTCACATATGTGGGTAAAGGTGTACTCAATGCCTTTCCACCCTGCATATTGAACCTGTAAAGTACTTTGGATATGTAATCACTTTGAGACAAGTATATGCATTTTTTACTTCTATCACGAGTAATGCGCATGCCAAGAATATGTTTGGCATCCCCCAAATCCTTCATATAAAATGTTTGACTCAACTTCTTTTTGAGAATCGACAAGCCATAAGAGGACTTCCCACCAATCAAAATATCATCAACATAAAGTATCAAGCATAACAAGCTGCCATCTTAGCATCTCTTTGTGTAGAAATAATGATCCTCATTGCTTTGAGAGTTGCCTTGAGACTTCATAAAAACATCAAACTTTTGGTACCATTGTCTAAAGGACTGTTTAAGTCCATACAAGCTCTTCTTGAGCTTACAAACTAGACTTTCCTTTCTATGAACTACATAACCCTCTGGTTGTTCCATATAGATCTCATATCTAAGATCTCCATGCAAGAAAGCAGTTTTCACATCCATTTGGACTAGCTCTAAGTCCTCTATTGCAACGAATCCAAGAAACATGTGCAAGGTAGTCATCTTGACCATTGGAGAGAAGATTTCCTCAAAATCAACACCATGTTGTTGCTTAAAACCCTTTGCAACAAGTTGTGCTTTATACTTTGGAGAAACACTATCTGATGTGAATTTTACCTTATATACCCATTTACATGGTAAAACTTTCCTGCCCTTTGGCAAAGGTACTAAATCCCAAGTACCATTCTTGTGAATAGAATCCAACTCATTCTTCATGGCACACTCCCACTTGACATGATCCTCTGTCTGCATAGCCTCTTTGTAGCAAGAAGGCTCACTGGCATCTATTAGCATAACAAAATCTAGAACATATCTATCAGGTGGTTGTGAGACACGTGCAGAGCATCTTGATGGTTGCTAAATAGGAACATCTGCAGACTGATCTAATTGGACATTCTCTTGAATGTCCCTATGTGCACCACTTTTATGCATGCTAATTGGAGGACTAGTATCCTCAAACACCACTATTCTCACTTCAACCTCTTAATGGGTTGTTTATGCATCTTAGACTCATTGAAAATGACATCACTACTTCTTATCACTAACCATGTTTTAGGATCCCATAAGCGATATTCTTGACCATATCCAAGAAAAATGCATTTCTTTGACTTATGGTCCAACTTTTATCTAAGATTCTTGGGTATATGAACATATTCTTCACACCCAAAAACTCGAAGATGACCATAATATGGTGGCTTCCCTATCCATACCTCTTGTGCTACTTTCACACCTTTGGCAGTACTAGGTGAAAGGTTAATCACATGAACTACATCCAACTAAGCTTTGTCTACTAGTCCCAATTTTCCCAAGTACAACTATGTTGCAATGTCCTTTTGAATCAGTTACTTGTTCTTTTTAAATTCCCTTTTGGGTGAAAGATCTTGACCAATATTGCATCGTTAGGAATACTTGAGTTATATCGCACTTTGAGATGTGATTGATCCACTTAAGTACTTTTCCTTTATATGGTTTGTCGCAACAATATCTTAGCTATGCTTGATCTTGAGAAATTAGGGTTTTCTTAGACTTTTTTTTTTTAATGGAGGTTCTGTCGAGGCCTACTCCTCTGGACTTTAACTTTGAAATTGCAACCGTACAAGGAAGGGCATAGTACCCATGGGACCCCCCTTATCCCACAAGAACAGGGGTTTACAAGACTGGGTTAAACGGCGGTCAACACTACCGCAGAGATAGACAAACGGTGGCACTCAGCCACAATGCATCATCTTTCCAGATTACATGTCCCTTACATGTTGCTGCCAGGGATTGAACCCTTGCCCCCGCCTCAAGAGGCGAGAGGCCCAACCACTAGGCCAGCGAACTGGGACTCGATTTTCTTGGACTTTTTCGTACCTATCATGACCCTAATTAATCAATATTACTAGTCATATTTAGCCTAAGCTAAGAATTGACTTAGGAGGTTGCGAATGATTCCAACCTCAAGTCGCTTCTCCCTTGATCACAGTTGAATGCCCAGGACACAATGGCTCTCAATGGACTTGTAAAAGTCCCAAGTTTAGATCAATTTAACAGTTTGATTCAAGCATTTTTAAAGACCCATTTTCCCTCTTTTGTATTACTCAAAATACTTTGGAGCCCCCTTGTCTTTCTAATTCCACTTGAAGGTCAACTTCAAATTACTCAAAATACTTTGGTGCCCCCTTTTGTATTACCACTTTTGTATTTCTAATCCCACTTGAAAGTCAACTTCAAATTACCCCAACACACTCCAGAGCTCAAAAAATAGATTTTGGATGAAAAAGTTATGTCAAATCAGGCTCTTGGGGGGTCAAAACAAACAAACAGGATGTGTCAGAGAGTCGCGATTTTTTGAGAGTCATACAGCCAAAAATTTGCGATTTTGTGAAAACCAAAAGCCAAAAAGTCATGATGTTTTGCCCAACAAGTATCCAAAAATTCATGATTTCTTACTCTTTTCTTCTTTCAGAAGTCGCAATTTTCTCAAAAATGGGATTGCAGAAAGTCATGATTTTTGCAAAAGTTTTCTTTCAAAAAGTCACAATTTACTCACAAACTTGTGCAAAAAGTCACAAATTCCCCAAAAAATTGATCGTCGGAAGTCACGATTTTTTCACAATTGGAGGACCAGAAAGTAGCAATTCTCTCAAAAGTTGGCTTCTAGAAAGTTGCAATTTTCTCAAAATTTGGATTACATAGTCACGATTTTCTCATAAAGTTGCGATTTTCTCAAACACGAGTGCAAAAAGTCGTGAATTTTTTTAAAAAGTTGACTACAGAAAGTTGCGAATTTTTCACAACTGGAGGACTAAAAAGGTCACGATTTTCTCAAAAGTTGGCTTCTAGAAAGTTACGATTTTCTCAAAAATGGAATTGCAAAAAGTCACAATTTTCTCAAAAGTTGCCTTACAAAAAGTCATGATTTTCTCCCAATTCGAGTCAAGCCAAAAAATCACGATTTTTTCACACTTAGAAAACTAGAGAGCTTTGATTTTTTCACACTTAGAAAACCAAAGAATCGTGATTTTTTTTCACACTTAGAAAACTAGAGAATCACAATTTTTTTCACACTTAGCAAGCCAGAAAATCGTGTTTGAATCCACCAAAAAGTCACGATTTTTTGAGTAATTTTAGGCAAGAACAAGAGAATCAAAAAAATTAAAAAAAGTTGAATTTTCCAAAAAGTCATAATTTTTTTCGAAAAAATCGCAATTTTCTAAGAAATCCAACATCGAGACCTTCATGTTGTGCAGAGGTTCACAGAAAGCACAAAAACTCACAAGCACAAAAACTTTGCCTCTCTCTCTCTCTCTCTCTCTCTCTCTCTCTCTCTCTCTCTCTCTCTCTCTCTCTCTCTCTCTCTCTCTCTCTCTCTCTCTCTCTCTCTCTCTCTCTCTCGCAAAGCAACAAATTAAAAATGAGGTGAAAATAGTGAATGTACAATCAAAAACAAAAGATTTCAACAAAGATGAAGATGGAAGAAGATGGTGATGATGGTAATGATAAAGATGGAGAAAAAAAGTACAAGTTTAACTAGAAAAATGATGATTTTTTAACCTTTCAACATCGCAAATCTATGATCTTACCGTCACAATGCTCATCCTCGAGCAACGCTCCCCAGCAACAATGCCAAAATTTGGTGTAGCCCAAGCATGATCACCACCTCCTTTACTTGTCAATCCACAAAGATGTGAGGAGGATATCGAGATCGTGAGCAATTGTGGTGAGCAAATGTGAGTGTCAAGCACATACATGCATGCACACACACACACAAGGCAAGATAACAAAGATAGGAACAATGGAAGCTTGATTCTCAAGAACTTGATTATACTCTTCAAGAAGCTCTCTCTCTAACTTGCTAACTCCAAATGATAAACTCCATTAAATCTTTCAAAAATGAGCTCTCTAAATCTTTTTATAGTTTTTTTTGTTTTGGTCTTGTCCACACCTAGTACCTAGCCTAGTTAAAAATTATGTTCCAGGGCTTATTTGAGGGCTCAAACAAAGTCTAAAAATTACGAAAAATAATATGTATGTACTTCTAATACTTATCAAGCTTGAGGACTCTTCGGCTTGAACAAAATTTGATGTAGCCCAAGCATGAGCACCACCTCCTTTACTTGTCAATCCACAGAGATGTGAGGAGGATATGAAGATTGTGAGCAATTGTGGTGAGCAAATGTGAGTGACAAGCACATACATGCATGCACACACACAATGTACACAAGGCAAGATAAAAAAGATAGGAACAATGGAAGCTTGATTCTCAAGAACTCGATTACACTCTTCAAGAAGCTATTTCTCTAACTTGCTAACTCAAAATGCTAACCTACAAAAAACTCCCTCAAAAATGGGCTCTCTAGCTCTTTTTATAGTTTTTGACTAGTTTTGGCCTTGTCCAGACCTACTATCCAACCTAGTTAAAAATTAGGTTCCAAAGCTTATTTGAGGGCTCAAACGGAGTTTAAAAATTTTGAAAATTGATACATAGGTACTTCTAATACTCCTCAAGTTTGAGGACTCCTCAGATTGAACAAAATGGAGTTGCATAAATATGAAATGATATTTACAATGACTTTTAGTGATCAAAATCATTGTTTTTATAAGGGTTTCTTTTGAAAATTTGACATATACTTCTTGGAGCTCCCTACATGCTCCCTCTTCTTGTGTGTCCACTTCTTTGACGTGTTCCCACGTCTTGTGCTTGACCTTGAGTGCCAACAATGGTCAATGTTTCCTGACTCATCAACAAGTTCAATTTCAGGGTCTTGGGGCTGCTCCAAATCAATTTCTACGAGGATTTATGGGTTCTAGTGTCGAGTTATCTTGGGTGTTCTTTGATGGAAAGAATCAAGTTCAAATTCTTTGCAATCCCCTCCAAACAATGCATCCAACATAAGGGGAGAGAAGGGAATTATACCCGCATGGGTAATTTCTTTAGATTGTTAGTGAGGGAATCGAAGTTGGGGTACCACTTGAAGAACACAAGCTTAAGTGTCCTTGTTTGCCAATGAGGTTTTTTGAGCACCAATTCTACTTGTGTAACTGACTGAAAGAAAAAAGAATACTCATTAGCCTGAGATTGTATGGGAGGGGGGAAGTCTAAAGGGTCAAACACATTTTTTGGCTATCCCATGAGAACTTCCATTGGCAAACAAGGACCCTGGCAGAGATCCACAAGTCTTCCAAGAAATTGATGGTAGCTTCTAAGTTGATGGCAGCTTGTAAGTCTTCCAAGAAGTTGATGGTAGCTTCTACATCCTGTTTGGGGATAAGAAAAATGATTTTTTGTAGGAACTTTAGATGCTTCAGGGCCAAGGATTTCAGCCTTGTCATACACCTCTTTTGTTTCTTTTCTATTCAAACTTCAAGTCATGATAGGGGAGTGTGGGTCTTTTTCAATCTTCTCTGAGGGTGAACCATGACTTTTTGGGGAGGCGGGAATGCCATAAATTATCTCCTTAATGACCCCAAGTTTAGAAGATTGCACTGTAACTATATATGAACAGGAAGTGTCCTTTATCAATAGAGATTTCAAGAAAAGAGGGCTATCCAAGGAGAATGGAGCTCTACCTACACTCAACAGGTCTTGTTCTGGCATTATTAGAGAGCCTAAAAGCTATTGCTTTTGTCTGGAAAGGACAAGGTCACAACATTGTTCCCCACTAGTGTCTTGTGAAAATTTTCCCACTAATCAGCATAATGATCACGTTTTATGAGGGACATGAGGCAAAGGCCCAAGGTCCCAAGGCCCCTCCTTGAGAGTCCCCTAGATGGAGAGGGATTTTACTTGCAACAAAGACTATTTTTATGATGGAATACACACTAGATTATGCTCTGCACGTAGGGAGTTTAATGTTAGCAACCATTTTTAGTCCTAGCTAAATCACCTCTACAAGGGATGATTCATCATTAGGGGAAAAATGAACCCTGCATGGGCCTTTTAGATTAAGGGGTGATTAGTGATGGACCAATGAGAGGAGGGTAGTGGCCACAGTCTAGAGCCTCAATCAAGTAGGCTAGGCTTAGGTTTCCTTGGTTTTGGACTGGTCAAAATAACCAAAATGTGATGGTAGACCTTACTTAATGGTTTGAAAAAACCACGAAATTCAAATTCTGCCATCCGAGTTATATCTAGCCCCTTGGATATGAATGAGATCCAATGGTCAAGATTGAAAAAAAGACAGGCGTGCGCATTTTAATCTCCATCATTCGATAGCTTGTCGATCCAATGGTCAATGTCTCTTTAGAATTTGATTCAGTGCATTTCCGTTGGAGACGTCCGATCAATAAAAATCCAATGGGCTACATTCGTTCGCGTCCCCATGCAATCTCTCTCTTGCTTTTCCCACTTCCCATGCATTTAATGAGCCTTATTTAGTCATTTTTTTCCAGACATACTTGCCCCAATCCCGTTCGTTCATGAAAAAAATCCAATGGACTTTTTCTACCCACGTGATTCTTCTCTCTCTCTTCGTTTTCCCCATATCTTTCAAGTGGTTTGATTGCTATACTTTGTCTTTTTCTGCCAGAGTAGATTGTTCAATCGCGTCCATCCATAAAGAACATCCAATGGCTTCAAATACTCACGAACCCAAGCACACTGAGAGCTCTATTTTGTCATTTTTTGACAGACACAATTGGTCAATCTCAAGCGTTTGTGAGGAAAATCCAATGGCTCCTAATATCCACGAATCCAACTTGGGAAAGCTCTTGGAAATAGTATTTTTATTTTAAAAGCCACTAGTGGTTTTTTTTCTTCCTCAATACCACACAAGATTAATTTTAATCCCTAAAAATAAGGGATCCTTACAAGGCCCATGCAGGGTTGATTTTTTCCCCTAATGTGTTATGAACTATAGGAGATTTGAACTCACAACCGCCCAATTAGGAGTGTGATGGGGTAGCCACTTGCCCCAAAATCCATGGTTGAGGATTACTTCCTAATCCTCTCTCTTAGGGTGTAGTTCATGCTCACTCACCTCATGTATTATGTGCTCAATACAGATTGATTTTGCAAATCATTTTTGGCCTGAAATTATTATGTACCCTTGATTGATGTCCTCAACCTCAGATAGTTTATTGAGCCTTGTTCGCAACCTTTGTCTCTTGGACCCTTGCTCTCAACCTTGGTATCTTGAACCTTCTTGTTCGCAACCTTGGTGTCTTGAACCTCATTCTCATCCATGTTTGGTATCTTGAATCCTCAATCAAGTACCACCCATGGTTTCCCAAGGGCTTCATGCTTCCTAGACAGCTTCGTAGATTTGGAAAGTTGGTTTTGAGAGCTTTCCAAGGGTATCTTACATGCCTCAATCCAACGTAAGGATTGAGGGATACACTTGAATCTTTGTTGGATCCAAATCTCAAAGTGCTGCCTTTCCAATTCCTACCCTTTCACATGATAGAGCGCTCAAGCACCTTTTTTAGAGACCATTGGTTCAATCCACCTTGCTCAAGCCTACTTCCTAGGATCTGATACCAATGTCAATTATAGGATATTTGAACTCAAAAACTCCCAGTTAGGACTATGATGGGCTAACCACTTGCCCCAAAAGCCATGGTTGAGGATTACTTCCTAATCCTCCCTCTTAGGGTTTAGTTCAACCATCTCCTACCTAACACTACAATTCGTTTTCTCTGCATTGATATTTCTTGTTTGCATAACACTAGTAGATTCATTACCCTTTCCTCTCTCACTTCTTTGAAAACTTTGGGATACAAACAAGGGTGAAGCCTAGCTTCCATAATTTGCACAGATTATGAATGTTAGTATGTTTGCCTCTCTTTCTCTGGTACATAGAGAAGAGTGTGGATAAACTTAAAGAAATAAACTTCTCTAATATTATATTATGAAGATTGTATCATATTGGGCAACAACTTGGATATGGGAAGTGAGATATTTTAATACTAGAAACAAAAGAGCTATACAATGAGGAAGAACACACATGGGAAGGAGCCAACAAAAGATCCAATGTTTCAATAAGAGTCTTCATCCGAGTTAAGCTCAATAAGGTGTGGAAGATAAGACCCAATATGTCAAGATTGTAAACAGGCACTACAAGAGGTGGAAGTTAAGATCCGGTATGTAAATAGTATCAACACAATAAGATATCTTTGGTGCCTTATTTACCCCTACCATCATAGTAATTTAACAAAGAGATATGATAATCAAAATCCTTAGTAATCTATATTATTTGACATGGAAACTATGAATATGGAGAAGCAATACCATATATTTTGAAGTTTCTAAGTCATGTATAAGCAAGATCTCTATAGATGATGTGAATGAGAAAGTGCAAACATCATATCATCTCTCACAAGCATGCTTGACTCTCCTTTTTTTCCATTTAAAAAAAATTTCAGAATATACATGGGTATGTCTCATGTCCCATTGCTACAATTCAATGGCTATTTGGGGTGGGGGGA
Source organism: Ceratopteris richardii (assembly GCA_020310875.1). Classification (NCBI taxonomy): domain Eukaryota; kingdom Viridiplantae; phylum Streptophyta; class Polypodiopsida; order Polypodiales; family Pteridaceae; genus Ceratopteris; species Ceratopteris richardii. The sequence goes on from CM035418.1 coordinate 113,742,889, forward strand.
GGGGGATAGGGGGAGGGGCAAGAGTTCAACTGCCACAAGTCGTCTGCCATGTAGGGATAGTTCCCTATGTCCATGGGCCAAGCATTTGAATTCATGGCTGATTTCTCCCTTCCAGTGGTAGCAAGTGAGACCTTCAAGTCAATGTGTATGTGAACCTTCGAGTCGATTTGGGATGTGCTTTTGTGGCATTCTCCAATTGCACATGCCAAGTAGATGCATTCACTAGATATGTGCAATTGCTTAGAATTTGCCTCCAATCCTTCGAGCTAATTAATTGAGGCCTTCAAGTGATAGCGAGTGATACCTTCAAGCCAATGTGTATGTCGACCTTCGGATCGACTTGGGCTGTGCCTTTGTGGCATTCTCCAATTGTACATGCCAAGTGGATGCATATACTAGATATGTGCAATTGCTTAGCACTCACCTCCAATCCTTCAAGCCAATCAATTGAGGCCGCAAGTGATAGCAAGTGAGGCCTTCACGTCAATGTATAAATTTTGTGTTGTGCCTTTGTGGCATTCTCCAATTGCACATGCCAAGTCGATGCATGTACTAAAAAATATGTGCAATTGTTGGGCACTCGCTTCCAATCCTTCAAGCCAATTAATTGAGGCCTTAAAGTGATAGCAAGTGATACCTTCAAGATCCACGTACATCTAGTGTATTGGCTCTAACTCATTGCCTTTGGGGTGGGGGGCGAGAGTCCAACCCTTGGGCACAACGGACACCTCCCCTCCTTCAGTGGAATGATGACCTTTGAACAAAGAAACATTGATCTCTGACTCCGACCTTTGGGCAACAATTGTATGTGGCCTCCAAGATAGTGAAATTGTGTCTTGTGCCTTCAAGCCCGCCAAATCAATCACTTAGTCTAACCTTAGGGCTATCCCTTCCTAGGCTATACCCTAATGGGCTTTCGGGCTCTATAATCCTAACCATGCCAATGACTAACCCCTGCTTTGTAGGATATGAAAAGTCCCATGTGTACTAAGCCACCTTCAATTGTAATTGCAATTAATTCAAGCATATCTTGAGAGGAGGCCTCAGGCCGAACTTCCTCTCAATACCTTCAGGTCAATGTGTATGTGGACCTCCGGGTCGATTTGGGCTGAGCCTTTGTGGCATTCTCCAATCGTACATGCTAAGTGGATCCATGTACTAGACATGTGCAATTGGTTAGCACTCGCCTTTAATCCTAAAGCTGACCATAGTTTGTTTTTCTTGAATAGCAAGAATTCAAACTATGTACCTACCTAGTAGAGTGCCTTGGAGTAATGAGCTAGTTATTCTACCCTTGCTTTGCTAGATCTGGTGACTGTTATACGCCCTGAGCCTTGAGGTATTATACGAGTTTGCATAAAGACGCCAATGCTATCGTTCCTTTATGGAGATTGGAAAAGCCCAATGGGCCAGCCCAGTAGGGCACATGAACGTCCTGCACCGCGAGTCCCCCCCGATAGGTGCCACAGTGGCGATGGAACACGTGCAAAACGCAAAATAGCTAGATTCCGCTGTGTCAGACTCTGCAAAATCCCGAAGCAAGGTAAAAAAAAAAGTCGAAGCATGACCCCAAATATTCCACCATCTCCACTCTCGAGGTGCCTCTCTCGAAAGCCGCCTTCGGGTTCCAATAAGCGAGGCACATGCAAATGGTTCCCCCTCCAGACATCGACCAACGGTCCCTCCCCACCCCTCCCCCCCCCCCCCAAAAAAAAAAAAACGGAAAAAAAAAACAAACCAAATCTTTAGACTACAAAGCACAGTGGACGTTTTGCAATCCACTGACTCTAGAGAAGACATCAGATTAGGATGTTCATAGAACGAATGTTCATGATAGGAACACTTACGTAACTAAAGTTGAACTCATGAACGCAAGTCTTCATTGCACCTATCTTGCTACATGCAGACCCCTAGACATGACTCGTGAGAGATGGGCACGGCCCGGTGACTATCTAAATGAAGTGCTGCAGATTGCTAAGCACCATTTCTGATATACTAGTCAATCACGCACCTACGTTTCATCTCATCTTCGAGCAGATTAAATTGATATGACTTCTTTCATGAATGCACAAACATTTACAGGCAAAATCTCAGTTCAAGTCCCGGTTCGCTGGCCTGGTGGTTGGGCCTCTTGCCTCTTGAGGCGGGGGCGAGGGTTCAACCACTGGAAGCAACATGTAAGGACATATGAATCCCAGAAGCTGTTGTATGTGGCTGTTGGCCACCGTTTGATCATCTCCGCGGTAGTTGTGACTGCCGTTCAACCCAATCTTGTAAACCCCTCCTCTTGTGGGATAAGGGGGGTCCCATGGGTACTATGCCCTTCCTTGTACAGTTGTAATTTCAAAGTTAAAGTCCGGGGGAGTAGGCCTCGGCCGAACCTCCATTTTTTTTTTTTTTTAATCTCAGTTCAATTATCCGAAGCTTCAAGAACCTCGATAACATCGATGCAACACAGCTCAAGACAAGGTGGCAGATGTTGATGATCAAATACTTAAGGGACCTCGAGGACAATTGGATGGGCCCTAGAATTTGGAGGCGAACCCTTCATTGTGATGTCAGTTTATGGCCAAAATGCAGCTGCAAAAAAAAAGAAGTGTTGAGTTCACTGATAAACATCCCTGTCCCAACCATCATGGTCAGAGGCGTCGACATTTTGAAGAAGATGAATGATAAATGGAAGGATGATAATCCAAAGGATAGTGGAGACTCGAGAAAATGCAACTTGGGACCTCGTGAAACTCTATCTAGATACGTATGATGTGGGGCAAGAAGCAGAATTCACTTGGTCCAACTTGAGACCATGGAACCAGCTTCAGAAAGAGAGATTGCAAGACTATCACTCTCTTCAACCATTTTTCCTGTATCCAAATACACCTCAAAAATTCAGCTAAAAGGCGAAGTTCACATGGTTCCATCTCAATCCAAACCTGTTGAAGTTACCTTCAATTAAAATAGCAGCGAAGAGAGTATGTTTGAAGAGCAAGCGGACCACAGATAGCTTTACAAGATATTGGCCCTGTTTTAAGACTGGACTAAGCAGATTAGATACTCATAGGAAAAGCATGATTTTTATGAAGCCAGAAGGACTTGACCTGTGAGAAATAAATCAACCAGTGCCTTCAGAAGGCTTCACATGGAATTGCAGCCCCACCTTGATGAGGATCTCAGCTTATGCATCAATAATTTAACCTACACATCAAGCAAATGCTGCGGCCTCTCCTAGGACAAGTGGTGAAAACTCGAGTTCAAAAGCCTATGGCATCCATTTTTTAGCAGATAGAAAGTTAAAGATCATGTGGTCGATTATGCATTAACGGGGATGGACCGATACCAATGCAAAAAAAAATCACGTCGCCAGAAACCTATGCTGCACAACATAGCTGCATTTCATCTCCCCTTCAACATAACTCAAGTTAGTAAAACTGGCACCTTAGCGGAATGCGCTAGCTAGGACCACACACAATCTGAAGTCAATAATGCTGATGACCAATTACGGCTCAGTTACATAATAAATCAGCAGTTCTTCTCATCTGCAGCATATTCAAGTTAAATTCAGCATAGATACCGAAACTCAATAGATTCTAATGGCACAAGTTTACCAATTCCATCCCTAAGGGAAAAAAAGCAAATTTACTTTAACAGTTTTGAAATAATAATAGTGACAACATTCTTTTTTTTTTAAGTAAAAGAAACTAGATATCACTTCTAGATTGGGCAGCTCGAGCATTGTCGGTGTCTGCACCTACTTCAATAACATCAGAGAAGACTCCCTTACTCAATAAGATAATAACACTTGCTGGATGTGTGACCTTTATGGACATCACATTCATCCCGGTTCAATCAGTTCTCAGCTTCAAATACCTCAAGATTTATGAGTTAAAAGGCCAAACGTGCATCTGCATTTTATCTCATCTTCAATATCCCGATTTGGTAAAACTGTTCCCTTCGCAAGATGTGCAAATTCCACAAATTAAATCTCACTTTAATCATTCTCAACTCAGAGTTAATTAATCATCATTTCTTCTTATACACTGCTTGTCAACTGGCTTCAGCACAAATGCACAAACGGCGCCAGTTTACCAGTTCCACCCCTGCAGGGGTAAACAGATTTATTGAAACATTCTTACAATAGAAGCTTGGCAAATACCGGTACTTAAACCAGCTCCAAATAACCTCAGATTAGTTCCTTTCAAGACCCCATAATCTCAAGATAATTTAGATATACTTGAACATCCGCTTCTGATCACATATATCATAAAGATCATTCTGATTTACATGCAGCTTAGGTCAAGAAGAGTCATACGACACAAAATATAGAAAATGCCTGCTCTCCTCATTACGAAAAAATAAATTATTGGACAAAGAAATCAATGGTGAATATGCAGAACTTATAACATGGCTCAACTTGACCGTTATCGTGTTTAACAGAGCTTTGTCCAAGGCTTGGGAACTGCGTGATACTAAAAATTGAATTATATTAAGAAATTTCATATTAACGTTTGAAGCTTCTAGTTCAACAACTCGCCTTGACGAGGCCAAGTCTGGAAGATTGGAGGTTGTACTCAACCCAATAATTCTGCTGCTGATAGTTTCCGATTATGTTGAATGGTATACCGGACTGAGAACTTATAAAAGCCAAGCATAAGACAATCCCTTGAGCATCATATCCTGTGGGATATAGTAAACTCTCGGGTCCTAGCTCAAGGTCCACTCCACTTTGAAAATGCATAGTGACCAACGGTAACTTTGGCAGTTCAGTCGTATTCATCGGCACTCTGTAGCACACATCAGATGCTGAGCCATTCATCGCAAAGGGACTCAAATTCATAGTTTGCCTCCTAATTTCAGAAACGAGTTTTTCGTGTAAATTCTTCATGAGATGTGTCACTGCTGTCCCTGAGTCGAAAATGGTACCACCCACTTCCATGCTCTCACTCTTCATGTGGGCCTTCACTTCCATGTAATGATCACCCACAGAGATACCTTGCATATCCACAAAATAGTACAAATCGCCTACTGGTCCATACGGAGGCACCAAGGGTGTATAGGAAAAATTGGCACCCGTAATATTGTACTCACCGAAGAGAATTGTACCACCTTTATTGAGGTTTCTGTACCTATCAGGCAAGCAATATGCGAACTTTTTACTCACATCGGAACCTGCACTGAAAATCTGGGATGGAAATGAGAAGGGGCCGGCATTGAGCCCCATTATGCCTGACGTTGGAACCGGAACGGTGTCAATATCAATAGTGGCGCAACCAAATACGATCGGCTTGGATGTTCTGCCATTCAAATGAAACGCATCAACTGAAATATAGCCTGCATCAACAGACCCATCCCCATACTGCAACTGGAATACGCACATCCCTGAAGAATTGCTACATCCACTAGAGAAGCCAAGACTTTGCGTGCAGAGTGGCGACACGCATGGAATAGGCATGTAGGAAGCAGAGTTATTGAAAGAAAAACTAGGACCCCCGGAAGTGCTGCAGACTTTGCACGGCTTGCACTGGATCCAGGTTAGCTCGCTACCAGTGTCTAGTGTTAGAATGACGTGTTGCGGAGGATTCCCCACAGAGATGGTAAGGTAGAAATCGCCGACGTTCTCCTTTAAGTACGAAAACTGTCCCATAACAGAAGCAGGGCCTCTGGACTCATCCATACGCTCACGCATAGCGATCCCCGCCTCAATGAACTCCTTCATATGCAAATTCTCTGGCAAACCCGCGGACTTTGAAGCTTGAAGCTTGGAAGTTTTCGCATCTCTGTATGTAAGAGGAAAACTAAGATGGGTGGGTTCGGTCATGAAGCAGGGCAAGAGCCACAAGCAAACCAAGCCATAGGCGAAGGAAAGCAAGGAAGGTGCCATGAAGATCTTCATCGTGATCGTTATGAACTGAAGGTAAAAACACGCAGAATGGATTATACACTCTTTTTACCGGGTAGAGAGAATCTGAGGGAAGAATCCACCAAAGAAATCACGTACATGTTCAGTACATATGCATTGTGCGACTAAGACGGGCGTAGAGTGCATGTAACGGCGAGCTTCTGCTGATGTAAGTGCTGTCCAATACGAAGCATGAAGTAGCGACAGACGATCGTAGCTGTACAGTTACGACGAAGACAGTAGGGCTACGACATAGCAAAAAGACGCACGGAGCTTGCACAGGAGAGCCATCTGCGATCACCCCAATCATCTTCCGCTGCAAAATTTTAATCTTGTAGCCAGATACGACTTCAGCGCCTGATTAAAGACTTGCTTTAAAAGCACGCTATTTTTGTGCAGGCTCGAAAATAGAGCTCCAAAAAATCAAGGGAAAAAAAAACTAAAATTGGAATTCATCCGCAAATTTGGAGCGCACATCCATGGCAGCTTGCCGCACAGACTAACAGGATGCACGTCGTGTGTCGTCGATCACTCCCTTATATCTATCTTTTGGGGAGCGCCGTCACTGGCCGCGGCAGGCTTCTTGCCGCCTTCACTGGTTGCGCTTGTTATTTTGCGCTCCGTCGTTCTCTCTCTCTCTCTCTTTTATCGCCCTTTCTCTTTGCTTCTCCTCTTCTCCACTGCATAACGAACGACCGTCCCGCACTGTGCACACGGTCGACTCTCGAGTCGTCCCGCATACGGTCACCTCGAGACTCGCGGCATCCCGCTCATCCAGTGTTCGAATTTCCAGGCTATGCTGATCATTAATGTTGATTGGGAAGTTTCCCCCCCGTAAAGAAGTGAATTTAAATCTCACAATGTGTTATAACAAGTTTATAATAAAATAATCAGAGGTTACATAGGCTAAAGCTTTAACTTTTAAGCCATGAGACTTCGGCACAAGATTTTAGAGAAGTCTACTCATTCTTCCATCGTTCTTCGAGCATCTTTGCAAGTACATGCAACCCCCCCTCGTGCCACGTTTTCCAATTATGCTGACGTGGATCCTACTCTCACACACCCAATGGCGGTAGTAGCACTCCGCAGCCCATCCACCATTCTGAGCATACCGCCATCACCATCGAAATATATCAACAAGTCCCCTTCCGAGTGATGCAATGAACAAGGAGTTCGCACTCATATATAAAGAAGGGCCAAGCTATGTGGAAAGAAATCCATCCACAAAGAAAAAATCTCCAAATTTTCTTCAAAGACTGGTGGGCAAGGAAGGCCGACAAACCATCGAAAGAGATGTGTAAGATCCTCAAAAGGAAACTAGCTAGGGAATCCATCCCCCTATTGGTCGATAACAATGGAATCGAATGTTGCACGGAAGTGGAGAATAGATCTCTCATCGTCGAGCACTTTACCAATCTTCTCGGGGTCTCGACTCCTCCTTCCCCCCACATGCGCGACTCCATGGCAACCATCTCAAGGGTTGCTCAAACCAAAATCCCACAGAACTTGATTGCTCTGCTGGATGCTAATATCTCCGAGAATGAAATTATCGAGGTTATTGATGCCCCCCAATGGGAAAAGTCCGGGTCCGGATGGCCTCACCAATGAGTTTTTCAAGTCCTTGAAACATGAGGTGGCCACCCCACTACGTCTCCTGTAGCAAGAGGCTCTCTCATTCGGTGCCCTCCCTGAGTGTCTTAATAATGGCGTCATCAAGTTAATCCACAAAAGGGGAGATAAGAACAAAATCAAAAATTGGCGTCCGATTACCATGCTCCAAACAGGATACAAGATAATTACAAAAGTTATCGCCAATAGAATCTCTTGTCATTTAAAGTCATGGTTGTGTGAGGACCAGAAAGGCTTTATCAAAGGTAAATCCATACTTGAAGCAATTGTCGATATTTGGGAAGGCCTTGCTTTTGCTGAGGAGTCTGCTCAAGATTTGGTATTCATTAAGATCGACTTCGACAAAGCGTATGACAGATTGGAATGGGACTTTATTCTTCAATCATTGAAAGACCTTGGATGTAGCCAAAAGTTCACGAAGATGGTTTCCACTCTTCTTGGAAATGCTTCAACTAGAATAAATATCAACGGTAAACTCTCTGAGCCCATTCGTTTAAAAAGATCAATTAGGCAAGCTTCCCTCTGGCTCCATTACTATTCGCTATCGCCTCGAATGGACTCAGTTGCCTATTAAAGCATCACATGGACGTTGGCAATCTCAAGGGTCTTTCCCTACCTCTAAATCATGGCCAAATGATTGCGAGACTTTTCGCTGATGACATGAATGCCTTTGTGCATAACGATATAAACAGCATTGAGGTGTTTTGGTGGTGCCTCGACACCTTTTGTGTGGCGTCAGGTTCAAAAATCAACCATGCTAAAACTGCTTTTAGAGCAATCAGCGGACCTACTCCCCAATTGTTGGTGGATCAGGGGTGTCAAGTTATCCCTAGCAGTCAAGTCTTCCGTCTCCTTGGCATTCCGATGGGATTCGACATCTCAATGGACCAACGTTGGAACTGGGTGCTATCCAAGCTGGATAGCAAGCTGAATCATTGGAAAGGTATGCAAGTCAACTTGGCAGGGCGTGCTATGGTTCTTAACACATTTATGTTGTCTACAATTATTTACTTTATCGCATGTTGGAGACCTAAGGAGAAAGACTTGGCCAAAGTGGAAAGAATCTGCAGAAACTTCCTTTGGACTGGGAACCCCAACTGGAGGGGGATTCCCAAAATCAAATGGGAAACTTGCACTAGCCCTAAAGACTCAGGGGGCTTGGGAATTCTGGATATTGTTGGGTTGGCTGACAAGCTGGCTGCAAAGTGGCTTATCAAGGCTTGGAGCAATAGGGAATCCTCTTGGGCTAAATTGATCTTCAGAAACACGGAAGACCGTACCTTAGTTGGCCACCCTGGTTGGAAGGACATAGGGATTCTCACGCTTTTGTTCTCCCCCCACCCGGTGTCCCCTAAAGGCTCTAGCCTCGTGTGTTCCTTATGGAAGAATTGGAACAAGGCCAAACAGTTCATCAGAATCAGTGATGAGTGGAAGTGGGCAGCTGGGATAAGACAAAATGACTCTATTTGGTTCCCGATCAGCGGCATTAGGGGGGTGGAGTCTTGGAACCTCCAAACTGCAAAGCAGTTATGGAACAAGGGGTTCAAACAGTGGAAACAACTTTGGAAACAAGAGACCAACCAGTGGATTAGGTTCGAAGAATTGGATCCGAGACTTAGAGTTACCTTTGAGGAATGGACTCTTCTTCAAAGCAGGTGTTTAGCTTGGGACCGCTCAACTACCCGCCTGCTCTGCGGTCAGGATCTTCCTTGCCTAGAGGGCCTCAAATGGAGCAATGGTAAGAAGCTATCCAGAACCCCCAACTTCAAAGAGGATTTAGTTGTTCACCACACTCTTAACAAGAGATGGTGCCTTTCTTGGACCAAACTTCGGTGGGAACTAAAATTCATGTCTATTTGGCACCCCCTAATTGAGGTCAAAAAGTCCGTTCTTATGTGGCAGATCTTGCATAAAGGTATCCGGTCAAATGCAAGGGCTAACAAAATCTGTGGTGTTCCGCCATGGTGCAAGCGTTGCCATCGGTGCATCGAAGATTTAGCTCACCTGTTCTTCGACTGCCCCAAGTCCCGTGTTATTTGGTGTCACGTGACCCGAGTATTGAGACTCACGAACCAAATCAACTAGCAACAGGTGATGTTGGGTGAGGCGGTCGACTGCTCATCGAGGCTGTGGAATGCCATCAGAGGGGAGACCCTCTGGAAGATTTGGAGGGAGCGATGTGCTGTCAATTTTGGCCAAACTCCTAAGGAATGGTCGATCGAGAAATCCTTGTTTCTCCTAGGTAAAAGAATCTCCCGAGATAAGAGATCTCCACCGTTTAGACATCATTGTATTTATCTCCTTGAAAACAACAAGTTGAAACCCAAATGGGTCCCACATGAGGGTGATGATAAATTTATCCGCCTCATTTGTAATGCCCTCTAGTTTGCCATACTCCTCCCCTGCACTGTGGGATTTGGGAGGTCCCATGGGCACTAGTCCCATTCACTTGTAACTTTTTTTCTTTATTTTAATTAAACTCCGGGAGATTAGGCTAAGGCCGAACTTCCTTTTATTAAAAAAAAATTCCATCCACAAAAGGAAGTAAGCCCAAAACTTTACGAAAAGCTTCGAGCTTCTCCCTAGGCAAAGCCTGTTAATCTTGTGTGGAATGAAGAATGGGCATTTACTACAATTTGTAGTTTGACCCATCTTCTCATGAGCAGTGTATGTCTGTAGTAGACTCAGATGTTTGGTACTTTGATAGTGGGGCAACCAAACATATTACCTTGCAATGTAGTTTCTTTAGTTCACTTGAGCCTACCCCTACAGGGAATAATGTCACATATGCCAACAACTCCTCTTATCCTATAATGGGAGTTGGTAAGATCAGTCTGACTACTGATGATGGTAGTTCTTTAACATTTTCAGATGCTTTGTTTGTACCGAGGATCAAGAAAACTCTATTATTAGTTTTGGCATTATCCAAGAGTGGTTTGGTTGTCAAGTTTGTTGATGAAAAATGTACACTCCATGATCTCTCAAATGGTGATGTGATTATTGCTTTTGACATTTTATGTTGTGGGTTGTATAAGCTCATACACTATGAAAAATCTGTGAATGATTTAGCATGTGCAATACATGATTCTTAGGCTATCTCAGATGCAAAGCTTTGGCATGCACGCTTTGGTCATCTAAATTTTGCTAGTTTGCTATGCCTGCAAAACTCTAAAATGGCCTCTCTACCCAAACTTGAGGCACTTGGTAAACATGTTTGTGAAGGCTATATTTTGGGCAAAATGAAGCATTCATTGTTCCCAAAAGATGGCTCAATTTGAGCTAGTCATAAATTGCAGCTTGTCCACAACAATCTCTGTGGTCCCATGCGAACACGCTCTTTTGGGAACTACCTTTACTGATGATTTTTCCAGCTATGCATGGGTATATCCACTGAGACCAAAGTCCAAAGTATTTATGTGCATCAAACAGTTTCTAGTTTTGGCTGAAAATCTTTCAACATGTAAAATGGGCACCCTCCATTCTGATCGAGGAGGAGGGGGGATATATGTCTTTTGATTTTAATGCATTTTTGGCTAAACATGGGATAAAACATCAATGTATAATGTCATATGCACCTCAACAGGATGGAGTTGTTGAAAGAAAGAATAGGTCTCTCATGGAGATGGCGAGGTGTATGGTCAAAAGTCAAGCTTTACCACATAACTTCTAGCTTGAGGTTGTTATGTGTGAAATATATGTACTTAACAAGTGTCCCACCAAAGCATTGCAATCTATCACTCCATATGAGGTTTAGCATGGTCGCAAGCCATCTCTTGGTCATTTTCGTGTTTTTGGTTGTTTGGCATATGCATTAATGCCCAAACAACAATGTAGGGAAGTGGATGATAAAGCAGTGAAATGTATTTTCGTTGGGTACAATTCTGAAAGCAAAGTGTAGGAAATCTCATAAAAACGCTCTTGTAGTTTGAAAACAAAGGAACTTTTGAATGATGTGCGTGCCACTCTCCTCCCATACATTATATCCTCTTGCATTCAAATTAGTAATGATCTGGAATGGTCTAGTGCCACCATGTGGCCATCATGCAACACTCATCCCAATTACCATTGAATACCTTAGGATATCCCTTGAGCTTGGGACCTTGGCTATGGATGGCCCTTGTCCCACACACACATGGAGTGGTCTCTGTAGACCAATGTATGACACTCTCTCCCCCTTCTAAAGATCATTGTCCTCAATTATCAATGAGGGAAAGTACTTGCAAACCAAATCTTCTCATTCCCAAGTAGGAAGCAGTAATCCTCTCCAGGCTACTAGATACTCCTGGATGACATGGTTTCTCAACTGCTTCTATCTCTGATCTAGTATCCTATCTGGAGAATGACATGTGCTATCACTTTCTTGCAAAGAAACAATATTCTCTATTAGATTATCCTCCTTGGAAATATACTTTTTGAGTTTATTACATGAAACATTGGATGGACTCTACAATCTCGAGGAAGGTCTAATCGGTATGCAACATCACTAAGCTTCTTAATTATCTTCCAAGGTCCACAAAACCTTGGTGAAACATTACTACACTTTCTTGTGGATAGTGAAGTAGATCTAGATGGAACCTGAAGAAAAACTCTATCTCCTTCCTCAAAGACTCTAGGAGATCTCCTCCTATCAGCATACTCTTTTGCCCTATCAGCTGCTTGCTGCATCTTGGTTTTAGCTATTTCTAAATTTGCTTGGAGGTTCGTTAAGAACTCTGAAGCACTAGGAAATTTCTTTGGCATTCCTATGGTATTGGGAGCAGTGGGATTCATGCCAAGTACTTCATCTCAAAAGGAGATATTCCTGTCACTTTATGAGATCTATTGTTATAAGCAAACTCTACTAGTGGCAAGTAACTATCCCAATCTGTTTGCCTCTCAGACACATATGCCCTCAACATGTCCTCTAGAATCTAGTTGACCCTCTCGGTCTGACCATCTATCTGTGGATATCCTAAACTCTAAACCCTAAACCCTTAACCCTAAAACTTAAATCCTAAACCCCAAACCCTAAAACTTAAACCCTAAACCCTAAATCAAAAAACCCTAAACCCTAGACCCTAGGCCATAAACCCTAAACCCTAGACCCTAGGCCATAAACCCTAAACCCAAAACCATAAGCCTTAAACACTAAACCCTAAACCCTAAACCTTAGAGCGTAAATCCTAAACCCTAAACCTTAAACCCTAAACCCTAAACTCTAAAGCCTAAACCCTAAACCCTAAACACTAAACCCTACACCCTAAACCCTGAGCCCCAAACCCTAAACTCTAAACCCTAAACCCTAGATCCTAAACCCTAAAGCCTAAATCCTAAATCCTAGATCCTAAACCCTAAACCCTAAACCCTCAACCCTAGACTCCAAACCCTCAACCCTAAACACTAATCCCTAAACACTAATTCCTAAACACTAATCCCTAAACACTAACCCCTATACCCTAAAACAAAAATCATAAACCCTAAAGCTTAAACCCTAAACCCTAAACCCTAAACCTAAATCCTAAACCCTAGTTACTAAACCCTAAAACCCAAACCCTAAATCCTAAACTCTAAACCCTAAAACCCTAAACCCTAAACCCTAGACCCTAGACTCTAAACCCTAAACCATAGACCCTTAACACTAATCGCTAAACCCTAAACCCTATAACCTAAATCATAAACCCTAAACCTTAAAAGCTAAAGTTATATGTGGATTTCAAAAGTTAATATGTGCAATGATATTACATGGATTTTAATTCAAATGTTATGATATTGATGATGTCGAATGATTTTTAATTTAGAACTTAAGATGTGTACTCATATTATGTGGATTTTGATTCAAATCTTATGATGTGGAGTGTTGTGATGATATCCTATGACGAGTGATCAAGTGTTGTCATATTATTTGATATATTGTAGTTTTAAAAGCAAAAAATTGAAAAAACAAATATGAATAATCAACCTGATCATGTTAAATCTCAAAGAATTTTAGATGAATAAAATACAATGTAAAATCTTTTCTATCTAAAATAATTTCAATCAACAATATTTTTATTCTAAAAGATTTTTTATCTAAAATATTTTTGATCTAAAATGTTTTCAATCTAAAACCTTTTCAATCTAAAACCTTTTCAATCTAAAACCTTTTCAATCTAAAAACTTTTCAATCTAAAACCTTTTCAATCTAAAATATTTTTGATCGAAAACCTTTTCAATCGAAAATCTTTTCGATTGACTTTTTCGATAAAAAAAATTTCGATCGAAAGCACTTTCGATCGAAAACCTTCGAATTTTTGTGCGAAAACTATTTCGACTTGTCCGAATAAGCTGATGTGGCACCGAATAATTCGATCGAATAATAAGGCGCCATCGAATTATTCCGTAATTATTCCCGAATAATCGAATTGTTGAAAAACCTAGCTCGGTCGTTGGCACACATCCTATAAGATCCATCTTTCTTCTTCACGAGAATAACTAGAGCTATAAAGGGCGAATAGCTAGGTCTGATCAGCCCTTTTTGTAGGTACTCATCCATGACGTTGCAGACTTCATTCTTCTCCTACAAACTCATTTGAAATGGCGGTCGAGCTGTCAAACTCGAACCTGGTACCAATTCGATTATATGCTCAATGTTATTGCAAGGAGGTAAACCTAAAGGTAATTCTTTCAAAAATAACTCTTGGAATTCTGCTCTTACTTTCTCTAAAAGTTCTTGAGCATTCCAACTAGAGTTTCCATGACTACATGAATCCATCATAATATACGACGAATGCACAAAATAAAGAAAATAAATATACTTACAATCAATCTTGAGCAACTTGTTAGCAGTTACCAATTGTGTCTCTTGGATATCTAGCCCTCCACGGATCAGTAGTCACCTCCCCTCATGCTCAAACTGGTATACATGCGAAGCAAAGTCGATGATTGGTCATTTCCTAGCATGCCACTTCTTACTTAGGACTACATCAAAACGTGCCAGTCTAGCTATCTCAAAATCCAATCTATCCTCATAGGATTGGATCTGAATGGGTAAACCAACTACTTGTCAGTCCCAAGTTTGAGTTTCCTTCCCATTCGTTAACTATACTGTGTAGGCATAATCTGACTGCACAGTCTCTAAGTGTAGCCTCCTGACTAGTCAGGAGCTAATCACATTATGCATCGACCCAATGTCAAAGAGTACCTTGATAGGCTATCCTTCCATGACTCCCCTCATGACAATGAGCTCGGTGTCTAGGAAATGGTATCCTTTCTGTGCCACTAGTGAAAGTACAACATCTGGCACAATAGGAATCTTCTTCATGACCATCATGGCCACTATGGGAGATGATATATGGGATGGGTAATTTCCAAAGTCCTCATCTCCATCACTCCCTACCTGAGTGGGATTAATAACTATGGTGGCTTCTATTTTCTTTTTCTTAGGATAGTCCTTGAAAAGGTGCTACCCTAGAACCCTCTTTCATTGCCTTCTTTTTCTACTAAGGGGTAACAATAGACTTATTATATGCCCTCTGATCCATAAAATACACTTTCTTTTTTCCTCTTGAAACTATCTTGATCATGTGTACCTACTTAGCCTCTTTTTGAGGTTGTGCACTGATCAAGCTAGGAGTAGATGAAGAAGAGGATCAAGTCACCTTAGTCCATGAGGACCTGCGACCCTGGGAGCCTATGCCCCTCTGACCATCTTCATAGACTAAAGCCATTTCCATGGCTTGTGCCAAATAATGACACCTCTCCTTCCACACTAAAGGTCTAGTAGTTTCTCTAAGTCCCAGGACAAACTTGTGGATCTTGAGAAACTCTAGGATAGTATTAGGTACTTTAAGAAGTACCTCTTTGTACTTATATGAGTACTCCTGAATGGTTTGGTTCTTTTGGCTAATGAAGAACCAAGTGTCTAGCACTCTAGACCTCTCGTCAAGTTGTACGAAGTTATAAGGTGAAGGTCTCTTTTTATGGTTTTATGATTTTTATGTTTTTCTTTTAGTCTTTACGCTCTATGTACACCTAAGATATCCAAGTGTTAGCAAGAATCGACAAATCACAAGCCTTTGCATAAAAGAAATGACAAGAAAGAAACTTTTAGTATGCTTTATCTACTTTTTATGCATATGCATGCTAAATGGTAAAAATTTTGGCAGCATAACGGCGTAAAAATGAAAAAATAAAAATAAAACCAAGTGCACTACACACACTTCTCCAAATAAACGGTGTTGGTAGGCACAATATATACACAATAAACCAAAGGGCACTATGTGCCCTTGCAATAACCCTTATGCTTGTGGCATAGTATCACAATAAAAATGTTGCAAGTTCTTATATTTTCCTTGTTGTACCTGCAAAGCCAAGTGCTAGTTGTACCTACAACACTACTTCCATGCAACAAAATTGAACAAGCTTCTAACTAATTATGTACCATGTATGCCATGCAAAATGCTTGTCCAATGTGCACCATGATGCATGAATAGAGCAAGAATGCATCAAAATTGACAAGAAAACTTATCTTAAGGTCCAAAAGCTTGATGTGCAGGTGTGTGCAAGTGTTGAAATTGATCCACACACAATGTTCTTGCTTCTCCAAGACTCTCTCAATGATCATATTGCATCAAAGAAGTGCTCGAATGGGGTTTCTTGATGTCAAATAGCCAAGTTTGAAGCTCTGTACAGGTTTGAAAATGGATCCAAAAGGTAGCTTCCAACAATCAAAAGAACTCCTAGTGAAGAATCCAGAGCAACAAAAATCACTTGATTTGGAGTTGACATGACCAAGATATGGCCAAATGAGTGGAGGTAGGTAGTCTAAACAAGCTATAAAAGACAAGCTTTAGCTATGGAAATGAAGAAAACTAACTCGAATTTGCTCTGTATAAGGCTCCTTCAGCAACAGATGCATGTAGACGTCCTTTTATCCCACATATGCAGCAAGAACGCAAAAATGTGACTTCATATATGTTCCTAATGCTTCATTACCTTCATCTCTTGAGAAGAGAAGGTGAAGAACCTCTTTCTCCCTCTTGGGCAGCTCGAACTGAGTGAGAGCAGTGTAAATTTCTCTCTAGGCCAGTGCGGGTAGGTCCTTACTAAGCCCATGCGTGTGTGGGCTTCCTTGGGGGGAAGTTGAAGCTCCTCTCAGGGATCTCTGAGACTCCTTTTTGCTTCTTCTGCACGGGTTGCACCTCATGCGATGGTGGCCATAACTCCACGATGAAGACCACGATCGGGCTCGAATCTCAAGGTAATGAAGTCACGAAATCGTGGAAAAATTCTTTCAAATCTTCCTAAAAAGGCTCTCAATACCAACTATAAGAAATCTCCTAAAAACACTCTTCAAGTTCGAAAACAAAGGAACTTGTGAATGATGTGTGTGCCACTCTCCTCCCACCCATTATATCCTCTTGCATTCAAAATAGTAAGGATCTGGAATGGTCTAGTACCGCCATGTAGCCATCATGCAATACTCATCCCCATTACCATTGAATACCTTAGGATATCCCCTAAGCTTGGGACCTTGGCTATGGTTGGCCCTTGTCCCACACACACACATGGAGTGGTCTTTGTAGACCAATGTCTGACACAAAGGCTATAATTTGTATCGCCCATAGACTAAACACATTCTGGTTAGCTATGATGTTATTTTTGTGGAAGATGCAAATTTCATGTACCAAGGAGACTTATGTTAGCTCTAGAGATGTGTATGACACTTTGCTTCCTCTTTTTATAGGTGGACAATTAAGAGCTAGTCTGAATGAGGCAATTTCTTGGCCTTTACAGGTTTCATGTGATGATGCACATCATTCCATTTTTTATGCAGATTTACATGATGCACTTGTTGATGAGAGGGTTGATATAGAGGAGGCAAAAACTATGCCAAAATGGTTGGTGTAGACTTTGCGAGAAAGAAAATTAGATGCACTTTTATCATATCATACTCATTCAGGCTCTCATAGTGTTTCTTTTGCATCAGATTGCTATGTTATTCCTACCTCTAGTCTTTGTGATAAGAATGGGCATGTTTTGTTTGATGAAGCACAAAATTCAAAAAATTGGATGGCTACTATGCAATCAGAATTATGATGCTACTATGAAGAATGGTACCTAGACTTTATGTGATTTGTCTCCTGACAAGAAGGCCATTGGCACTAAGTGGGTATGCAAACTGAAGTGTAAGTGTGATGGAATAGTTGACAGGTATAAGGCTAGGCACTGATTTTGATGAGACCTGTGCTCCCACATGCGGAATGACTATTGTTTGTAGCATCTGTGCACCTACAGCTCATCATGGTTGGAATGTACATCAATTGGACATTAAAACTATATTTCTGAATGGTACATGAAGAAGTGTATGTATTTCATCCCCATGGTTTTCTTCAAAAAGGGCATGAAAACAAAGTGTGCAGGTTGAAAAAGGCATTATATGGTTTGAAGCAAGCACCACCTTCTTGGTATGAAAAGGTACATGCCTACTTGATTGTACATGGTTTTGAGAACAATCCAACTGAGAGCACCTTATATGTTAAGCATGAAAATGATGTGCTTCTTATCATTGTTGTCTATGTTGATGACAAGCTACTCACTCATCCTAATGAGAATCATATTGATGATTTTAAGGCTGATTTGCATGCATCATTTGAGATGTCAGATTTGGGGCATTTGCATCATTATTTGGGCATTGAATTTATGCAAGTTGATGGCGAAATAGCTTTGTGTAAAAAAAAAAATATTAACACATTATTGTAATGTTTTGGCCATGAGGACTGCAAACCTATTGCCACTCCTATGGACATACGTTTATGGTTGACTCTTCATGATGTTGGAGATGCATTTGATGTTGTTCTCTATCAATAGGTTGTTGGGTGCTTGATTTAATTATGCATAACTCGGCTTGATGTTCGGTTTGGTGTCTCACAGATAAGCAAGTTTATGCATTGCCCAGCTTTCAAGCATTGGTAGGTGATTAAGTGCATCTTTCGCTACTTGGGTGGTACCCGTCTACCTGGATTTTTCATCCCAAGAGGTGATCACTACTACCAGATTTACATGCTTTTTTTGACTCTCACTAGGCTGGTTGCTCTGACACTTGTGTGTCCACTAATGTCTTTTGCTTCATACTTGGTAGCTCATGCATATCTTGGTTGAGTAAGAAGAAGCCTATTGTGGTCACTTCTAGTTGTGAGGTTGAGTATAGGGCAACTTTCATAGCGACTATTGAGTGTGTGTGGCTCAGATGCCTTTTGGTTGGTTTGGGAGTTGGTTAGTCTTTTGCCACCACCATCTTCACTGAGAGTGAGAGCACATTGGAAGTTGCGAGGAACCATGCCTTCCATAATCCCACTAAGCATGTTGAGGTGCACTATCATTATGTCAAGGAGAGATTATCTTTTGGAGACATCATTTTGGCATATGTGCCCACACAAGAGAACATTGTAGACCTTTTCACAAAGGCTTTGCCTAGGGAGAAGTTTGAAGCTTTCCACAAAGATTTGGACTCATTTCCTTTTGTGGATTGATTCCACATAGCTTAGCACTTCCTTATACATGAGTGTTAGCTCCTTGTTCACCGCATCACTTCTAGGGGGATTTTTTGATATATTTTGGTGATGATGTGTGTGAACACACTAGGACCTCTAGGGCACTTTTTTCCCTCTTTAGGAGGTTCCCCCGTGTATATATGCCTATAACCCTAATGGGTCACTTATCTTTGTACACTCTTGGTAATATATTGTGTGTTGTGCTCCAAGCTTCTTCTTCTTCTTCCTTGTGCTATTTGTGTGCTTCATAGACCTCAAACTACAACACTTGCATCAATCAGATGTGAGCTTGACTCTTATCAATATGAGTCTAGAGCAGTTTGAGGTGCATGGATAAACCTTGTTTGATGCAATTAGTCTAGGTTGATTGGTATGGGTTGAGATAAGAACTCTTGTTGTACATTATTGTACATCCCTACATCAATATTTAAATATGTTTCCACTTATGGTCACATTGATCCTTAAGTAGGAGATTGTTGGGATATAAGGGTCATGTAACCCTACATCTATGTTCATATACATGTATCTTTTATAAAGCATTACCTCAAAAGATCATTATGTGAGTTTCAAAGATCCCACATAATTGTGTGCATCTCTCCTCTCCTCTCTCTTTCTCAATCTCCCCCTTGCTCCTCTTGTTCAACCTAAGATGGTGGTGGCAAAGGATTGGCCAACACCCAAATCAACCAAAAGGCATTTGAGCCACAAATACTCAACAATTGCTATGAAAGCTACCCCATACTCAACCTCTCAACAAGAAGTGGCCATAGTAGGCTGCTTCTTGCTCAACCAAGATATACGTGAGCTACCAAACATGAAAAATCACTAGTGGACATATGATTGTCATAACAATCAACCTTAAGTAGTTGGGTACCACTCAATTAGCAAAAGATGTGCTTAACCATTTGCCAATGCTTGACATGTAGATAATGCATAAACTTTATCATCTGACTGAATGCGCAAATAATGATGCAAATGCCCCAAACCTAGCACCTCAAAAGAGGCATACAAACTAGCCTTAAGTTCAGCAATATGCATCTTATTAGGATCATGAGTAGCATAAAATCAACATATGCAAAAATGAACCAAAGTACATCATCTACATGCTTGACATATAAGGTGCTTTAGGTGGATTTTACTCAAATATGTGTGCTAGCAAGTAGGCATGTATCTTTTCATAACAAGCATGTAGTACTTTTTGCAATATATACAATGCCTTTCTAAACTTGCAAACTTTGTTTTTATGTCCTTTTAACACAAAAACATGGGGCTATACATACATCTTCATGTATATCAGAACTCCAAAATGTAGTTATAATGTCCAATTGATGTATATTCTAACCATGATAAGCTTCAACTGCACAAATGCTATGAATAGTGGTCATTTAGCATGTGGGGGAAAAGCTCTCATCAAAATCATTACCCTTCTCTTGGGCACAACCTTTGCCAACAAGCCTAGTATTATATGTATCAATTGTTCCATTAAGCTTAAATTTCAACTTCTCTTGGGCACAACCTTTGCCAACAAGCCTAGTCTTATATGTATCAATTGTTCTATTAAGCTCAAATTATGGAAAGGTCATGGGGAGACCTTTCCATAATTTGTTACCAGAGCCAAGGCATTGATGGCTAAATTGCAAAATCCTCCCCATGATTTTTCATCACGAAGTGGCTAGCTAAACCACTTTCCATATCAACAAAATGTAAAATAAAGGAGTTAGTGTTACCTACAACAACAATAGAAGATTTTATTAATACAACCACAAGATTGGAGCAAATTAGGCACCAGTGTGGGACAAGCTCTTCCAATTTATCATATCCCATAGAACTTGAGGACCCAGTAATTCAGCTAAGGAAAGAACTTGAGAGCTTGAAAAGGAATAAACCCTACAAAGAAGAGGAAAGTGTAATAACTCAACTGAGGTGAGAAATTGAGGCATTAAAGCTACCAAAAGAAGAGGAAGCCCAAGTTGAAGAGTTGGCACAACTTCAACAAGAGCTACAGGAACTTAGGGGATGTGGCATAAAAAATGGATTATGGTGCACCATGTGCAACAAACAGGGTCATGTGGTAAGTGAGTGTTCACTTTTAAGTGTAACTTGCCAGTTGTGTAGGAAAGCTGAGCATGGCACAAGAATGTCACTCAAGAGGGATGCTTGCACAACCATATTGGAGACAAGGAGGATCTCAACCATCAACCAATGTGATGGCAGCAACACCCAATCCAGGACATAGGGTTAACTTTGGAAATGGGCCAAGGAGGCCAATTATATGTTTCAGATGTGGAGAATGTGGCCATTACCAAAGCAGGTGCACTCTACCAACGAATGCCCCTCCTTGCAGAAAATGCCTAGAGGCTAAGGACCATTATACTAATTATTGCCCTAAGAACCAGACATCTTCATTTGGGCCACACATTCAAATGATTTCTATGTGCAAAGAAGAAGTTGTAGAACAAGTCAATATGCCATCACCATCTATCAAAGTGGTGCAGTTAGAAGAATTTGAATCTTTTGTAGTGCAGACAAGAAGCAAGGGGAAGGTTCAATTAGAAATAGTTCAAGAGTCAAGGATAAATGGGCTGAACAAAGACAAAGAGACATATGAAGACAAAACCAATACATGTGCAAATAAAAGGTAAAAAGAAGATCTCATAGGTACTAGTGATGCCATTGGACATGCATTCAGTAGGGCTTATGAGGAGTTTGATAAAAGGAGGTCAGTAGGGAATTGGAAGCTTCAAGACTACTCAAGTCCATGAAAAAGGAGGTCAGTATTTTTTATTTAATAAAGATAGATGTGAACTTCAAGTCAGAGCTCTTGCAGATAATTGATGAGGCTTCCACAACAAGTTTAATGACAAAGACTACTGTTATGCATAAAGATAGAATTGTAGGGGAAGCCCCCCTCATAGATTATAAAAGCCCTCGGCTAATAGTTACTATCAGAAGACATGAGTTTCAAGGAGTTATTGTGGATGGTGGTTCTGGGATTAACTTGATGCCTGAACATACCATGAAAAAGATTGGACTACAACCTTCAAAACCTGCCAACTTCACTATAACGTTGGTGGATCAAAGCATAGTAAGGTTTGTGGGAGTGGTTTCTGGAGTCCCAGTCGAGATACAAGGTACCATCTTTAACTTGGACTTTGTTATCTTAAAGTTGCCACATGTAGAAGGAAGTTTCCCCTATGGATTGGGAGACCTTGGTTAAGGCATGCCAATGTGCTGCATGACTAGGGTAAGGACACAATGTGGGTAAAGCAAGAGGGAAATGAGTTGCAGTATACATTTTTAGAAGAAGGACCAGACAATCAAAGACATACCAGCATGATGCAGACAATTGGTATTTGTATGGAAGAAGAATTGTTGGACAACCCAGAGGTGGAATATGAAGAAGAAAACATGTTGGCTTGGCTCCATGCAGAAGACCCATCTTCCTGCTATGGAATTTTTCCAAACCACACAAGGAGAGAGGAAGTCTATGAAGGAAAAGAGGACATCATTTAGGTTACAGATTTGAGTGAAACAATCTCAGCCAAAGGCCATAGAAGAGAGAAGAAAAGAAAAGCCCTTAAGTGCAGTAGTGATGAAATTTCTTCAAATCCTACATTAGTGGCCACTTTATTATGGATATTGGTATGGATATTATCTGTTATGTCAATTTTTATGGTAGTAAATGCAGGGCTTTACAAAGATGTGGAAGGAGTACCTGCAAGTCTTTGGAAACAGAGGATTACACCAGCTAAAGAAGCTGGAATACTAAAAATGAAATTTTGTAGATTAAGTCACACAGTAGCTAAAACAAAGATACAAAAGATTGAGTATGGGGATATATTATTCCAATGAAAGATTCAAGGTGGCCCTATCAAATGGTCAGTGTTCCCAAAAGGAAGATAGATCAAAGAAAGTGCAGTACAATTAGAGATTATGGAGGGCAAAGAGTTTCAATTAGTCATCATATCAGAGCTCAAGGCCTATCATCAGCACAAGTGAAGATTTCTGGATCACCTGGAACTTGCAAAATCTATCCAGGTTGTACATAGCCTCCTCATATCATTTTTTGCTTAAGTTTTAGTAGTTTTTTTATCCATCTTCATGCTTGTTCTTTGATTTTTTATGCAAATTAAAAGCCATTTCATAGCCCTTTGCATGAAAAATTTTCTAAAATTTTTTAGGAATTTTTTTTTAGCATTTTTAGAAAATTTTTAGATTTTTTCTAGAATTTTTCATCTTTTCTCAAATGTCATTTTCTTGATAAAATAGAGCAAAAAAGAAGCTCTTTATGGTTTTGAGTGGGATAGCTGGTCTAGAAATTTAGGGAATTTTTTGAGTTTTTTTTATTTTTTTGGATTATATTTGGATATTTCTTTATTTTTATGGTATTTTTCAACAAAAAAAAGTCTTGACAGCTGATTTTTTTAACTTCTATTTTTATCTATTAAAAAAAACTCTCTCTACCTCTCTCTACTCTCTCTCTCTCTAATCTCTCTATCCTCTCTCTAGCCTCTCCTCCTCTCTCTAATCTCTCTCTTCCCTCTCTCTCTTTCCGCCTCCCCTCTCCCCCCCCATAGGGTAACATTTATCTTATGCTAGTTATCTATATTTTTTTTATTTTTCTCAGAAACATACTTTTGGCTCTAGATTGTGCCTCAGATCTTAAATTCTCTTTTTAGTCAAAACCCACATGTTTTATGCACATTTTTCATGTGTTTTTTATTTTGCACATGGTCCACATGGTCTATTCTCATCTTATTTTACCATATTTTTCACATTTTTCCATATGCACCCTCTGTAACTTTCATGTTTTATCATTTTGGCCCTCTTTAGAGCCCCTAATCCTACTCCCTGCCCCTCCTTTTATCCTTCTACCTAGCCCCATCCTTACCCCTCCTTACCCTATCCCTCTCAACACTCCATAAACTTTCCTGCTACCCTCCATTCTCCATCATCTACTCTTCAATGCATAATTTCCACTTTTGGTTCTTCAATCGTGTTTGTTCTTTACTGCTCCTGGTGGACTTGGTAGCTACTCAAGTGTCCTTTTGAAGATTTTGCAACACAAGAATCTTGGTGTCATCTTTGCTCAGAGTTTTGGCTATTAGCTCTCTGGGATGGAGAGCCCATTAGGTATTGGGAAACTGTTGAGCCCATCCAAGTCATATTGGTCAAAGTCAAAGTGGTCAAAGTCAACATGGTCAAAGTCAAAGCATTCAAAGTTTAGTTGTCAAGGTGCAAAAGTAGTGCACAATCAAATTGTTCAAAGGGTTTTTAAAGTGTTTGGAAGGTTTAGATGAACCCTCCCTTAGGTACATAATTGAAGAATTGAAGGGCAAAAAGTGAAGGTATGTGAAGTGGAAGCGGTACACAAAAGTGAAAGTATGGCTCCCCATTTAAAATTTTGTTATTGTCATAAAATCACTACAGGACAAAACAAGGATTCGTTGGCTGCACCCATTTGGAGACAATCTTGGGACATAAAACTGAGTTCCAAGATACTCTATCAATTAGGAGCATAGTCTACACTAGGAGAGAGAAGAGCAAGACAGTTAGTCAGTGTGCGACGTAGAGAAGCAAGTTCAAGGTGTGCAAGAAGTGTGACTTAGGTGTGTGCAGAGGAGTGCTAAGAAAGGCAATCAAGGGTCACAAGGTCCCATTGAAGTTATGTGTGCATCAATAGAAGGTGTCCATCCCTCCTCCCCTATTGGAAGCTTGAGTGCAAGGTGTGCACAAGTGCAAGCTCTTGGAGAAGGTGGAGGTCTGGTGCAGAGAAGTGTGGAGAATGAGTTCTCCTATGCGCAACGAAAACATGTAGTGAACCCTTGTATGTCCAACACTTGGACAAATAGATACACCTTAGATAGCTTGCTACTCTCAATACAAAACTCGAATGGACCTATGCCTTTATTCATTCAAAGTAGACAAACAGATCTTTCTAACAAGCTATAAATAACTTAATTTGGACAAGTCTTGATTAGGAAACACAATGGACGAAGATGAACTACCTGTCCACACAAGTATGCTGAAGAATTAAACTTCACTCTCGGACTCATAACTCCTTGAATATATATCCTTTATTTGAGACAAATAAAGTGAACACAAATAGCTTTCCAAAAAGCTAAAAATCAAGTAATTTGGATGAGTTTTGGTTAGGAAACTCACCTGACCAAAATAGACCACCTGTGCACACAAGTATACTGAAAAATTGGACTTCACTCTCTGAACACAAAGAGCTTTCCAACAAGCTAAAAACCAAGCAATTTGTATACGTTTTGGTTGGGAAACTTAACCAACCAACATAGACTACTTGTCTACAGAGGTATGTAGAAAAACTAGACTTCACTCCTTGACTGATATCTCACAGAATATATAAGCTTTGAAGTATGAGATAAGCTTTCTAATTAGTGGCTAAGTGCAAGAAATGGTTACATATACACTGAGATATGAGCTTCACAACAGAGCTATGTACAAAATGACGTGCAGCTGGAAGGAGTCTATGGGAAGACAAAATGACAAAATGACTAGATCCGACTGTAGGGAGCTCTTGCCTCTTTCTCTTTCATTTGATTGCCCACTACATGCCACTTACTAAAGGGCATATATTGTATCTTTTACTCATCAAGAATTTTGACTAGATTTTTTTGTTTCCTTTTTTTCTTTTCTCTTCTTTCCTTTATCTTTATATTTGGTAAATTTATCCAAGCATAGCTCATGTGAAAATGAGCTTGTACATTTATCTTCAAAACTCCCCCTCAAGCTCATTTGGGAGTTTTTTTTTTTTTTTAATAAAAGGAAGTTCGGCCTTAGCCTAATCTCCCTGACTTTAATTAAAATAAAGAAGAAAGAATTACAAGTGGATGGGACTAGTGCCCATGGGACCCCCCAAATCCCACAAAGCAGGGGAGGAGTATGGCAGCCTAGAGGGCATTACAAATGAGGCGGATAAAACCATCATCACCCTCATGTGGGACCCATTTAGGTTTCAACTTGTTGTTCTCGAGGAGATAAATACAGTGATGTCTAAACGGTTGAGATCTCTTATCTCGGGAGATTCTTTTACCAAGAAGAAACAAGGATTTCTCGATCGACCATTCCTTAGGAGTTTGGCCAAAATTGATAGCACATCGCTCCCTCCAAATCTTCCAGAGAGTCTCACCCCTGATGGCATTCCATAGCCTCGCTGAGCAGCCGACCACCTCACCCAACATCACCTGTTGCCAATTGATTTGGTTCGTGAGTCTCAATACTCGGGTCACGTGATGCGAGATAACACGAGACTTGGGGCAGTCGAAGAACAGGTGAACTAAATCTTCAATGCACCGATGACAACGCTTGCACCATGGCGGCACACCACAGATTTTGTTAGCCCTTGCATTGGACCAGATACCTTTATGCAAGATCTGCCACATGAGAACGGACTTTTTGACCTCAATTAGGGGGTGCCAAATAGACATGAATTTTAGTTCCCATCGTAGTTTGGTCCAAGAAAGGCACCATCTCTTGTTAAGAGTGTGGTGAACACCTAAGTTCTCTTTGAAGTTGGGGGTTTTGGATAGCTTCTTACCATTGCTCCATTTGAGGCCCTCCAGGCAAGGAAGATCTTGACCGCAGAGAAGGCGGGTAGTTGAGCGGTCCCACCTGCTTTGAAGAAGAGTCCATTCCTCAAGGGTAACTCTAAGTCTCAGATCCAATTCTTTGAACCTAATCCACTGGTTGGTCTCTTGTTTCCAGAGTTGTTTCCACTGTTTGAACCCCTTGTTCCATAATCGCTTTGCAGTTTGGAGGTTCCAAGACTCCACCCCCCTAATGCCGCGGATCGGGAACCAGATAGAGTCATTTTGTCTTATCCCAGCCGCCCACTTCCACTCATCACTGATTCTGATGAACTGTTTGACCTTGTTCCAATTCTTCCATAAAGAACACATGAGGCTAGAGCCTTTAGGGGACACCAGGTGGGGGGAGAACAAAAGCGTGAGAATCCCTATGTCCTTCCAACTAGGATGGCCAACTAAGGTAAGGTCTTCCGTGTTTCTGAAGATCAATTTAGCCCAAGAGGACTCCCTATTGCTCCAAGCCTTGATAAGCCACTTCGCCGCCAGCTTGTCAGCCAACCCAACGATATCTAAAATTCCCAAGCCCCCTGAGTCTTTAGGGCTAATGCAAGTTTCCCATTTGATTTTGGGAATCCCCCTCCTGTTGGGGTCCCCAGTCCAAAGGAAGTTTCTACAGATTCTTTCCACTTTGGCCAAGTCTTTCTCCTTAGGTCTCCAACACGAGATAAAGTAAATAATTGTAGACAACATAAATGTGTTAACAACCATAGCACGCCCTGCCAAGTTGACTTGCATACCTTTCCAATGATTCAACTTGCTATCGAGCTTGGATAGCACCCAATTCCAGCGTTGGTCCATTGAGATGTCGAATCCCATCGGAATGCCAAGGAGACGGAAGACTTGACCTCTAGGGATGACTTGACACCCCTGATCCACCAACAATTGGGGAGTAGGTCCGCTAATTGCTCTAAAAGCAGTTTTAGCATGGTTGATTTTTGAACCTGACGCCACACAAAAGGTGTCGAGGCAAGGCTGCCCTCTGGCTCCTTTACTCTTCGCGATCGCCTCGAATGGACTCAGTCGCCTATTAAAGCATCACATGGATGCTGGCAATCTCAAGGGTCTTTCCCTACCTCTAAGCCACGGCCAAATGATTGCGAGACTTTTTGCTGATGACATGAATGCCTTCGTGCATAACGATATAAACAACGAGCTCATTTGGGAGTTATCTTCAACCATGTCCTGCAAATTTATCACATCCTTGAAACCTTTGAGTTTAGCAGCATCCAAGAACTTTGTAAACATATATGCAACCTGCTCTTTGGTTCTAATGAACTTTATCTCCACATTTTTGCTCAATACCTTCTCCCTTACATAATGGTAGTGGACCTCTA
Organism: Ceratopteris richardii; assembly: GCA_020310875.1. Lineage (NCBI taxonomy): Eukaryota > Viridiplantae > Streptophyta > Polypodiopsida > Polypodiales > Pteridaceae > Ceratopteris > Ceratopteris richardii. The sequence goes on from CM035418.1 coordinate 113,770,871, forward strand.
TGTGCTTGCTCCTTGCATGAAACATAGGATTGCTTGCCAAGTAAATACTTGACATGTTATCACCGTATATAGGGATGGTTCCAACTTGCACTTCAAGATCAGCCAAAAGTTTTTTAATCCACATTGCTTCACATGTGGCAAATGCTAATCCTCTATATTCAACCTCCATGGATGAAAGTGCAGTAGTAGGTTGTTTCTTTGAGCTCCATGTGATAGGTTTGAGTTCCTATCATGAACACATAACCTGAGGTTGATCTCCTATCTTCCTTTGAACCTACCCAATCAGCATTGCTAAAGCCTTTGACATGCAATTCTTCATCAAACTTCTAAAACAAAGCATGATTAACTATATGCTTTATGTATATCAACACTCTCTTGGCTAAATTTAAATGTTCACTTGTCAGGGCTTGCATAAAATAAGAAAGTTCACCAACAACATAAGATAAATGAGGTCTTGTAATGTTTGCATAGATTAATGATCCTACAATGCTTTTGTATGTCGTTACATCTTCCAATAGTTCTCCATCATTTGAGAAAATTGTTGTATTTGTGTCCATGGGTTGAGTGAGTGGTTTGCATTCACTCATTCCAAATCTGAAAAGAACATCCAACAAGTACTTCCTTTGCATCAAGTAGATGCCACTTTTTCCATAAACAACTTCAATTCCTAAAAAATATTTCAGCTCTCCAAGATCTGGAATTTTAAACTCCTTACCAAGCTTCCTTTTGATATCTTTAATCCCTGTAATATCATTTCCTATTATGATGGGGTCATCGACGTATATGCAAATATATACCTCTCTATTTTCTTCCTTCTTCTTGTACAATGAAGGATTTGCACTACTGGGGTTGTATCCACACTTAGTTAGATATTCTACCAATCTCTAATTCCATGCTCTTGGTGCTTGCTTCAAGCCATAAAGTGCCTTTTTGAACCTGCAAACAAATTTTGGATGGTTTTCATCTTCAATTCCAACCGGTTGACTCATGTATACCTCTTCTTGTAGTTCTCCATTGAGAAAAACATTTTTGATGTCAAGTTGATATAATGGCCATCTCCTTGAAGCACCAATTGCTATTAATGTTATGATTGCTCCCATCTTTGCAATAGGGCTAAAAACTTCATCATAATCTATGCCTTGTGTCTGTTTAAATCCTTTGGCAACTAATCTAGCTTTATATCTAGCTAGTGAACCATCAGCATTCCTCTTTACTTTAAACACCCATTTGTTTGGAACAATCTTCATACCTTCTTTCTTTGGCACTAGCTCCCATGTGTGATTATCTTTGAGAGCTTTGATCTCCTCTTTCATAGCTTGCTTCCATTCCTTTTGTGTGCAAGCTTCTTCATATGTCTCAGGCTCTTTGTCTTTGATAACCTGCATCATGTATGCAAAATGTTTCGCTATGAAACTATCATAACTCAACCTTTGAGTTGGATACCTTGTCCTTGAAGATCTTCTTTCATTGCCTTTATAAAGTTGCTTTTTTAACCTATTTAGCTTTACCTTCAGAGTGATTACCTCTTCATATTCTTCTTCACTTGCATCTATCTCACTGTTTGGAGTAGCACTTGCTTCTTCGGCTCTACTATGAGCTGAATTTGAAGACAAAGAATGACTCCCCCTCCATGTTGAACATTCTTCATTTGATGTAGATCCCTCTGGACCTGAAATCTTTGTGCTTGATTGTTGAACTTCTCTTTGATTTGTTCCTGCATAATCATCACAATCTTCTTCAAGAATCTTTTCCTTTCCTTTATTTTCATACCATGGTCTTAGTTCATCAAAGACCACATCTTGCAAGACTCTTAATTCCTTTGTTCTAGGGTTGTAACACTTGTATCCTTTTTGCTCCATCGAGTACCCAATGAAAATGCATTTTTCTGACCTTGGTTCCATCTTTGTTCTAACTTCTTGTGGAATGTGAACAAAGCAAACACATCCAAACACTTTGAGGTGTGTAAGATCAGGTTTCTTACCGGAATATATCTCCTCTAGAGTCAAGTGATGTATTCCCAATGTTGTGCACCTATTCATCTAGTAAATGGCAGTTGTGGTAGCTTCAGCCCAATAGTACAATGGTACCTTCATCTCGTTGAGCATGCATCTTGCAATTTCAGCAATTTGCCTATTTTTCCTCTCAACTACTCCATTTTGTTGTGGTGTATACCCACAAGTAAACTACCTTTTGATCCCATTCTCTTGTAGAAAATCTGAAAATTCTTTGGAGAAGTATTCTCCTCCACCATCAGACCTTAAGGGTTTGATAGAGCTTCCTATTTCTTTTTCAACTTCAACTTTGAATTTTTTGAATATAGAAAAAACCTCTTATTTTTGCTTCATACAAAACAACCATACTTTATTGAGTGATCATCAATGAAGATGACAAAAAATCTATTACCAGCCATTGATGCATCTTGGGTTGGTCCCCATACATCCGTATGTATCAAGTTCAAGACATTTGGGGCCACATAATTGCTCCTCTTGAATGGCTGCCTCGTTTGCTTTCCTAGTTGACAAGCTTCACATAACTCATGTAGTCCAATGATATTAAATTTTGGAAGAGATCTTATCACTTCATGTTTGCTCATGTACTTCAGCTTTGGAATGTTGATGTGTCCAATTTTTTTGTGACATAAGTCCAACTCTGAAATCTTCTTGTTCCCACATTGAATGTACATGACCTTTCCATGTGGATGTTGTGCGTCCAAAGTGAACATCCTTCCTTCTCTTCTACCTTGAGAAATGACCTTGAAGCCTTCCTTTGGAATCTTTATGAAGCTCCCATTCTCATTGAATATGACATGATAACCCTACTCTACCATTTGTCCTACTGAAATCAAGTTCTTTGAAATTGTAGGAACATGAAGAACATTAGATAATACCTTTGCTCTACTTGTATCTCCAAGCCTTATATCTCCAATATGTTCAATCATGTGTTGAGTATCATCACCTATTTCAACACATCCTTTTCCACTTCGTACGTGTAAATTAGTGATCAAACTTCCTTGGCATGACATATGATTACTACAACCTGAATCAATGTACCATTTTTTGTCATCTTTATAAGAGCTTCTATACTCATGTCTCATTGCAAGTAGTGTGTCCTTGCTTCCTTCACTTGAGGTGCTTGCATAGTTGCTTTGGCTCCTTTTATTGCCTCCATTTGTTCTTCCATTCTTCAACCAACAATCATTAGCATAGTGTCCTACTTTACCACAATGATAGCATGTTATACCTTTATGAGAATTGTAGGAGCCTTGGCCTCTTCCTCTACTTCTACCTCAACCTCTTCCTTGTGTGTTGGCATTTGATGCATCCTTGTTGTCTTCTGAATTGTTTTGATTGTAGTTGGAGTTGTTTTGACCTCTTCCTTTTCCTCTTGAGCCTCCTCTTGAGTTCCTTCCTTTACCTCGACTTGCATATAACATTTGATTATGGATGTCCTTTCGTTTGGGGCCACCAAAGCTAAGCTACACTATTGACTTTGAAGTCCAATAGTGTAGCTTAGATCAGGCCTTGTAATTTGGAGATATATCAAGCTTCCCATAATTTTCTTGTACATAGTAGCATTTTCCAATGTTTCATGACTGATGTAGTATCCAATTTTGGATTTTGATCTAATGGCATAGAAATCGGTTTACTGTTACACTTATGTGTTCCCCGAGTAGCTTTGATGTGAACCTTTTCCCTATACATGGGCACTTTTTACTCTAGTGCTAGCTAGAGGTTTTTTCCCTATGTTACCACATACTTGATACTCTCATATGTGGTGGTACTTTGTACTTAGGGACATTATTCACCTCTTACTTCAGTTCAGTTCATCATCAATAGAGACAGCTATTCCAGCCATCGTCTTCTCCGTGTGTCTTGCTGTGTTTGTGCTCCTTGTGTGTGCTTCTTGTGTGTCTCTCGCACTTCTACACACACCCAATAGTGGTATCAGAGTAGGTTCAACTCCTTCTCAAGTTTTGATTTTTTGCGTCGCAGTGCGCGCACTTCAACAGTGCAATCAACTTCGGAGAATAGAACTCTGAATTTCAGAAGCCAAGAAACATTTCCATCAGGCGCGCTGGGGTTTTTACCCCTATTTTGAAGCCATTCATGCACTCAGAATCGCCATCGGAGTGATGGTTTGTGAGCTAAAATTTCAGCACTCATTTCAGCTTTTGTCGAAGTGAAGATTTTGCCATATTCTTATTCCTTAGTGAAATGGCGGGCAACAATGACTTGTTTGGCATGCTTCAAGCTGAAGATAAGCTTGATGGGACCAACTATCCGATGTGGTCTTACATGATAAAGCATGTTCTTGTTGCTAAACAACTTTGGAACATAGTGGCAGATGTAGATCGAAGACTCGTAGGTGCTTCTACTTCACAGTCTACTATCACAGATGGAGCTTCTTCTTCGAATACAGTGGTTTCTCCTTCTCCACCTACACAGGAGCAGCTTAGATGGGATGGAAAAGATGCTCAATCTCATGCTTTGATTGCGCTTTCAGTGAAGTGTCATATAGTTCCACACATTCGGTCATGTTCTACATCACGACAGGCATGGGATACTCTTGCTTCTTTGTATGCCATGCGTAATGAAGCACGTGTTGCATACTTGAGGAGGTAACTTGAGGATGTATGTATGGCTGAAAATGAGTCGGTGGATGTGTACGTGACACGCATCAAGGACTTGAAAGAGCAATTGGCAAACATAGATGAGATCACACTAGATGCATCACTCATTTCTACATTGTTGAAAGGATTACCAGAATCTTTTCAAATCTTTGATACTACACTCCATTTGGTTGCAAAAGGAAATCCTAATATGTATGCATTTGATGAGGTTGTGTCTCTTCTTTTGCAAGAAGAGCAATCTAGAGTGAATAGGAGTGGTTTGATTGAGGGAACGCAGGCACTAGCTATCTCAAAAAAGGGGAAAAGCAAGTATGGTTTAGCTTTGGGCTCATCAAAACCAAAGCCTCAAGCTTCCTCTTCCACTCATTCCTCTAATGATGGTGATTTGCAAAAGAAGAAGAGATGCAAATATTGTCGAAAGGCTAGTCATACTATTGAAGAGTGTAGAAAGCTTGCTAAACGCAATGAAAAGAAGAAGGAATCCAACATGTCTATTGTTGAAAATTCAGCAAATGTAAAGAATGATGAAGTTAACATGGCTCAAGATTTTTGGGCATGTGTTGTCACATGTCATTATGATGCTTCTTTGCATTCTAAATGTATGGTTGTGAGTGAAGCTAATTCGGATTGGTTCTTTGATAGTGGTGCTTCAAGGCACATAACATCATGCAAAAGATTTTTTGCCTCTTTGAAAGATGCACCCAAAGGAGGACATGTGGTGTGTGCAAACAATGCCTCTTATCCTATCATTGGAGTAGGAGAAATTGAGCTTATGGCTGCAAATGGAGGTAACACTGAGTCACAACAAAGGAGAACAAAGACATGTTCTCTATTCCTTTTTACCTAAAGACCATGATATCAAGCAATAAAGTGGGCATTTTACAATATCTAGAAAGCATCACTTGTTCTTGCTTGTAAATATTGTCACTAGAAGCTTGATCTCATATCCCAAGTAGTCAAGATAGATATAATAAAATACTTGTTGCCATGAAAACTAGTTGTTCAACATGATCAAGAATCCCACATCATGATCTTTGACAAGAGATTAGAGTTGAAGGTACAAGTAAGAGTTCGGGAAGCTCCTTTACATCTATAACCTCAACAAGCATAGATTATAGCTGATTAAAAGCTACTCGAAAATCAGAGTACATGTGTTGCAAAAATCGAAACATTTTAACAAGGCAACTAAGATCATCCCCTTTGTATAGTTAAGATCCTCATTGAATGCTGGGCCATATTCACAGAATATGAAATACATTTCACAAAAGCATTCCCAAGAGAAGATTATAATCAACAAAATTATACTAAGAAACATTCACAGATGATCAGAGAAATGCTCAAGATAAATCAAGCTGAACACAAAGTGGAAGCAGAACTCGACATTATATTTCTATTAAAATGATGTTTTACATTTCATGTGTTTTAATACAAGAGTAATATGAATCTACAATAGAAGCTGATCATAGCTTTCCTCAGGCTCAAGCATAATGGGATCCTCTGGAACATTAGAACACATATCCTGCCTCTCTTGCTCCAAGATTGGCTCTTCAAGGTCAGCCATGTCCCCCGGTTCATCTGCAAGTGGGGGAACAGGCTCCCTTGAAGCCGGTTGGAATCTCTCCGTGTCTGCAATGTGCTTCCTTCCGACCTCTTGGTCTTCATCTAGGCATTCATTCAGCCCATTGATTCTCATTCTAATGAAGCTCACTTGAGCATCATCCTTCTCCACAGCTATGCAGTGCCTGAACATCTTTAAGGAGCAAGCCAGAGTCGTTCCTGAAACAGCAGAAAACCACTTAGAGGCCTCAATCAACATGATGACTAATGAAAATTGTTAAAATTGAAATTACCTGTGCCCGAAAAAAGGTCTAGGACCCAGTCATCATCATTGGAGAATAGTTGAAGCAATCCCATTAGGAGCTTTTGTGGCTTCTGATAGGGGTTAACCAATGTCATGTCCCCAGCTACATGACGAAGTTTCTTGGTAACGGCTGGGAACATGAACACATTTGAGATCCCATTCTCATTGCAATGCTCCCTGACTCTCCTTTTGCTTACTTCATCATAATAGCCAACTGTAATGCATTCAGTGGAGCTCACAAACCTATGCAAAGGAGTGTGATTGACGTTTGTCTTCACCCTGCCAACAAGAACTATGAGTCACAGAGAGCATCATTAAAGGCATGGAGATAGAAAGAAGATAACTTACCACGTGAGGCACTCCACAACATGACATCTTGCCTTCAGAGCAGTTGAAACAGAGAAAGACTGGTCTCTGCTATGGAAAATTACTATCCTCCAAAGAGGAGACATAGTCAACTCTGCAAAATCAGTGACCATCTTCTGAATCTGAGGGTGTTTGAAGGGTTCATCATCATTAACTGATCCCAACATCCTAAATCCATAGGGTATGTCTGCTATGAGAAGGGAGAAATGCTTTCTAGGCACAACAGAACAAATGTTATTTACATCACTACAGAATACATTATAATATACAGGCCTAAGGGGGTCTAGGGGATTGGAGAAACATTTGAAATCAGGTTCATCATCAAAATCCATCTCCTTGGCTTTCAGTCTATATTTCTCATGCCTTGCTCTTTGAATGTGAGCCAGGAATGCAGGGGGGCAATCATCTAGTAGCTCTGCAGACTTACTTTTCTTTGGTTTCTGCAGAAAAAATTGGAAAGACAATTAAATGAGCTCTTTAATACAACAAACAAAACATAAGGACGATGCATGGCATCGATTTCGTGTGTGGGTAGATGCCAGGCATCGAGTTTGGGACATAAGTCGATGCCTAGCATCGACTTATGCCATGAGGTCGATGCTAGGCATCGACTTATGCCCCCAAGTCGATGCCAAGCATCGACTTATGCTAGGAGATTGATGCCAGGCATCTACTTTTGGCAGCAGGTCGGTACTAGGCATCGAATTTAGCAGTAAGTCGATGCCAGGCATCGAATTCCTACTAAAAGCCTGGCATCAAATTGGTTAGGTGAATCAAGGCATCTAACCTAATGGCAAACCAGGCATAACCTCAGAAAGAGAACCTACCCAATCACAAAACAGGATAAAATATTCTGATAAAGCTTTGTAGGATGATGTGGTTGGATAGTCTGCTTGGACCTCTGTCCAACAACCCAGCCTCTTCATCATCACCTCCTGAATCTTCATGTATACTTTATGACTACAGTCAAAGAAATAAAAAAGAGACTAGGTTAGACCAGAAACATGGGAGGAGGGAAAAAGGATCTGAGAATAACATACATACTTATTGAGCTCAGTCACCATCTCCTCCAGGCTTAACTCCTTGGAGATTACCCTTGAAAAAGTTGATATAATCAATGTATCATCCTTGATTCCTTGAAGGGCCCTCCATGGTGTCAGCTTCATGTCCTTAGGAGCCTCTTCAATTGAGAGGTCAACTTTCCTTCCCTTTCCCTTCAGATCAACCTGTGGGTCTGGCCTCGACTTCCGTTGCTTCTGGCCCTTGACCTCCTTGTTCTCCCACATTGTGAAAATTTTATCCTGCAGATCCCAGATCTCACCTGATCTGAATGCCAATTGAAACCATGGATCATATTTCCTCAAAGCATCAGACTTTCTATTCTCATCCAGTGCAATTCCAACCTCAATAAGGCATTGCTTTCGTAGATTGGGATGTATTCTTCCAGCTTCCTTCACGAGACAATCTTCATATTCATGGTGGAAGAACCGAATTCTCTCTATGGAGGACATTTTTTGTCTGTAGTCATTGTCATTGTTGTGATCCCAAGCAAGAAGCTTGGCTTCCTCAGTTGTAAGACCAGCATATATCTTGCACTCTGCATACCCAAAGAAGAATGTGGTAGGGTGCTCCTTCACTAGCTATCTATGGGCCTCTGTAGAGTGTGAACCTCCAATCACATAATAAGTATAATCCTCAAACAAACCCTCATTGAACTCCTCCACAGAGCTGCACTCATTCGGATCCACCATGACAAGGAATGGCACAACAGTAGCATGAGGATTTATTTTCATTTTCTTCTTAAGATTCTGCACGTGCAAATTGTGTGGCTCCCTGATCTCAAGGGGCCTCCTCCCTGTGACTGGATCTATTGGTGGCCTATGGATGATATTGATTGGCAGGTGGAACAACTGCCCCTTCTTCACAACTTTTCTTCTAGCTATGTCCTCCCTCATCTTGTTCTGCTCAGTACCAAGAACACCCGAAGCAAGCTCTCCACCAGGTGCAACTATTATATCCTCAGAGCTAGAGCTTGAGTCAGAAGACTCCTCTTCTGCAATTCTCTTCTTTTTCTTCTGGAACTTTTTCTACACGCTCTGCTTACCCCTTGCCTTTACAGGGGTTGTCATCTTCTGTTGTGTTGGCATGATGTTGCCCTAGATCCATGGCATCAAGTCCTTGATAAGATTCATTGAGTCCCTGCATATCTCAGCAAGCCCATCTGGAACACAGCACTCTGGGCACAAGAAATCCATCTTGCATATAACATTTCTTAAACCTTTCGATGTCTCTACCAAGAAAAGGAGGTTGTCAGAATCCTCATCTTCATAATCCAGTTTGTACACAAGGCCATACTGAAAACCCTGTGTTGTCGTGATCTTTCCTCTCCCATATGCCCCTGCGAACACAAGAAGGACTGCATTCTTTTCTTCAACATACTGAAGGCACCACTCCATATTTGTCATGTCTCGCAGTGGACGATCTGTCCTTAAGATCTCTGCGTCCCTCGACCTATCCTTCATAGTTGTATCATCCTCAGGAATTTTGATGCTACTCTGTCCACCAGAGGATATTCCAATCGGGTTGCTGGCCTTCTCAGAGGATAAGGATGCAATAATTTTCTTTGGTTTTGCTTGGTGACCAATGCCTTTGTCACGTTGCTGATCACCAGAGCTCATGGTCACTCTCAGCTTCTTGAAGGGCCTCTCACTCTTGGACTCCGCATCCCTGAAGGCGCTTGGAAATATCAGCTCATACGTTATTGTGTTTTTCAAAGGTCCAAGTCGATGCCTGGCATCCACTTGCACCTAAAAGTCGATGCCTGGTATCGACTTGAAACTAAAAGTCGATACCTGGCATCGACTTTGCACCCTAAAGTCGATGCCTGGCATCGACTTTCAGGCCAAATTTGATGCCAGGCAAGTCGATGCCAGGCATCGACTTTTAGGTGCAAGTCGATGCCAGGCATCGACTTGAGGGTACAACTCGATGCCAGACATCGAATTACACCCTCAAGTCGATGCCTGGCATCGACTTGCACCGAAAAGTCGATGCCTGACATCGACTTGCACCATCAAGTCGATGCCTGGCATTGACTTGCACCTAAAAGTCGATGCCTGGCATCGACTTGCACCTAAAAGTCGATGCCTGGCATCGACTTGAGGGTGCAAGTCGATGCCAGGCATCGAGCTGTACCCTCATTGGATCTATATTTTAGGAGCTAAGAAAAAAAGCAGACTATTTACACAAACATACAAAAGGAATCTTTGAGGAATCTTTTTTTTTTGTATGATTTTGTCTATCTCTTGGTACTCTTGCCAACATTCTTCTTCTCCATCAGAGTTGCCTTGCTCGTATGCTGAGCTCTGTAACTCCATGGCTGTCTGTGCTCTGTTGCTCTCTCTTGCTCGTGGATTTTGAAAATGAGAATGATCTCCTCCTCTGCTATTTATAGGCAATTGGGTAACTTGAACCAGAGACTGACTAGATCTAACTGAATGAGTCCAAGTGCTAACTATATCTGTCAACTTATCTAACCAGGAAATACCACTCACACAAATAGGCTGTTTCACCTCCACTTTAATGAAATATTCATAGAACCTTGCAACTATTTATATACATTTGCATGGAAATTACACTTCAATGGCAAGAGTATGGTATGTACATGAGGATGTCTAATCTCATGTATAAATTGCTTCTTAGAATCTCTTGCTTGGGAAAAAATCAAGTCTAAGTTGTGTTGAATATGGGAGATTAATGACATCTTTATAGTGTTATCCTTCTCACTTCAGTTCATATTCACATTTATCTTGTAACACATTGCTGAAATGGAAAATCAATGTATGAATAAACGTTCAAGTAAAGAGCTCTGGGGTAATTTCGACAAAATATGTTGGTAATTTCAACAAAATAGCTTGGTAATTTCAAACGTCACTCATTGTCTTTGCATCCAACGTTCAGAAAAATCGTAGATTCAAAATTCATTTGAAAATCTTTTGTAACAAGCATATACTTAATTCTTACATATAATTCTTACATATACTTTTCCATATACTTCTTACAATATACATTTCCGTGTACCTCTTTTACACATAATTCTTTTTTAATATACTTTCATCTACCTCTTTGAGATCTAGCCAAGACCACAATAAAACCTAATCCTTGAAATCTTAACCAAAGGTAAAATTTCTTCTTGTATAGTCTTCAATGGCACTACTCCAAACAATTTTAATATCTAATCTAGTTGGAACTCAACTTGGATATATTTTGATTCACTCACAATGCTAAGACTCAATGACTCATATCTAGTTAGAAATCAACTGTGTATCTCATCTTTCAAAAGTGAATCAAATCTTTGGTTCCCTTATTAGTGTATATTTGAGTAATTAAGTGATTTGATGTAACTTGATGTTTAATGTTATTTAATGTACTTTAATGAACTTTTGATTTCATATCTTCTTGATGTGACATTTGATGTGACATCTTCACTTGATCTCAGATTTCTACTTATTTGAAAAGGTCATTCATCTTCAGTCTTCTTTGAACTCAGTGAAGATGAGCTCAATCTTTTCAGTGGATGCTTGGGCATCAGCTTCCTCTGCTCATATTGATACAGTTTTGGATTCATTGTTCTCAGTTGACCCTTTCCACAGAAGTGATGATCCCTATGGTTTAGAACGTGCTGATGATTCTATGTTTTCTGTTGAGTCATTTAAGTTATCCAATTCACAGTGCAATGTTGCTCAACCAAATGCACCTCTTGATCTCCCATCTGATCCAACCATTGATCTCCCTTCTGACTCAAGTGCATGTGGAGCAACAGAAAAGCAAAGCAAGCTCAATCTACGATTTAAAAGAAGGCCTCGTGAAGTAAGTCAAAAAAGATTTAAATTTCTTACTTCAGATAGACAGATTGCATTGGATATTGTGAAGCATTGTTGTGGTTTGAAATGTTTGTACAATTTAGGAATGAAGAAACTAAAGCACCTAAGAGAAAAATTCCTCCATTTAGATAGTGAAAGGCAGGATATATACCTTGTTTCTCGCATGCAAATGATTGAGGATAACATGTCAGTAACACGTGTTGCTTTTGAATATTTCTTTAGTCAAGGGATGCGATGCTGTAGGGCTGCATTTAAAATTGCAATGGGTGTGGGAAATTTTAGAATACATAGGGTTCAACAAGGGCTTTTGAATGGGGATCTCATTTTGGATACGTTCCATGTTGGGACCAAAGGATCTGTTGGACATCATGCAATGAATTGGATGATGAACTATTTTAGCTTGCATTGTGAGGTTATGCCTACAACTGGAAGGTTGCACTTGTCAGATAACTTTACTCGTCGAGAGGTATTTCAAAAATATAGAGAAGACATGGAAAATAGAAATGAGAAGTATGTGTTGTATCGTCACTTTACTCCATTATGGAAGGAAGAGTTTAACAATGTGTCTATTCCTCGTAAAGTTAGAATGGGTGAATGTTCAGTTTGCGCCACTTTGAAAAACATGGCAAAAGGGGCTACAACACCATAAGAAAAGAATAATTTTAAAAACCTTCTTAACAACCATCGTGAGAGTCAAGCTTTAGAGAGAAAGAAAGCAATTCATCATCGAAGTAAAGCACTCAGAAATCCGGAGCGTTATATGTGTTTGTTGATCGATGGTATGGATAAAAAAAAAACTTGTTTGCCACATTTTTATCGCATCCCTAAGGACATTGGAGATGAAGTCCTTGTGCAAATGCATTTGGTTGGTGCTTTTGTATACAATGGAACTGTAATGTCCAAGGTTTTCTTCACATATCCGAATGTGCATAATGATCCAAACCTTACAGTTACTGTCATTCATCGTGTTTTGCAATCATGGAAGGGTCTTTTGCCACCAACTCTATATTTTCAACTTGATAATACTGCAAGAGAAAATAAAAATTCTACAGTCTTTGGATATTTAAGCATGCTTGTTGAAAAATAGGTATTTCAAAAGGTTAAGGTAAATTTCCTTCTGGTTGGCCACACTCATGATCACATTGATCAAATGTTCAGTACTTTCTCTAAGAAGTTGGCACGTAACAATGCTTTTACTCTTCCGATTTTATCGGAGCTGATTTCAGAAGCATATACTCCAAAACCAGAAGTTCAACACCTCACACAGATTTATGACTTTAAACACTTTTGCTCAATGGGCCTTGATAACAGTGCTAAGGTTTTGGCTCCATTGCACAATATTAGTTTCAACTATGTATTCTTGATGAGGAGGGTTGATGAAATAACCCTTTTATTTGCAAAGCAGTATTCATCTTCTCTTGGGTGGGAGCCTAAAGAGGGATGCAGATTCTTATTGCAGGTGCCTAATTTGTCTACAGTGTATGGTGCAGAACAATCACCATATGAAGATAAAAACAATACAGAAAGATGTGGAAATGTGGTTGATCAAAGTAAAAGCTGGATGCATGCACTCATTGAAAAGAAGAGACATATTGAGCGTGCAAAAAAATATGCTGGAGATCAAGATGTATCTTGGTGGGAGGACTTTTTCAATCATCAAGAAGAGATTATACAGTATACAATTGCAGGTCACTGGCCAGTTGATGTTCCATTCACATGGGATTTTTGTACACAAAGATCCGTGAATGTGGCCCAAGCATGTAATGTAGATGCACTTCAAAGTTTTATACATCCACCAGAAAGAAATATTTATGTAGTCCCAAGGATGACAAAACAGGCAGAAGCAAGATGGCAAGGAAATTTAATAGAGAAAAATGTTGGAACACTTATTGCAGTACTTGCTCATGGTGATGAGGCTACCAGACCATTTTGGATTGCAAAGGTTTTAGAGATAACTAAAGATATTGATCACATAAGAATAGAGGCTTTGATGGTGCATTGGTATTACACTAAAAGTAGTAATGCATTCACAGGTAAATATAACTTAGAAATGGTGTGTGATACTAAACGAACAGGTTCAAAAAAGAAAAAGAATATTCGAAGCACATCTACTCTTAAAATGGATGATGTAGATATTCTTGTTTATGATTTTTCCTTGACAAAAATAGGTCACTTGAGGAAAGCAACCATCAACATGATAAAACAAAAGCTTCCAGATGTATGTGGTACAGGGAATCATAGGCAAACAAGAAGAGTTGTGCATGATCCTGCAGAATTCGGTATGTACGTGGATGAAGATAGAGCTCTTGTGGATATAGAAGAAGAAGAAGAGAGCTCTCAACAGTATGAGACTGAATCAAGTGCATCAGATGATGAGGGTGTAGACATAGATTGACATAGTTGTGAGTTGCATTGAAGCTCTCTAACATTTTTAGTGCTTATGTAAATGCCTCGAAGTAGTTTGGTTAATGAAACCATGTTTTGTAGCAATTTTGAATAACAATCAGATATCCACCCATTAAAAATATGTCTAAAATGTTATTTTTGTATAAGAACTATTCAGTTCTACATTCTTTATATAGATTTTAGACATGTCAATGTCTTATCATATAGATTTTGGACATGTCAATGTCTTATCATATAGATTTTGGACATGTCAATGCCTTATATAGTGAAATTTTGACTACATTTTGAGCTCTTTTTTTATGAGAAAATGACAAAAAATGTCAAAAAATCACATGTTTTCACCTCATTTTTGTAATATATGTATACTGGTATAAAGGAATTTCAAACATAAGCTGCCATTTGCTTGATTTTTGACGAGAGTGTTCTCTTTTTACGACATAGTTCTCGTTTGTTACGACTCGCTGTTAGGTGTGATTCTCTTAAAAAATGCATTGTATGTGCTCGGTATCAAGAGGAACTTAATTTTAGTTCTGTTGATTGCCAAAGCCGGACTTCATGTACACTTTGTTGATGATAAGTCTATAGTTCATGATTTCAACAATGGCGATGTTATCATGATGTCCGGTACAATATGTAATGGGTTGTATCGCATGGATACATATAAGAGGGCTGCCTCGAATGCCTTGGTTGCTCATACTTCTTCCATGGCTGAAATGGAGCTTTGGCATGCTCGTTTTGGTCACTTGAACTTCAATAGTTTGCTTTACTTGCAAAAGAAGGACATGGTTATTGGTTTGCCTACACTTGAGTCCATTGAAAAGCATGCATGTGAAGATTGCATTCTTGGAAAAATGCATCGTGCTTTTTTTTCCAAAAGATAGTCATACACACACTACAAGAAAATTGCAGCTTGTTCATAGTGATGTATGTGGTCCCGTCAAGACTCCATCTTTTGGGAAGCATGTATATTTTGTTACATTCATTGATCATGCTACTCGCCATACATGGGTGTATCCTATGAAAGCAAAGAATGAGGTATTTTCTTACTTCAAAGCATTTTTAGCTATGGCTGAAAATTTTTCTTCACAAAAGCTTTTGACTCTATGCACGGATCATGGTGGTGAATACATGTCAGATGAGTTTAATTATTTTCTTCGTGAAAGAGGTATTTCATACCAATGTACGGTGCCATATACACCTCAAAAAAATGGTGTTGCTGAGCGTAAAAATAGAACACTTCTTGAAATGGCATGATGTATGGTTAAAGGAAAGCATCTTCCTAATAAGTTTTGGATGGAAGCGGTCATGTGTGAAAACTATGTGTTGAATCACTTCCCTACAAAAGCATTGAGATTCATCACTTCTTATGAGGCTTGGAATGGTCATAAGCAACGTGTGTTTGGTTGTTTGGCATATGTTCTTGTGCCATCACAACAACGTCACAAACTTGATGACAAGGCAAAGAAATGTATATTTGTTGGTTATAGTGCTGAAAGAAAAGGATATTGTTTATACCATCCATTGAGGAACACAATTATTGTGAGTCGAGATGTGGTATTTGCTGAAAATTCAGTTTTCCCTCTACTCGAATGCAAAAAACAGCCAACAATTAACTCACAAGATGTGTTTGATACACTCATGCCTTTGTTCCAAAATGGTATGCTTGACTATGGCCATGTAGACTAGCCAACGGAGGCTCAAAGGGCTGAAAAATTCCAGCCAAATAGGGCTGAAAATACAGAGAATTTCCAGCCAAGCATGGCTGAAACTTTTGAGCAAAAATATTATCAAAACTGCTGGAAATTTCCAGCCACATATGGCTGACCATTTGCAACAAAATATGGCTGAAAATGAGCATGAAATTCAGCCCACGCATGATGTACATGTTGAAGATGTATTACATAATGAATGCATGTCTATCAAGAGTGCACAATCTATGCTAAAGTGGTTGAAACAAACTTTGTAGGACAAAAAATTGAGTGCACCTTTACTTGGTAGAACAAGATCAAGCTCTCACCATGCATCAAGTAATTTTGTGGATTATTCTCTTATTGCTACAACATGTAATGAAGAGCCACTTTGTTTTGAAGATGCATGTGACGATCCACAATGGATGAGTGCTATGCAATCAGAAATGGATTCCATACATAGGAATGGTACTTGTGAGTTATGTGAATTACCAAAAGGAAAGAATGCCATTGGTACAAAGTGGATTTACAAGATTAAGAGAAAATCTGATGGTAACATGATAAAACAAAAGCTTCCAGATGTATGTGGTACAGGAAATCATAGGCAAACAAGAAGAGTTGTGCATGATCCTGCAGAATTTGGTATGTACGTGGATGAAGATATAGCTCTTGTGGATATAGAAGAAGAAGAAGAGAGCTCTCAACAGTATGAGACTGAATCAAGTGCATCAGATGATGAGGGTGTAGACATAGATCGACATAGTTGTGAGTTGCATTGAAGCTCTCTAACATTTTTAGTGCTTATGTAAATGCCTCGAAGTAGTTTGGTTAATGAAACCATGTTTTGTAGCAATTTTGAATAACAATCAGATATCCACCCATTAAAAATATGTCTAAAATGTTATTTTTGTATAAGAATTATTCAGTTTTACATTCTTTATATAGATTTTAGACATGTCAATGTCTTATCATATAGATTTTGGACATGTCAATGTCTTATCATATAGATTTTGGACATGTCAATGCCTTATATAGTGAAATTTTGACTACATTTTGAGCTCTTTTTTTATGAGAAAATGACAAAAAATGTCAAAAAATCACATGTTTTCACCTCATTTTTGTAATATATGTATACTGGTATAAAGGAATCTCAAACATAAGCTGCCATTTGCTTGATTTTTGACGAGAGTGTTCTCTTTTTACGACATAGTTCTCATTTGTTACGACTCGCTGTTAGGTGTGATTCTCTTAAAAAATGCATTGTATGTGCTCGGTATCAAGAGGAACTTAATTTTAGTTCTGTTGATTGCCAAAGCTGGACTTCATGTACAGTTTGTTGATGATAAGTCTATAGTTCATGATTTCAACAATGGCGATGTTATCATGATGTCCGGTACAATATGTAATGGGTTGTATCGCATGGATACATATAAGAGGGCTGCCTCGAATGCCTTGGTTGCTCATACTTCTTCCATGGCTGAAATGGAGCTTTGGCATGCTTGTTTTGGTCACTTGAACTTCAATAGTTTGTTTTACTTGCAAAAAAGGGACATGGTTATTGGTTTGCCTACACTTGAGTCCATTGAAAAGTGTGCATGTGAATATTGCATTCTTGGAAAAATGCATCGTGCTTTTTTTCCAAAAGATAGTCATACACACACTACAAGAAAATTGCAGCTTGTTCATAGTGATGTATGTGGTCCCGTCTGTTGAGAGTGATGGTTGGATGCACTCAGGAAATCAGTTGGTGCTGCAAAACCTGCTTCACACCTGCCCTCTTTTCTCTTCAGATATGCTTAGTACACTTGCTTAGCTTCCAAATGACACAAAGAAACCATATATGTACTTTGGAAATGGTTTGGGTAATGATCAAACCAAAACAGATAACTTGGTACTTCAAGAATCAAGAAAAACTTTCTATTCCTGTAGTGATACCTGCTCAGACTTTTACTTAGTGTGACCAGCACACTTAAAATTGGAACAATTCCTTTTGGGAGTATTAAAGTACCTTAGTAAGCTACCAATCACAAGTGGAATCACTTCAATTGATAAACTATGCACTGAGAAATAAGTTTAGCAAAATTATAATCACCCCCGACTTTTTAGGAACTCTGCAGACACAGACCAGTGTGCACTTCGAAGTGGATTTCTCCCAAATGGCTGAATGAAATCCTCTGAGATTTCGTATGCTTGTAGTAGACCTTGAGCTGGTTCCAATGAGCTATAGATCTCTTGATTTGGTTTAGTAGATCCTGAGATATGCTCCTTTGAAGTTGACAGACTTGGAGAAGATAACACAGAGAACCAGAAATGATAAATGTGTGTATATCTATTGATTGATAAGTTTGTACAAGCTCAATAGCATGACAAGCATAGCTAATTGAGGTGTGGTGGTGTAGGCTATGGAGTAGCACTAACACACACTCAGTTACAATGAAGAATTGCCTCGGGGAGTGAGCTAAAGTGACTGTACTAACCGCGAGTTTTTTTCTTCTTCACTTTATATGAGTTGAGTGAACTTTTGAATTTCAAATTCAAACTAAGGCTCCCTAGAATCTCTCCTCTAAAAGTAAGGAGATATTCTCTCCATTACAACATTCAAATTTCCACGACTTATGAGGTAGGTAAGTGATTACAAGAGATGCCAAGTCATGAAGACTTTTACTAGGAGTAAAAGATAATATCACATAGGACTAGGTTCCTATGCTCTTGCTTCTCATAGAGATATCCTTCATGGGTTCCAAGCCAAATCTTCCAAGTGTTCAAGCCAATGTGTGTAGGCTTGTCTTGCACTAACAGCTCCCCCTTAAGCCAAACACTTTGGCTTAAGTCTTCTCTTTCATTCTTCAATCACTTCCTGCAATCCAATCATAGATTTGAATCTGCATAACTTGTTTCCATCCAATGCCTTTGTAAGTAAATCTGCACATTGCATATTAGTAGATACATATGTCAATTGAATCTCTTTGCTAAGTAACTTCTCTCTCACATAGTGGTAATGAACCTCTATGTGTTTGGTTCTGGCATGATAAATTGGATTTGCTGCAAGGTGAAGAGAGCTAGTGTTGTCTCCAAAGATAATAGGTGGTCTTGTGTGTAGACCTAACTCTGTATATAGAAGCTTCAACCAGATAGCTTCTTGAGTTGCATTGGCAAGCCCTCTATACTCTGCTTCAGTGGATGACAATGCCACTGTAGGTTGCTTCTTGGCTGACCAAGAAATAGGCTTATCTCCTGCAAAACAGATGTAACCTGAGGTGCTTCTCCTATCATCCTTGCATCCTGCCCAATCTGCATCTGAGTAAACTTTTATGTCAATATCTGATGTATAAGGAAAATACAAACCATGACTTTGTGTTCCCTTCAAGTACTTCAAGATTTTCTTTGCTGCCTCTAGGTGAGGTACCCTAGGTTTGTGCATGAATTGACTAAGCACACTTACTCCATATGCTATGTCAATTCTTGTCAAGGTAGCATAGTTCAAACTACCTACCATACTTTGGTATCCTGTAATGTCTTTGATTTCTTCTCCTTCATGAGCACTTAGCTTTTGGTTAACCTCCATTGGAGTAGTAGATACCTTAGCATCCTGCAAACCAAACTTCTTGACCATATCTTGTACATACTTCTTTTGAGTGATATAGATACCTGAATTTGTGTAGACCAATTCAAGACCTAAGAAATACTTTAATAGTCCAAGATCACTGATCTTGAATTCTTTCATCATCTGTCCTTTAATGTGTCTAATCCCATTGACATCATTGCCTGTAATGATGATGTCATCAACATAAACACATAAGTAGATTACCTCTGTACTACTTCTCTTTATGAATAGAGAAGTGTGTGCTTTGCTCATCACAAATCCTTGGTCTAGGAGGTAGGTGGTCAATCTGTAATTCCATGCTCTAGGTGCCTGCTTCAAACCATACAGAGCCTTCTTCAATTTACAAACATAATGTACCTTTTTTGGATCTTCATAGCCAGGTGGTTGTGACATGTAGACTTCTTCAGATATCCATCCATTCAAGAATGCATTCTTCACATCCAATTGGTACATGTTCCAATTCTTGGATGCAGCTACACTCACCAATACTCTGATAGTTGGCATCTTGGCCACAGGAGAAAAAGTCTCCTCATAATCAATGCCTTGGGTTTGTGCAAAACCCTTGGCTACCAACCTAGCTTTGTACCTGTTTATTGTTCCATCTGAATTCTTCTTTAGTTTGTAGATCCATCTGGATCCTATTACCTTCATAGAATCCTTCTTGGGTACCAAGTCCCAAGTATCACTTTCCTTGAGAGCTTCTATCTCTTCATCCATGGCTTCTCTCCATTCTGGTTTGACAATTGCTTCTTCATAGGTACCTGGTTCTTCATTCAACAAGTCTTTTGCAAGATATACAGAATGTTTAGTTACAAGTGATGTGTCATACCCAAATCTGATAGGCTTCTTCTTTTCTCTTTGAGATCTCCTCATTGCTTGAGTAGAAGTTTCTGGTTTATCCTCTAATTGCTTCATCTTCATCTTTCCTTTGGACTTCCAAGCCTTGAACTCTTCAAGGTTTATTGTATCATCATCTGAGCTTGAATCTTCTTGCTGAGAATCTTCTTCCATGTCATAGGGTAGACTCACTTTCCTGCATTCATTCTCATACCAAGAATCATTTTCATCAAATATAACATCTCTGCTTACCTTGAACCCTTTGTTTGTGGGGTTGTAGAATCTGTATCCCTTTTGGTTCAAATCATAACCAATGAAGATACATTTTTCAGCCTTAGGATCTAGCTTTCCTCTTATCTGTGAGGGAATATGCACATATGCTACACAACCAAAGATTTTGCAATGATCCAGAGAGGGTCTCTTACCATGCCATGCTTCATATGGTGTCATGCCATCAAGTGATTTGGATGGCAACCTATTGATGAGATAAGTGGCAGTGGATACACTCTCTGCCCATAGGTAATTTGGCAACTTTTTCTCATTAAGCATAGACCTAGCTGTTTCTACTATAAGTCTATTCCTTCTTTCTGCTACCCCATTTTGTTCAGGTGAATACCTTGTAGTGATCTCCCTTTTGATGCCTCTTTCCTGCAAGAAATCTTCAAACTCATTGGAGAAGTACTCTCCTCCACCATCTGACCTTAGCCTCTTCAAGCTTCTACCTGTTTGATTTTCAACAAGTGCAAGATACCTCTTGAAACAATTAAACACTTCATCTTTGTGCTTCATAAAGTATAAAATGGTCCATCTGCTATAGTCATCAATGAAGGACACATAATACCTTGAACCAGAAATGGAAGGGTCCTTGCTAGGTCCCCAAACATCTGTGTGTACCAAGTCTAGGTAGTCTTCATGCATGAAACCTTTCCTTGAGTAGGGTAATCTGTGAGACTTACCAAATTGACATGATCCACATTTGTAAATCATGTGTTGCTTGGATACATTAGGTATCCCAAGCACACATTCATCCCTGCACATTTGCTTTAGAGTTCTTTCTCCTATGTGCCCTAATCTCTTATGCCATATTTCTAACTCTGAAAGTGTCTGATCCTTATAATTATACAAAGCAATATTCTTGGTGTCTTCTAGCTCAAATGTAAATAATCTACCCGATTTCTCCCCTTTGGCTATCCTTCTGAATCCATGTTTTGGATCCTCCACATATGCTCCATGTTGTGTGAATCTGACCTGCAAACCTTTCTCCACAATCTGACCAACACTCATTAAATTCTTAGTTATTGTTGGTACATAGAGTACCCTGCTTAATAGGTTCTGATTACCATCACATGTCTTCACATTTCCAATTTTGATAACAGAGTGTTTAGTGTCATCACCTGTTTGTACCTGATGTTTGCCCTTGGGCTCTTCCAAATCAGAAAGTAGTGCCACATTGCCAGCTACATGGTTAGAACATCCTGAGTCAATATAAAATAAATGATCATCATTTGTACCTATCTTGGAGGTCATATTCATGATCAATAGGGAGTCATCTTGCTCCTCTGTGTAGTTGTTGTAGTCTCTTCTATTTCTGAATCCACCTTGGTAGTTTCCATTGTGGTTGTTGTTGTAGTTGTTGTTGTATTGGTTGTTGTATCCATTGTAGCTTTGATGTTGGTTGAATCTGCCTCTCCCTTGAGAGTATCCACCTCTTGAGTAGCCTCTTCCTCTCTGATTTTTGTAATTCTTGTAGCATTCATCTGTGGTATGATTGGACAATCCACAGATGTTGCAAGGTGATGAGTTGTAGGGTCTCCCCCTACCTGACTTACCTCCTCTGCCTCTTCCTCTAGATGACCTACCTCTCCCTGCATAATTAGCTTGAGAGGTAGAGCCTTCTTCATCCTGTTTCTTCTTGCCTTTATCTTTAACCCTTTTTTCAGTATAGAGAGCAGAGGGATTATTACCTTTTGATTGATCTCCAGCCTTTGTAAACTTTGCTTCATGTGTAAATAGTTGGCCCATGAGTGTTGTGAGATCAGGGGTATGCATGTCCATATAGAGGTCCATTGCAGTGGTGAAACTTTCCCACTTATCATCTGCCTTGAGTCCATTTGTCACTTGCCTGACTATTTGCTCCTCTTCAATTTCCTCTCCAATGCTTGCTAGTTGGTCTGCCACATCTTTAATCTTTGTCACATACTCTGAGACTGATTGCTTGGGCTGCTTCCTAAGAGTTGTGAACTCAATCCATAATTGATTCTTCCTAGCCCTTGTGTTGGAGGAAAAATGATTTAACAAGGTTTCCCAAGTCTCTTGGGAAGTCTTACAGTTCCTTACATGAGGTAAAAGGAAGTTAGATATAGAGTTTAAGAGATAAGACCTTGCCAAAGCATCCTTTGCACACCATTGGTTGAGCCTCTCATGTTCATCCTTTGTAGGTAGTCCTCTAGTCTTGAATGAGGGCAACTCCTCATCTCCTGATATGTATCCAAATAGACTTCTCCCTTGTAGATAGGTCTTCATTCTCAATGACCAAGCCTGGTAATTATTTCTGTCCAATTTGTCAATGAATGAAGGGAAACCATCACCCATGATTACCTTCTTTGCTCTGATACCACTGTTGAGAGTGATGGTTGGATGCACTCAGGAAATCAGTTGGTGCTGCAAAACCTGCTTCACACCTGCCCTCTTTTCTCTTCAGATATGCTTAGTACACTTGCTTAGCTTCCAAATGACACAAAGAAACCATATATGTACTTTGGAAATGGTTTGGGTAATGATCAAACCAAAACAGATAACTTGGTACTTCAAGAATCAAGAAAAACTTTCTATTCCTGTAGTGATACCTGCTCAGACTTTTACTCAGTGTGACCAGCACACTTAAAATTGGAACAATTCCTTTTGGGAGTATTAAAGTACCTTAGTAAGCTACCAATCACAAGTGGAATCACTTCAATTGATAAACTATGCACTGAGAAATAAGTTTAGCAAAATTATAATCACCCCCGACTTTTTAGGAACTCTGCAGACACAGACCAGTGTGCACTTCGAAGTGGATTTCTCCCAAATGGCTGAATGAAATCCTCTGAGATTTCGTATGCTTGTAGTAGGCCTTGAGCTGGTTCCAATGAGCTATAGATCTCTTGATTTGGTTCAGTAGATCCTGAGATATGCTCCTTTGAAGTTGACAGACTTGGAGAAGATAACACAGAGAACCAGAA
This sequence comes from Ceratopteris richardii, assembly GCA_020310875.1. NCBI lineage: Eukaryota > Viridiplantae > Streptophyta > Polypodiopsida > Polypodiales > Pteridaceae > Ceratopteris > Ceratopteris richardii. The sequence continues at coordinate 113,794,367 of CM035418.1, forward strand.
ATGATAAATGTGTGTATATCTATTGATTGATAAGTTTGTACAAGCTCAATAGCATGACAAGCATAGCTAATTGAGGTGTGGTGGTGTAGGCTATGGAGTAGCACTAACACACACTCAGTTACAATGAAGAATTGCCTCGGGGAGTGAGCTAAAGTGACTGTACTAACCGCGAGTTTTTTTCTTCTTCACTTTATATGAGTTGAGTGAACTTTTGAATTTTAAATTCAAACTAAGGCTCCCTAGAATCTCTCCTCTAAAAGTAAGGAGATATTCTCTCCATTACAACATTCAAATTTCCACGACTTATGAGGTAGGTAAGTGATTACAAGAGATGCCAAGTCATGAAGACTTTTACTAGGAGTAAAAGATAATATCACATAGGACTAGGTTCATATGCTCTTGCTTCTCATAGAGATATCCTTCATGGGTTCCAAGCCAAATCTTCCAAGTGTTCAAGCCAATGTGTGTAGGCTTGTCTTGCACCAACACCGTCAAGACTCCATCTTTTGGGAAGCATGTATATTTTGTTACCTTCATTGATCATGCTACTCGCCATACATGGGTGTATCCTATGAAAGCAAAGAATGAGGTATTTTCTTACTTCAGAGCATTTTTAGCTATGGCTGAAAATTTTTCTTCACAAAAGCTTTTGACTCTATGCACGGATCATGGTGGTGAATACATGTCAGATGAGTTTAATGATTTTCTTCGTGAAAGAGGTATTTCATACCAATGTACGGTGCCATATACACCTCAAAAAAATGGTGTTGCTGAGCGTAAAAATAGAACACTTCTTGAAATGGCATGATGTATGGTTAAAGGAAAGCATCTTCCTAATAAGTTTTGGATGGAAGCGGTCATGTGTGAAAACTATGTGTTGAATTACTGCCCTACAAAAGCATTGAGAGTCATCACTCCTTATGAGGCTTGGAATGGTCATAAGCCTATGGTTAGTCATATGCGTGTGTTTGGTTGTTTGGCATATGTTCTTGTGCCATGACAACAACATCACAAACTTGATGACAAGGGAAAGAAATGTATATTTGTTGGTTATAGTGCTGAAAGAAAAGGATATTGTTTGTACCATCCATTGACGAACACAATTATTGTGAGTCGAGATATGGTATTTGCTGAAAATTCAGTTTTCCCTCTACTCGAATGCAAAAAACAGCCAACAATTAACTCACAAGATATGTTTGATACACTCATGCCTTTGTTCCAAAATGGTATGCTTGACTATGGCCATGTAGACTAGCCAACTGAGGCTCAAAGGGCTGAAAAATTCCAGCCAAATAGGGTTGAAAATACAGAGAATTTCCAGCCAAGCATGGCTGAAACTTTTGAGCAAAAAATTATCAAAACTACTGGAAATTTCCAACCACATATGGCTGAACATTTGCAACAAAATATGGCTGAAAATGAGCATGAAATTCAGCCCACGCATGATGTACATGTTGAAGATGTATTACATAATGAACGCATGTCTATCAAGAGTGCACAATCTATGCTAAAGTGGTTGAAACAAACTTTGTAGGACAACAAATTGAGTGCACCTTTACTTGGTAGAACAAGATCAAGCTCTCACCATGCATCAAGTAATTTTGTGGATTATTCTCTTATTGCTACAACATGTAATGAAGAGCCACTTTGTTTTGAAGATGCATGTGACGATCCACAATGGATGAGTGCTATGCAATCAGAAATGGATTCCATACATAGGAATGGTACTTGTGAGTTATGTGAATTACCAAAAGGAAAGAATGCCATTGGTACAAAGTGGATTTACAAGATTAAGAGAAAATCTGATGGTAACATGATAAAACAAAAGCTTCCAGATGTATGTGGTACAGGAAATCATAGGCAAACAAGAAGAGTTGTGCATGATCCTGCAGAATTTGGTATGTACGTGGATGAAGATAGAGCTCTTGTGGATATAGAAGAAGAAGAAGAGAGCTCTCAACAGTATGAGACTGAATCAAGTGCATCAGATGATGAGGGTGTAGACATAGATTGACATAGTTGTGAGTTGCATTGAAGCTCTCTAACATTTTTAGTGCTTATGTAAATGCCTCGAAGTAGTTTGGTTAATGAAACCATCCATGTTTTGTAGCAATTTTGAATAACAATCAGATATCCACCCATTAAAAATATGTCTAAAATGTTATTTTTGTATAAGAATTATTCAGTTTTACATTCTTTATATAGATTTTAGACATGTCAATGTCTTATCATATAGATTTTGGACATGTCAATGTCTTATCATATAGATTTTGGACATGTCAATGCTTTATATAGTGAAATTTTGACTACATTTTGAGCTCTTTTTTTATGAGAAAATGACAAAAAATGTCAAAAAATCACATGTTTTCACCTCATTTTTGTAATATATGTATACTGGTATAAAGGAATCTCAAACATAAGCTACCATTTGCTTGATTTTTGACGAGAGTGTTCTCTTTTTACGGCATAGTTCTCGTTTGTTACGACTCGCTGTTAGGTGTGATTCTCTTAAAAAATGCATTGTATGTGCTCGGTATCAAGAGGAACTTAATTTTAGTTCTCTTGATTGCCAAAGCTGGACTTCATGTACACTTTGTTGATGATAAGTCTATAGTTCATGATTTCAACAATGGCGATGTTATCATGATGTCCGGTACAATATGTAATGGGTTGTATCGCATGGATACATATAAGAGGGCTGCCTTGAATGCCTTGGTTGCTCATACTTCTTCCATGGAGCTTTGGCATGCTCGTTTTGGTCACTTGAACTTCAATAGTTTGTTTTACTTGCAAAAGAAGGACATGGTTATTGGTTTGCCTACACTTGAGTCCATTGAAAAGCATGCATGTGAAGATTGCATTCTTGGAAAAACGCATCGTGCTTTTTTTCCAAAGGATAGTCATACACACACTACAAGAAAATTGCAGCTTGTTCATAGTGATGTATGTGGTGCCGTCAAGACTCCATCTTTTGGGAAGCATGTATATTTTGTTACCTTCATTGATCATGCTACTCGTTATACATGGGTGTATCCTATGAAAGCAAAGAATGAGGTATTTTCTTACTTCAAAGCATTTTTAGGTATGGCTGAAAATTTTTCTTCACAAAAGCTTTTGACTCTATGCACGGATCATGGTGGTGAATACATGTCAGATGAGTTTAATGATTTTCTTCGTGAAAGAGGTATTTCATACCAATGTACGGTGCCATATACACCTCAAAAAAATGGTGTTGCTGAGCGTAAAAATAGAACACTTCTTGAAATGGCATGATGTATGGTTAAAGGAAAGCATCTTCCTAATAAGTTTTGGATGGAAGCGGTCATGTGTGAAAACTATGTGTTGAATCACTGCATTACAAAAGCATTGAGATTCATCACTCCTTATGAGGCTTGGAATGGTATAAGCCTATGGTTAGTCATATGCGTGTGTTTGGTTGTTTGGCATATGTTCTTGTGCCATCACAACAACGTCACAAACTTGATGACAAGGATAAGAAATGTATATTTGTTGGTTATAGTGCTGAAAGTAAAGGATATTGATTATACCATCCATTGACGAACACAATTATTGTGAGTCGAGATGTGGTATTTGCTGAAAATTCAGTTTTCCCTCTACTCGAATGCAAAAAACAGCCAACAATTAACTCACAAGATGTGTTTGATACACTCATGCCTTTGTTCCAAAATGGTATGCTTGACTATGGCCATGTAGACTAGCCAACTGAGGCTCAAAGGGCTGAAAAATTCCAGCCAAATAGGGTTGAAAATACAGAGAATTTCCAGCCAAGCATGGCTGAAACTTTTGAGCAAAAAATTATCAAAACTGCTGGAAATTTCCAGCCACATATGGCTGAACATTTGCAACAAAATATGGCTGAAAATGAGCATGAAATTCAGCCCACGCATGATGTACATGTTGAAGATGTATTACATAATGAACGCATGTCTATCAAGAGTGCACAATCTATGCTAAAGTGGTTGAAACAAACTTTGTAGGACAACAAATTAAGTGCACCTTTACTTGGTAGAACAAGATCAAGCTCTCACCATGCATCAAGTAATTTTGTGGATTATTCTCTTATTGCTACAACATGTAATGAAGGGCCACTTTGTTTTGAAGATGCATGTGACGATCCACAATGGATGAGTGCTATGCAATCAGAAATGGATTCCATACATAGGAATGGTACTTGAGAGTTATGTGAATTACCAAAAGGAAAGAATGCCATTGGTACAAAGTGGATTTACAAGATTAATAGAAAATCTGATGGTAACATGATAAAACAAAAGCTTCCAGATGTATGTGGTACAAGAAATCATAGGCAAACAAGAAGAGTTGTGCATGATCCTGTAGAATTTGGTATGTACGTGGATGAAGATAGAGCTCTTGTGGATATAGAAGAAGAAGAAGAGAGCTCTCAATAGTATGAGACTGAATCAAGTGCATTAGATGATGAGGGTGTAGACATAGATCGACATAGTTGTGAGTTGCATTGAAGCTCTCTAACATTTTTAGTGCTTATGTAAATGCCTCGAAGTAGTTTGGTTAATGAAACCATGTTTTGTAGCAATTTTGAATAACAATCAGATATCCACCCATTAAAAATATGTCTAAAATGTTATTTTTGTATAAGAATTATTCAGTTCTACATTCTTTATATAGATTTTAGACATGTTAATGTCTTATCATATAGATTTTGGACATGTCATGTCTTATCATATAGATTTTGGACATGTCAATGCCTTATATAGTGAAATTTTGACTACATTTTGAGCTCTGTTTTTATGAGAAAATGATAAAAAATGTCAAAAAATCACATGTTTTCACCTCATTTTTGTAATATATGTATACTGGTATAAAAGAATCTCAAACATAAGCTACCATTTGCTTGATTTTTGACGAGACTGTTCTCTTTTTAGGACATAGTTCTCGTTTGTTACGATTCGCTGTTAGGTGTGATTCTCTTAAAAAATGCATTGTATGTGCTCGGTATCAAGAGGAACTTAATTTTAGTTCTGTTGATTGCCAAAGCTGGACTTCATGTACACTTTGTTGATGATAAGTCTATAGTTCATGATTTCAACAATGGCGATGTTATCATGATGTCCGGTACAATATGTAATGGGTTGTATCGCATGGATACATATAAGAGGGCTGCCTCGAATGCGTTGGTTGCTCATACTTCTTCCATGGCTGAAATGGAGCTTTGGCATGCTCGTTTTGGTCACTTGAACTTCAATAGTTTGCTTTACTTGCAAAAGAAGGACATGGTTATTGGTTTGCCTACACTTGAGTCCATTGAAAAGCATGCATGTGAAGATTGCATTCTTGGAAAAATGCATCGTGCTTTTTTTCCAAAAGATAGTCATACACACACTACAAGAAAATTGCAGCTTGTTCATAGTGATGTATGTGGTCCCGTCAAGACTCCATCTTTTGGGAAGCATGTATATTTTGTTACCTTCATTGATCATGCTACTCGCCATACATGGGTGTATCCTATGAAAGCAAAGAATGAGGTATTTTCTTACTTCAAAGCATTTTTAGCTATGGTTGAAAATTTTTCTTCACAAAAGCTTTTGACTCTATGCACGGATCATGGTGGTGAATACATGTCAATTGATTTTAATGATTTTCTTCGTGAAAGAGGTATTTCATACCAATGTACGGTGCCATATACACCTCAAAAAAATGGTGTTGCTGAGCGTAAAAATAGAACACTTCTTGAAATGGCATGATGTATGGTTAAAGGAAAGCATCTTCCTAATAAGTTTTGGATGGAAGCGGTCATGTGTGAAAACTATGTGTTGAATCACTGCCCTACAAAAGCATTGAGAGTCATCACTCCTTATGAGGCTTGGAATGGTCATAAGCCTATGGTTAGTCATATGCGTGTGTTTGGTTGTTTGGCATATGTTCTTGTGCCATCACAACAACGTCACAAACTTGATGACAAGGCAAAGAAATGTATATTTGTTGGTTATAGTGCTGAAAGTAAAAGATATTGTTTGTACCATCCATTGACGAACACAATTATTATGAGTCGAGATGTGGTATTTGCTGAAAATTCAGTTTTCCCTCTACTCGAATGCAAAAAACAGCCAACAATTAACTCACAAGATGCGTTTGATACACTCATGCCTTTGTTCCAAAATGGTATGCTTGACTATGGCCATGTAGACTAGCCAAGTGAGGCTCAAAGGGTTGAAAAATTCTAGCCAAATTGGGCTGAAAATATAGAGAATTTCCAGCCAAGCATGGCTGAAACTTTTGAGCAAAAAATTATCAAAACTGCTGGAAATTTCCAGCCACATATGGCTGAACATTTGCAACAAAATATGGCTGAAAATGAGCATGAAATTCAGCCCACGCATGATGTACATGTTGAAGATGTATTACATAATGAACGCATGTCTATCAAGAGTGCACAATCTATGCTAAAGTGGTTGAAACAAACTTTGTAGGACAACAAATTGAGTGCACCTTTACTTGGTAGAACAAGATCAAGCTCTCACCATGCATCAAGTAATTTTGTGGATTATTCTCTTATTGCTACAACATGTAATGAAGAGCCACTTTGTTTTGAAGATGCATGTGACGATCCACAATGGATGAGTGCTATGCAATCAGAAATGGATTCCATACATAGGAATGGTACTTGGGAGTTATGTGAATTACCAAAAGGAAAGAATGCCATTGGTACAAAGTGGATTTACAAGATTAAGAGAAAATCTGATGGTAACATTGATCGCTACAAAGCTAGATTGGTTGCCAAAGGATATGCGCAACAATATGGCATTGAATATGAGGAAACTTTTGCACCTACTTCACGCATGACTACCATTCGTACCGTGGTTGCATTGGTTGCCCATCGAGGTTGGAAAGTGCATCAGTTGGACATAAAAATAGCCTTCTTGAATGGTGATTTGTAGGAAGAGGTTTATGTGAAGCAACCTCCTGGATTTGCTATGAAAGGGAAAGAGCATATGATTTGTCGCTTGCATAAAGCCTTGTATGGTCTCAAGCAAGCTCCATGTGCATGGTATGACAAAATCCATAAGCACTTGATTGCTCTTGGCTTCACATGTAGTCCGATTGAAAGCACACTCTATGTAGGCAAAAATGGGGCTGATCTTATAGTGCTTGTTCTTTATGTCGATGACATACTCTGGACTGGGTCATGTGATGCAACACTTGACATTCTTATGGCTGATTTGCAGCATACTTTTGATGTCACTTATCTTGGTCTCTTGAGATACTATCTTGGCATCCAGTTTGTATCCGTTGAGGGGGAAATTGTTATGCATCAAGCAAAGTATGTTGAAAAACCACTTCAGCGTTTTGACTTTGAGGATTGTAAACCAGTTTCCACACCAGTTGAGACAGGATTCACGTTCTCAGTTGAGAATTCCAGTGATGCATTTGACACTTCTCTTTATCAGCAAGCTGTGGGATGTCTTATATATGCATGCAACACAAGGCCAGATATAGAGTATGCAGTTTCCCAATTGAGTCGATTCATGCATAGCCCTGGCACTAAGCATCGGCAAGCGGTAAAACGTGTGTTTAGATATCTCAGAGGCACTTTGAGCTTAGGTCTCTTTTATGGCAGAGATATCAACCATGCTTGCATGCTTTTACAAATAGTGATTGGGCTGGTTGTTATGATACTCGCGTGTCCACTAGTGGTAATTGCTTTTTCCTTGGAGACTCATGCATATCTTGGTTGAGTAAGAAGCAACCTAGAGTGGCGAAATCGAGTTGTGAAGCTGAGTACAGGGCAGTTTTCACAGCTACAATGGAGTGTATATGGCTGAGATGCCTATTGATGGATCTTTGCATGGAGATTGATGCTGCTACGCATATTCTCACTGATAGTCAGAGTGCTTTGGCTGTTGCACGAAACCCAGTGTTTCATGCACGAACCAAACATATTGAGGTGATTATCACTATGTGAGAGAGCGCCTTCATGCAGGAGATATTGATTTGGTATATGTGCCTACACAAGATAATGTGGCAGACATATTCACCAAAGCTCTTCCACGAGAAAAGTTTGAAGCTTTTCGCAAAGCTTTAGGCTTGTTATCGATTTGTCACTCCCTGTATGTGTTCACATCATTCACTCCAAGGGGGTTTGTTACACTTATGTGTTCATCGAGTAGCTTTGATGTGAACCTTTTCCCTATACATGGGCACTTTTTACTCTAGTGCTGGCTAGAGGTTTTTTTCCCCATGTTTTCACATACTTGATACTCTCATATGTGGTGGTACTTTGTACTTAGGGACATTATTCAACTCTTACTTCAGTTCAGTTCATCATCAATAGAGAGAGCTATTCCAACCATCATTTTCTCCGTGTGTCTTGCTGTGTTTGTGCTCCTTGTGTGTGCTTCTTGTGTGTCTCTCGCACTTCTACACACACCCAACATTTACAATCAGCCATACCATACTTTTGCAGCATAGTCAAGGCATATTGCCTTTGCAACATCCATATACATGTTTTTGCATGCATAAACTCAATGCCCAAAAAATAGCACAACACACCAAGATCCTTCATGTCAAATTCCTGCATAAGGAGTTGTTTTACGTCTTTAATGCTTTCTTCATTATCACCACCTACAATCAAGTCATCAACATAAATAGCCACAATCATGATGCCATCACCCACCCTTCCTTGCATATAATGAGTGATCTGCATCACACATAGAAAATCCAATGGTGGTTAAATAATAAAAAATCCTTGTGTGCCAAGCATGAGGGGCTTGTTTAAGCCCATGCAAAGCCTTTTGAAACCTCCTTCTGGGTCTTCGCATATCCTTGTGGTTGGTCCATGTATACTTCTTCCCACAACTCACCATGTAAGAAAGCATTGTCCATATCCATTTGATGCAAAGTCCATCCTTTTGTTGTAGCTAATGCAAAAATTGCTCTGGTAGTAGATATTTTAGTTACAAGGCTGAACGTTTCCTCATAATCAATGCCATATGCCTATGCATATCCTTTTGCTACCAATCATCCTTTATATCTGCTTATGCTACAATGAGCATTATGCTTTACCTTGTAAACCCACTTGCAACCTATGGGTTTCTTTCCTTGCGGCAAGGGAACCAACTTCCATGTTTCATTTCCATAAAGTGTAGCCATCTCCTCATCCATAGCTTTCTCCGGATTTGCATTTCCAATTGCATCTTCAAAACAAGAAGGTTCATCATCTTGTATTAACTTGGTCATATAGGCACAATGATGAGCCATGTAACTATCATACATCAATCGTTGGACTAAATTCTATATCCTCCCATCATCTTGGTCCTGGGTTGCTTCTCCTTTTATCATCTACATGTGCCTTTCTTACTCCTAGAGTCTTCACACAAGTGTCTTCTTTTCCACCATAGCCTTGAAACTTTGAAAGTGAGTAAACACTTCACTCTTCTTTTTCATGAAGAAAACCCATACTTTTTGTGTATGGTCTTTAATGAAAGTGACATAAAGCCTACACCCTCCCAAAGATGTGGTCTTTACAGGACCCTAAACATCTGTATCTAGTATTTCAAGCATATTCTCACTAACATGCTTGTCATGCAGAAATGATGCCCTTGACTATTTACCAAATTGAAATGTTGCACATACCTTTTGCATTTCTCCAACCTTGAAATTTGGTAGTCCATTCACAAGCTCCTTTGACTGCATCAATTTCAGCCTCTACTAATTTGCATGTCCAATTTGCTTGTGCCAAATCTCTATATGAACAATAACAATTGCACCTTTTGCAAACATGGCTGCATTCATTTCAAGAATTTTCACATTTAAGGTGAATATCCTACCCACTTTGTTTCCTTTGGTGATCAATCTTCCATCTTGTTTGTACTCTTCTACATATAACCCATCAGCATTGAACTTGACTTGTAATCCCTGGTCAACCATTTTTCCAAACCACCATATTCTTTCTTACTCGTGGAGTCTTCACACAGGGCAATCCAAGTTCCTCATCAAGGCTCTTTTCGAAACTGCTTGAATCTCCATCAATTTCTTCAAAACCTGTAGATGTTTTAGTACCAGCAGAAAGATTTTCTTTATCTTTCTTGGATGTAGTCAATGAATTTGCTGGACTAAAATTTTCCACGCGATCTTACACTCCATGGATTTGAGTTGGCACTATTGCTTGATGACACATCTGGTCCACTCAAAACTTGATATTCTACACTTGATTTTTCAAAATTTCCTTTGTCATTTCATTTGAGATTAATTCCTCCTTTCTTATCTACATAGAAGCTTGACATTTCAACAAACACCATATCTTTCCTTACCTTCACCTATCGTGTGAGTGGTTTGTAGTATTTATATCCCTTTTACTCAAGGGAGTACCCAATAAAGATACATTTTTTTTGCTTTTGGATAAAGCTTCGTCTTCATATCATCTAGAACATGTACATATGCAACACATCCAAACACTTTCATATGTGATAAGTTTGGCTTTTTACTTGTAAACTTCTCTTCATGTATAACTTGATGTACAACTATAGTCAAAGTTGTGTTCATGATGTATATAGCAGTGTGCACAACTTCTACCCAATAACAATGAGGCATATTCTTCCCAACCATCAAGGCTCTTGCTATTTTTGCAATGTGTCTATTTTTGCATTCAGCAATGCCATTTTGTTGTGGTGTGTACCTGCATGAAAACCATTGTCAAATTCTAAGACGTTTTAGAAAGCTACTAAAGTCATTTGACATGTATTCACCTCCTCCATCATATCTTAATTTCTAAATATACTTATATGTCTTCCTTTCCACCATAGCCTTGAAACTTTGAAAGTGAGTAAACACTTCACTCTTCTTTTTCATGAAGAAAACCCATACTTTTTGTGTATAGTCTTTAATGAAAGTGACATAAAGCCTACACCCTCCCAAAGATGTGGTCTTTACAGGACCCTAAACATTTGTATCTAGTATTTCAAGCATATTCTCACTAACATGCTTGCCATGCGGAAATGATGCCCTTGACTATTTACCAAATTGAAATGTTGCACATACCTTTTGCATTTCTCCAACCTTGATTTGGTAGTCCATTCACAAGCTCCTTTGACTGCATCAATTTCAGCCTCTACTAATTTTCATGTCCAATTTCCTTGTGCCAAATCTCTATATGAACAATAAAAATTGCACCTTTTGCAAACATGGCTGCATTCATTTCAAGAATTTTCACATTTAAGGTGAATATCCTACCCACTTTGTTTCCTTTGGTGATAAATATTCCATCTTGTTTGTACTCTTCTACATATAACCCATCAACATTGAACTTGACTTGTAATCCCTGGTCAACCATTTTTCCAAACCACCATATTCTTTGTTATATTTAGAACATGAAGCACATCAACAATATGTTTTACCTTCGCATCCTCCATAGATAGTGCTATGTTTGTTGTCTGCTCAATAAGATGTGATGTGTCATCGCATGTTTCAACATATCCAGGAACTTGCGATTTTTGCAAACTGTTAAACCATTCTACATGACTGGTCATGTGAGTTGAAGCACTTGAATCAACATACTAGAAATTACCATTTGATTTTGAAACATCAGTAGACATCATATTTATCACATGATGTTGGACCATGAATAGCTTCTCAGAATCATCTGCACTTGTGAATGCATATTTGTTTTGTTGCCTTGATTGTTCAACTTACAATCATGTTCAAAGTGACCAAGTTTCCCATATCCTTTATGTTCATTACTTGCATCATTTCTTTGGAGATATGTATGGCCTCTTTGGCTCTCATTCTAAGTGTGTATGGATGGTAGGAAGTTAAGTTGCTTCTTGTACATGTGCTATTGAGCCATTTTCTATTATAGGAGTTCATATTCTCTTATATATCTCTCCTACCTTTTCCAAGGGGTGCTAAATTTATATAGTAGTGTGATTGGAATCCATTCTCTCTCTGTAGGAAGGATCCTTTTCAGAGTTCTCATACTTACTAGAAACTATAAAGCAAGGGTGCTAACTCTTCTTGTGCTATGAGTTATAGTTATTTCTTTCTTTAATGGTCTATCATGAATCTTATCAAGAAAATTGGTATGTCTTGTGTGACTAAGTTGAGTAGCCCATAGGTGTCCAATTCTAGCGATTGATAGCTCATTGGAAATCTCTTTTTTTAGTTTATGTGGCTAAAAGCGTTTGTTAATTGAATTCGGAAATTGAGAGCTGTTATTGCAACAACATGTAATGAAGAGCCACTTGCTTTTGAAGATGCATGTGATGATCCAAATTGGATGATTACTATGTAATTAGAAATGGATTCCATACATTAAGAATGGTACTTGGGAGTTATGTGAATTGCCAAAAGGAAAAATGTCATTGGTACAAAGTGGGTTTACAAGATTAAGAGAAATTTAGATGGTAGCACTGATCGCTACAAAGCTAGATTGGTTCCCAGAAGATATGTGCAACAATATGGCAGTGGCTATGAGGAAACATTTGCACCTACTTCACACATGACTATCATTCATATTGTGGTTGCATTGGTTGTCCAACAAGGTTGGAAAGTACATCCGTTGGACATAAAAATAGCTTTCTTGAATGGTGATTTGGAAGAAGAGGTTTATGTGAATCAGCCTCCTAGATTTTCCATGAAAAGGATAGAGAATATGGTTTTTTGCTTGCATAAAGCCTTATATGGCATCAAGCAAGCTCCATGTGCATGATATGAAAAAATCCATAAGCACTTGATTGCTCTTGGCTTTACATGTAGTCCCATTGAAAGCATACTCTATGTATGCAAAGATGAGGCTGATCTTATAATGCTTGTTTTGTATGCCAATGACATAATCTTGACGGGGTCATGTGATGCAAAACTTGACATCCTTATGGCTGATTTGCAACATACTTTTTATGTCACTTATCTTGGTCTTTTGAGATACTATCTTGGCATTCAATTTGTATCCATTGAGGGGGGATTGTTATGCATCAGGCAAAGCATGTTGAAAAATTACTTCAACATTTTGACTTTGAGGATTGCAAGCCAGTTTTCACATCAGTGGAGATAGGATTTAGGTTCTTAATTGAGGATTCTAGTGATTCATTTGACACTTCTTTTTATTAGTAGGATGTGGTATGTCTTACATATGCATGCAGTACAAGGTCGGATATATAGTATGCAATTTCCTAGTTGAGTTGATTCATGCATAGCCCTGGCACTAAGCATTGGCAAGTGATGAAACGTGCGTTCAATATATCTCAAAGGCACTTTGAGTTTAGGTCTCTTTTATGATAGAGATATTCAGCCACACTTGCATGCTTTTATAGATAGTGATTGGGTTGGTTGTTATGATACTCGCGTGTCCGCTAGTGGTATTTTGTTTTTCCTTGGAGACTCATGCATATCTTCATTGAGTAAGACACAACCTATAGAGGCACCATCGACTTGTGAAGGTGAGTACATGGTAGTTTTCAAAACCACAATGGAGTGTATAGGATTGAGACACTTATTGATGGATCTTTGCATGGAGATTGATGCTACTATGCATATTCTCACTCATAGCAAGAGTGCATTGGCTATTGCACAAAATCTAGTGTTTCATACACTGATTGATTCGGAATCTATCAAGGACACCTCAGAGTCTATCCTGGATAGCACCAAAGTGCCATCATCCATCTCCTTGAACTAAAATGATCAACCCAAGACTGACCTACAACTAATCTAAAAAACAATTAATATGGAACTCCACATACCTATTTGAATTCCTCTAGGTGAGCTTCTATATTTGTGCCTAACCTTCAATCATCAACTCCTCAGAAAGTTAGAAGGTAAGCTTCCTCCAATACCAATACCCACTCTTACGAATACAAAGATTGGGATCATGAAATTCCACTTATTCGGGTTTGGTATCGAAACAAAATTAACTAACAAAGTCCTTATTGATGGAGGCTCCAGTGTTAATATCGCCACACTTAATATTTGTAACCATATCGGATGGAAGAATGTAAAACCATCACCTTTCTTGGTTCAAATGGTGGAACAATCCAAAGTGCAGCCATTGGGTATTATTAAAGATATCCCTATTACCATGCAAGGGGCTACTTTCAAATTAACTTTTGTGGTTCTCGACCTCACTAGAGCATAAGATGATTATAATCAGATTGTTGAGCACCGCAAACAAAGGTAGTTCCAAATTGTTCTAGCAATCATCTTTCTAGATTGGTCTAGCAATCATCTTTCTTTCTGCAAGAAAATTATAAATATACAATCACCTTTGATGAAGTCAATAAATGTCAACAATGTCGTATTTCAGATTCTGCAGAACCTATCCATTTACTAGAAGAACTCACTGAAGATGAGGAACAAGCATTTATGAAGGATAACAAGGATTTACTCACACTCAGCATTATTAATGTTCGTCAAATAGTGACCAAATATTTGGAACCCTTTGCACAACCACCAGTAACCAATATCATGCTGATAGAACCAGTTCACCCGAGTGTTGAGCATAATGAGACTCATCAATCTCCCATATAGCAGTCACTTAATATCATATCAAACTTATAACTTAAGAACATTAAAAAATCTCCATCCTATTAGAATTTGTGCAAGGTTACCATAACCATTTTGGGCCAAGCTTATTAAATTACTCAAAAAATTCCAAGATATTTTTGCCTGGGATTATGAAGATATGCAGGGTCTTGATCCCATATTTTATCAACACTGCATTCTTCTTAAACCAGAGACTATCCTTGTTCTGTAGGAGGGGTACAAAATGAACCCGAATTATGCCAAATTGGTTAAACAAGAAATTGACCGATTATTAAAGGTGGGATTCATAGTTTCTATGGAAAATTTGGAATGGCTATTAGCTATTGTGATTGTTCCTACAAAGAATAAACAATCACACATTTGTGTAGACTACAAGAAACTTAATGTTGCTACTAACCCACATCCATTTCCCCTTCCTCTTTTGGACAATATGCTCAATGAAGTTGATGGTCAAAAGATGCATTGTTTTATGGATGGTTTTAGTGGATATAACAAAGTAGACATATTGGAACATGACATTCCCAAAATTGCTTTTCTTACCAACTGGGGCTTTTTTTTTTTGTAAAGTTATGTGGTTTGAATTATGCAATAAACTAGCGCTTTTCACAGTTGTAAGCAAGAAATCTTCTCTCCTTACCTGACAAATTTTTTATGAATTTTTCTAGATGATTTCTCCATATCAAGATTAATGTATTTACATCTACAGCAATTACAACTCTATTTTCAATACTATCACAAAGTAAGGCTCTGTTTGAATCCTTCAAAGTCTATTTTTGCAATTTGTTGTAGAAAACTTTGAAGTTATATTATTTCTAAAGCGGGTGTTATTGATTTCTGCTACAACATATTCTCCACTAGAACCTCTTCAAAAATAGGGTTTGGATTTTATTGGTCCTATTTATTTGACTATAAATTCTGGTAATTTGTATCTTCTCACCTATGCTACTTATGCTACAAAATAGATAGAAGTTTGGCCTCTTAAGAAGGAAAATGATATAGCAAGAAATTAAAAATTAATTAAGGAACTTTTTTGCGCTTTGAATTATCTTTAGAATTGGTTTTGGATAGGGAAATGCATTTTATAAATTTAGTTATCCAATACATTACACATCATCATAAAATTAAGCATAAATTTAGCTTCCCCTACTATCCCAGAGTAAATGGCCTCGCAAAAATTACTAATAAAGTTCTCTTGTGCATACTCCAAAAGGTAATCATAGAACACTCCGCATACTGTGATCAATATTTATCAGCACCACTTTGGGCCTATTGTACTACATAATCATATTTACTCCTTTCAAATTAGCTTCTGGTCTAGAAGCAATTCTACCCTTGGAAATTGCAATGCCCGCCTAATGGATAGCAATATAATATTGGCTTTTGTCTTACGAATCCCTCATATGTCATATCGAAATTCTTTGCCACTTGGAAGCTCATAGGTACAAGAGTTTTTTTTACTTTGCAAGCCATGCAAGAGAGAAAAAAAAATGGCATCATCATTTGAAAATGCCTATTTTTAATATTGGCAGATATGGTTCTATTTTTTACTCTAAATTAAAAAACAAAAGCAAGACAATTTAAAATCAGATGGATAGGAAATTTTCTCATTAATGAACAAATTGGAACTACCATTTCACACTCCAAATTTTAATCCAAAAAATCATTAAATTCTATGTTAATGGTTCCCGATTGTGACCGTACATCGATGACATCATAATCGCTCACAATTATACAGTGTCATCTCAACCCGCACACCCCAACTATCACATTTTGATTCCCCTCTATCTTGTCCATAACTTTCTAGGTATGTACCTTCGATTTGAGTAATTCATATTTTGCATGGCCAACCTTTTATATATATGCTTGCCTTCAACATCGTTCATTATTGGCTTTTTGTTCACTCTTCCATATGTCTCCAAAACTGCAAATATGATGAACTATCTTCCATATATATGTACCTTCTACACAATACACTCACGAAGGAAGAGCCTGACTATCTTGAAACCCGTGGACTCCTCACCTTTGCTCTACAAGACTGACATCAGGTTCCTCTCCACCTTAGGCCTAGAAATTATCAACCAAGTGCCTCAACATCGCCTAGTCCAGCCACTTTGGACGATTCACCTTAATGGTGTTACCATCTAGGTCACTGTAGAAACAGTCACATCCCGTCTTCACCTTCCTCCCCAGGTATTACCAGAATCGGCCCTCAAGAAATCATATCCCACGAATAGACGAATTTGCTCAGATGAGCAACCATGAGTATCTTCTATCCGAAAAGAGAGGTTCGGATGGTGATATCATCCGTTTTCTTTGCGAGGCTCAATCTCCAAGGAAAACATTTCATGATCAGTTTGACCTTTTACATTTGGATTTATTTTGTGGCTTGACATCCTATCAACTAAGCTATTTACATCCATCGCAAGGTAAATAAGAAATGCCACCACTTAAGTGATAGCACTACAGGCCGCCTTAAGCAAGGCAGAAACACGAGATTATGTCATTTTTCTTTCCATATTCCCTCACCTACCTAATAGCTTGGAAGGCACATGCATGAATATTTGTTAATATGCAGTCTAAGCAATAAGTTTCTTCCCTTACCTACTCACGAATTGATATGCTTAGGATTCAGAATATTGATATGCTTTATAAACAATAATAATCCACGCTCATATATTTGAAGTTGGCTAACTTCCATTGAATTCGCATTCTTCTGACTCATTAGAAATTAATGTTTCTCCGAAAGTGACTAGTCGTCACAACAGCACCCACTTCACTAAGAGGTATTTAGCCTCCCAAACCCCTCTTTTGTTGATGAGTTCAACGCAGACAGTTAATTTAGGAACTCCGACATTCCTGTCTGCACCATTTCGGTACTACAGATAGGACTATCGATTGTTGTGGATTGCCTTCCAAGTAACCCGACCAACAAACCGACATTGATCATGATCTACATGTAACCAAGCTACAAAATTGCCTTTGCCTCTTACACTCCAGGTCACATAGGGAAAGTTTACTTATGGTACAATTATGCATGTGACATCGATGGCAAAGGGACTGTTCAATTGGTACTCAAAAAGTGTACAAGAGCCACTTACTACATGATGTAAGGTATGTTGCAGTCATAACGAAGTGCCTTCTTTCAGTTGATAACTTGACACCTCAAGATATCACACTATCTTTGAAAGAGGCACATGAGAACTACACAATGGATCAATGCTGATTACCAAAGGGAATAAAAAAAATACACTATTATTTACAAAGTCAATTGTTGCTAATTAAATGTGTTGTTATATAATACAACAATTCGTACATAGAGCTCTGGCATAAAAGACTTGGACACATAAGTCAAAAAAGATTAGAGATGCTTTCCTCCCTTTATAAAGTTGATGTAAAAGACTCGGCTTTCGAACTCTATCATGATTGTGTACTTAGAAAACAAGTGAAATCTCAATATCACATCTCTACATCAAACATGAAGTTGAATCTAGTTCACTCCGATGTTTGTTCTATGCATAAAAAGAGTTATGGAGGTATGAATTACATTGTTATATATCTTCATAATGCATCTAGGAAGTTGTGGGATTACCCTATTAAATCAAAAGGTATATTTGAAGTTTCGAAGAAATAGTATGCATATATATGTAATCAAACAAGTCAATTATTGAAGGTGTTAAGAACAGATAATAGCATGAAGCATGTGAATAATAAATTTGAAGATTTTTGTAAAAAGGAGGGTATCAAGAGGGAGCTAACAGCCCCTTACAACCAACCCTTCATCCTTTTGGGGAGAGTCACTTAAAACTACGGTTCATGTTTGCAATAGGTCTCCCAATTGTGCCATAAATAGTGGCATTCGTAAGGAAGCTTAGCATGCCAAGCCAACTTCATATGATGACGAGTGTTTTTTGCTTCGATGCATATATGCACATCGCATGAGAAAAGAGGACAAAGTAGAATAAGAAATCAAAGGAATCTTTATGGATTATAGGGAATTATGAGGAATGGGATAGAAGGTTTGGGACCATGTGTCAAAAAACATTATTTGCAATAATGATGTCGTTTTCAATGAATCAAAGTTATTAAAAAACAAGTAGTGCAAGTGGTCACAAGAAAAAAAGGATCAAGTTCAAGAACAACTGACCACCAACAACCAGATATGAATAAATAAGTGAAAATGAACTCGTCATATTCAAATCAAAAGAAGATGAATAGAAAAATGATGATTTTGGTGGCAAGCTGCAGGCTGAAAATCAACATCATGCTTGTGAGCAACATGCTGAAAATAGAGAATATCAGCCCCATAATAAAGTACAATTGTGCATCCCACATGACGATGAAGAAATACCAAGAAATATAGATCATTGGGTAAGAAGATCCATGAAAGTCATGAGAACAACGTCTG
Organism: Ceratopteris richardii; assembly: GCA_020310875.1. Taxonomy (NCBI): domain Eukaryota; kingdom Viridiplantae; phylum Streptophyta; class Polypodiopsida; order Polypodiales; family Pteridaceae; genus Ceratopteris; species Ceratopteris richardii. Next base: position 113,813,298 of record CM035418.1, read on the forward strand.
CATACTCCTACCTTACCTTTAAAGGAGTTCAATCTTGTGCATTACACAAGTGGAAGCTTGCCATGCAAGAGGAAGTGAAAGCACTACAAGAAAACCACACTTGGGATTTAGTACCCTTGCCTAAAGGTGAGAAAGCAATTCCAAACAAGTGGGTATAAGATCACTAATGTGGATGGTCAACCAAAGTATAAAGTAAGATTGGTAACCAAAGGATATACACAAACAAAAGGAATAGATTTTCAAGAAGTCTTCTCTCCTATGGTGAAGAAGACTACCATATGCATGTTGCTTGCAATTGTAGCCAAGCAAGATCTTGAGCTAGTTCAATTGGATGGAAGGACGGCTTTCTTGCATGGAGCTAGCTTTCTTGACTGAAACTTTAGAGGAAGAGCTCTACATGCAGAAACCGACAGGATTTGAGCAGAGTCGCAAGAAGGATCATGTGTGTAGACTAGGAAGAAGGTCACATGGACTTAAGCAAGCACCTAGACAATGGTACAAAAGGTTTGATTCCATTGTCCTCTGAATGAGTATATTGGAGTTCCACATGAGGCTCACATTTTTCGATGATCGTAATAGTTTTCCTTCATCAAGTTGAGCAAGTGATTCTTTACTATTTAGTTTTCTCATTATTATGAAAGGCAAAATAGGGAATGCATAATGCTGCAGACAGTTCAAGAACGTCCTACCCTGTTGATAACACAAGAGAAGTAGTCTCCAAATAAGGACTGGAACAAGGATCCAATGAAAGTACAGATATCAAACATCAGGGTTGCACAAAAAAGAACCTACTCTGCTAAATCCCATATTGCTGTGAAAAGCAGCTAGTTTTACAAGTATCTTACTAAATTACGATCACGTGCACCTATGGAAAGCCATTAGCATATTGAGAGAAATGTTTGTTCTCTTTTTGCTGTGTAACCTTGTATCTGGTTCCTGCCATGTCTTCTAATTCGCATTGCATCGTCACACAAGAATTTTTATCATCTCCAATGTATCCAGACAGTCATGAGGATAGGATTATTCAGTTTCATCTGTTAGGTTTACCTTCCACACAACCCGAGGGAGAACTCATGTTCAAGAAAGGCTCAAGGAAAATCAAATGTGTGTTGACATTGCCTGGCATGCCACATATGTATTGTCATACTTAAATGATTACAAGTCCAAAGATTAATTCTCTGCTCAACAAATGAGCAGGACTTTTAGATCTACCCTCAGATACAATGAAATGAGATAAAAGCCTATGAGATGTAATTTAAGATTTCTTATTCTGCACCAGGATCACAGGCCTACAAAAGATGCTGCACTTGCTCTAACCTCTCTTAATCTGCTTACAGAAATGAATTCCAAGAATCAGAATGAAAATATGGCTCATTACTCAGCCAACAAATTCACGATGATTCAACGCATATACTGTATCATCTCCACATTGCCAATAAATTTTGCTGGGTATACTCCTTATGGTACTCCCTTGATGAGGACCAATCTAAGGATGAGGTAATGCCTAAACATTAGAAAGACCCCACCACACTATGCAGATGATTTTAAGTTGCCTTTAACTGCTATCTTTTAGAGTAGAAACATAACCAGACTGCCAGAACTATGAACAGAACGTAGATCAGGTCCTTACCTCAGGTTTCAAAAGGCTCAAATTCTCTATGAAGTTCCTTACATGGACAACTTGACTCTTAAAAACCATGTTCCAGAGCCACAACCCCTTTCAAGTCCTGTATCTAGCTGTATTCACTGTACTATGCTTTTGTGTTTCATCTGAGGGGCCCACCCACTACCTACGCTAAGGTTTTATAAACTTTTCCTCTTTAATATATCCTCTAGTTGTTTTCAGAAAGGTTCTAAAACAAGGATCTTTTCTCCCCTCAATACATTGAGCTTGAATTCACTAAGCACAACCAAGTTTTTAGGAGAATCCGAAACAAGCAACCACCTGATACAACACATTCGCAATACCTTGCAACCATCTTACTTGTGAAAGCTTAAGAGAAACTAGGGAAAGCAACATGCACATTTGAATTATAGGCATCTCAAGATAAATCTTGGTCAAATGCCTGCAGGAAAAGTGTCAGTTTTTAGGCCCACAATCAATATGGAGACATGGAGACAATAGAGACACAATGGAGAATAGACAAGACATGAGAGAGAGAGAGAGAGAAAAAAAAGAAGCCATGCTCCACAAATAACATAACATTCCAATATGAAGTATACGAAGCTACAAGATAGCATAAAGGATCTGTAACAACTACAAGCTGTCCATAACTCCACAATCTCCAAAGATGAAGATGATCCCCTCCAAATAGATAAACTCCAAGCTGCTTCACACTTGATAGATGACGAAGAAAACACAACCCCACCTCCAAGTTGAAGAGACCTCTTTCTTCTCCACAAGCTCTCCAAGAGCACTCTAAAAGTGATGAAAAGGGTGGCAAAAACTATGTTTTCATATAGACTATCTAAAACATGTTTTTTCAAGTCTTAAAAAACTCAAAAGCAAGGTTTTGCAATTTTTGGAAACCCTAATTTTAAAAATTAGGAAAACCTTAATTTTCAGTTTTTTGAGATATTTATAACGCCAAATTTGCATCAGAGATTCCCTCATCCTACTACATCTCAGTCATCTATTCCAGCCAATCAAATTCAGCCTATGGAGGAGATGATGACCTCCATGTTTACGGACATGTGCGGGCAATCTCGAAGGAGCCCTGAACCAACTTGGCACATCAAAAGCTTGCTAGTGGCTGCCCTACATCAGGAGCTTCTCGAGGTGAGAAAGGATGTGATGACTTTGAGGCCTACCCACCCCCCACACTCGACAATCACCATGACCACCTTGCAACCGTAATTTCTTCTTGAACTCTTTGGAGGGGACAAGAAGTATAGGGAAGGTGCCATCAATGATTGGTTGTCCAAATGGAAAGACTTCTTCAACATGAATGGGCTGGGCAATGCCCCACGGATCGACCATTTCCAACTCTTGTTGAAGGGACGAGCATATTCTTGATGGGTTGTCTTCAAGCCTCAGCCGACTACGTGGGAGGAGTTTCAAACAGTCTTCCATGCACATTTCTTGTTGGATGGCACTTCTTGGAGGATGACCAGACGAAGGCCTACATGAGGTTGTTTGGGTGCGAGATTGGGAAGCTGTCCTTGGATGTTTACTCACAAGAGTTCAGAGACTTGGTTCAGAGGATACAGGCTCTTGAAGAGCCACAAGCATGGCTCCAAACATTGTACCTTTTTGGGTTACTACTGGCATACCAGAACACGGTATTGTGGAACCCAATTGGGTCATTGTGGGACATCTACAAGTTTGTCAAAAACTATGACAATACCTTGGCGATTTCATGAGAAGACAAGGAGAATGTACCAACCCCTAGTCACTTTGGGAAGGTGGTGCATTTCACCGCTCCACCTTCAACACTGGCCTGGTCCAGGATAGGTGCAAGGGGCTTTGTTATGAATCAGATCTCAAGACAACCAAGTTGTCGAGTCAAGAGCATTGTGTTTGGTCCCCATGATCTCCGCATCCAAGAAGAGATCAATGGTAGGACCGTAACACTATTATTTGACAAGAAGTCTACGTACAATTTCATCTTCTCTCGTGTGATGCAAGAACTTAGACTCGAGACTATCTCCGTAGATCATTCATATGTGATCCATTATGCACAGGATCAAGTGAGCAAGAGGTGGGTCAAGGTCATACCACATGTGAACCTTCGTATCAAGCAATATCGTGAGGTCATCGACTTCCAGATGATGAGGCTTGAACATGTGGATGTCATTTTCGGCATGTCTTGGTTCTTTCACAAGGCAAATCGGTTGTCTTCGAATTATGTTTCGCATAGGCTTTCATTTGATTGAGGATTGCAGAGTGCACTCCCTCCAATATGACAGTTATATCTAATGTAAATTCGCTTATCTATAATGAATTCAAAGGTCCACACTTGACCAAATCATAAAGCTTGTAACTAGAAGCAATCCTATACCCCAATAGCCCTATAGATTTAGCTAGAAGGAGGATAGGATTGCAAGACAAATACGAATCTATCTTAAGAAGGGGTTTATTGAGCCTAGTAAATCTCCACGAGGTGCACAAATTCTTCTTGCGAAGAAGGACGAGGTCTGTTTCTATGTAGATTACAAAGGACTCAATAACAAATATCCATTACTTAGGATGGATGACCTTATAGATTGACTCTCGTTATTTAACCAAGATCGATCTTAGGTCTAACTACCACCAGACACGGATACATCCTAATGATGTCCCGAAGACCGCATTTCGGACAAGGAATGGACATTACCAATTCTTGCTCTTGCCCTTTGGCTTGACCAATGCACCTTTCACCCTCCAAAAGATGATGAACGACATGTTCCATCCATCTATGGGGAAGTGGATGCTGGTGTTTTTCAACGATATTTTGGTGTATAGCAAGGTGAAAATAAAGGCCTTGTGGCACTTGGTTTCCCCATAGAACGGAGTGTAGAGAGGGGCTAGCCCCCTTTTGCAGGGTTCTAGAGAGCTATCCCCCCAACCCGTAGGGCCACGACGGTAGGACTTTTAATTATGGAGATATTGTCAGGTTTTATATTTTGCCGACTATTTTGTCTCTCTCAATAACATTATCTATACCGACTCCCATTGTAAAAGCTATATAAGCAAGGTCCATGTGTAGCCCTTCATCTAGAGTCTGTGTAGATCACTTTCTAAGCTCCATATTAGGAGCGCACAGATGGACAACACTATCTTTGTAGCTACATAGTACATTGCTCTTGACAATTTGAGAATTTGAGTTCTCTATCTCTCAACCTGCATCTCTCTTTGTCTATGTTTTTCTCTCAACTTTGTCTATTGATCTATTGAGTTGTGTTGTTATATCTTATATACTCATAATCAGTTGTTGTATAGACGATTGATGTTAATATTTGGTCATGAACAGACCTTTTCGATGGCCACGTGACCTGGAGGCAAGGATTCTCGGTTTGTAGCAAACATTCCTACATGGAAGGGGGAATTCTTACAAAGAGAGGAGGCGAACATGAGGACAACCTTGCACTATGTTGTTTTCCTAGCACTACAATGTTCTTCATATTATCTACACTATATGTTGCGAATCTCATGGTCTTGGTGGGGCACAAGGGTGTAGCTTAGGGTAACCCAAGATTCTGAGAGGATTCAAACTCACATGTGCATGATGTTATCTTCTTGACAGTGATATGTATTTGATCACAAAGAAGGTAATTGGTGTGTCTTTCGAATCAGATCTACCTTCAAAAATCATCACATATCCTGGTATCGCGATAATTAATAGAATGGTGACTTAAACGGGTATCTTGATCCCATGGAAGTTGCTCATTTGGCAATTTCGCAACTTGGGCAAGTTGTTGGGTTTGTGTAGAAGTGCGAGAGATGCACAACAAGCACACACAAGGAGCACAAACGCAGCAAGACACACAGAGAAGACGGATGGCTGGAATAGCTCTCTATTGACGATGAATTGAATTGAAGTAAGAGCTGAATAATATCCCTAAGTACAAAGTGCCACCACATATAAAAGTATCAAGTATGTGGTACCATGGAGAAAAAGCCTTTAACAAGCACTAGAGTAAAAAGTGCCCATGTATAGGGAAAAGGTTCACATCAAAGCTACTTGAAGAACACATAAGTGTAACAAACCCCCGTGGTGCGAATGATGTGAACACATACAGGGAGTGACAGATCAGCCCCCACGATGTAATAAGCCTAAAGCTTTGTGAAAAGCTTCAAACTTTTCCCGTGGAAGAGCTTGGGTGAATATGTCTTCCACGTTATCTTGTGTAGGCACATATACCAAATCAATATCTCTTGCATGAAGGCTCTCACATAGTGATAATGCACCTCAATATGTTTGGTCCGTGCATGAAACACTAGGTTTTGTGCAACATCCAATGCACTCTGACTCTCAGTGAGTATGTGTAGCAGCATCAATCTCCATGCAAAGATCCATCAATAGGCATCGCAGCCATATACACTCCACTGTAGCTGTGAAAACTTCCCTGTACTCGGCTTCACGGCTCGATGTCGCCACTATAGGTTGTTTCTTACTCAACCAAGATATGCATGAGTCTCCAAGGAAAAAGCAATTACCACTATTGGACACGTGAGTATCATTACAACCAACCCAATCGCTATCCGTAAAAGCATGCAAGCACGGTTGAATATCTCTTCCATAAAAGAAACCTAAGCTCAAAATGCCTCTGAAATATCTAAATACATGTTTTACCGCTTTCCAATGCTTAGTGCCAGGGCTATGCATGAATCGACTCAACTGGAAAATTGCATACTATATATCCGGCCTTGTGTTGCATGCATATATAAGACATCCCACAGTTTTCTGATAAAGAGAAGTATCAAATGCATCACTGGAATCCTTAATTGAGAACCTAAATCTTGTCTCAACTAGTTTTGAAACTGTCTTGCAATCCTCAAAGTCAAAACGCTAAAGTAGTTTTTCAACATACTTTGCTTGATGCATAACATTTCCCCCCTCAACGGATACAAACTGGATGCCAAAATAGTAGCTCAAAAGACAAAGATAAGTGACATCAAAAGTATGCTTCAAATCAGCCATAAGAATGTCGAGTTTTGCATCACGTGACCCAGTCAAGAGTATGTCATCGACATAAAGAACAAACACTGTAAGATCAGCCCCATTTTCGCGTACATAGAGTGTGCTTTCAATTGGACTACATATGAAGCCAAGAGCAATCAAGTGCTTATAGATTTTGTCATACCATGCACGTGGAGCTTGCTTGAGACCATACAAGGCTTTATGCAAGCGACAAACCATATGCTCTTTCCCTTTCATAGTAAATCCAGGAGCTTGTTTCACATAGACCTCTTCTTGCAAATCACCATTCAAAAAAGCTGTTTTTATGTCCAATTGATGCACTTTCCAACCTCGATGGGCAACCAATGCAACCACGGTACGAATGGTAGTCATGCGTGAAGTAGGTGCAAAAGTCTCCTCATAGTCAATGCCATATTGTTTTGCATATCTTTTGACAACCAATCTAGCTTTGTAGCGATCAATGCTACCATCAGACTTTCTCTTAATCTTGTAAACCCACTTTGTACCAATGGCATTCTTTCCTTTAGGCAATTCACATAACTCCCAAGTACCATTCCTATGTATGGATTCCTATGTATGGAATCCATTTCTGATTGCATAGCGCTCATCCATTGTGGGTCTTCACATGCATCTTCAAAAGAAAGTGGCTCTTCATTACATGCTTTTGCAATGAAAGAATAATCCACAAAATTACTTGATGCATGAGGAGAGCTTGATCTTGTTCTACCAAGTAAAGATGCACTCAATTTATTGTCTTGCAAAGTTTGTTTCAGCCACTTTGGCATACTTTGTGCACTCTTGATAGACATTCGTTCATTATGTAATACATCATGAACATGTATATCATGCGTGGACTGAATTTCATGCTCATTTTCAGCTATATTTTGACGCAAGTGTTCAGCCATATGTGGCTGGAAATTTCCAGCAGTTTCGACATTTTTTGGCTGAAAAATTTCAGCCATGTTTGGCTGGAAATTCTCTGCATTTTCAGCTCTATTTTGTTGAATTTTTCAGCCTTTTGAGCTTCGGTTGCCCAGTCTACATAGCCATAGTCAAGCGCACCATTTTGGAACAAAGGCATGAGTGTATCGAACACATCTTGTGAGCTAACTGTTCACTGTTTTTGCATTCAAGTAGAGGAAAACTGAATTTTCAGCAAATACCAAATCTCAACTCACAATAATTGTGTTCATGAATGGATGGTACAAGCGATATCCCTTACTTTCAGCACTATGACCAACAAATACTTTTTTGCCTTGTTATCTAGTTTGTGACGTTGTTGTGATGGCACAAGAGCATATGCAAAACAACCAAACACGCGCATATGACTAACCATGGGCTTATGTCCATTCCAAGCCTCATAAGGAGTGATGACTCTCAATGCTTTTGTAGGGAAGCGATTCAACACATAGTTTGCACACATGACCGCTTCCATCCAAAACTTATCAAAAAGGTGCTTTCCTTTAACCATCCATCGTGCCATTTCAAGTAGAGTTCTATTTTTACGCTCGGCAATACCATTTTGCTCAGGTGTATATGGCACCGTACATTGGTGTGAAATACCTCTTTCACGAAGAAAAACATTAAACTCATGTGACATGTATTCACCACCATGATCCATGCGTAGAGTCAAAAGCTTTTGCGAAGAAAAATTTTCAGCCTTAGCTAGAAATGCTTTGAAGCAAGAAAATTCCTCATTTTTTGCTTTCATAGGATACACCCATGTATGGCGTGTAGCACGATCAATGAAGGTAACAAAATATACATGCTTCCCAAAAGATGGAGTCTTGACGGGACCACATACATCACTATGAACAAGCTGCAATTTTCTTGTAGTGTGTGTATGACTATCTTTTGGAAAAGAAACAAGATGCATTTTTCCAAGAATGCAACCTTCACATGCATGCTTTTCAATGGACTCAAAGTGTAGGCAAATCAATAACCATGTCCTTTTGCAAGTAAAGCAAACTATTGAAGTTCAAGTGACCAAAACGAGCATGCCAAAGTTCCATTTCAGCCATGGAAGAAGTATGAACAACCAATGCATTCGAGGAAGCCCTCTTGTATCTATCCATGAGATACAAACCATTACATAATGTACCGGACATAACGCTAATATCACCATTGCTGAAATCATGAACCATACACTTATCATCAACAAGGTGTACATGAAGTCCATTGCTAAAATCATAACGATAATATCACCATTGTTGAAATCATGAACCATACGCTTATCGTCAACAAAGTGTACATGAAGTCCAGCTTTGGCAATCAACGGAACTGAAATTAAGTTCTTCTTGATACAGGGTACATACAATGTATTTTTCAAGAGAATCAAACCTCCATTTGCAGCCATAAGCTCAATTTCTCCTACTTGAATGATAGGGTAAGAGGCATTGTTTGCTCACACCACATGTCCTCCTTTGGGTGCATCTTTCAAAGATGCAAAAAATCTTTTGCATGATGTTATGTGCTATGAAGCACCACTATCAAAGAACCAATCCGATTCAGCCTCACTCACAACCATACGTTTAGAATGCAAAGATGCATCATAATGACATGTAACAACACATGCCCAAAAATCTTGAGCCATGTTAGCTTCATCATTCTTTGCATTTGCTGAATTTTCAGCAATAGACATGCTGGATTCCTTCTTCTTTTCATTACATTTAGCAAGCTTTCTACAATCACCAATAGTATGACCAACCTTTCGGCAATATTTGCATCTCTTATTCTTTTGCAAATCACAATCATTAGAGGAATGAGTGGAAGAGGAAGGTCAAGGCTTTGGTTTTGATGAAACCGATGAAGCCACAGCTCAACCATACTTGCTTTTCCCCTTTTGTGAGATAGCTAGTGCTTGCGTTCCCTCAATCAAACCACTCCTATTCAATCTAGATTGCTCTTCTTGCAAAAGAAGAGACACAACCTCATCAAATGCATACATATTAGGATTTCCTTTTGCAATCAAACGGAGTGTAGTGGCAAAGCTTTGAAAAGATTCCGATAATCCTTTCAATAATGTAGAGATGAGTATGCATCCAGAATAATCTCATCTATGTTTGCCAATTGCTCTTTCAAGTCCTTGATGCGGGTCACATACACATCCACTGACTCATTTTCAGCCATACATACATCCTCAAGTTGCATCCTCAAGTATGCAACACATGCTTCATTACGCATGGCATACAAAGAAGCAAGAGTGTCCCATGCTTGTCTTGATGTAGAACATGACCGAATGTGTGGAACTATATGACACTTCACAAAAAGCGAAATCAATGCATGAGCTTTAGCATCTTTTCCATCCCATCTAAGCTTCTCCTTTGAAGGTGGAGAAGGAGAAACCATTGTACTTGAAGAAGAGGCTCCATCTGTGATAGTAGACTCTGAAGTAGAAGAACCTGCGGGTCTTCGATCTACATCTACCACTATGTTCCAAAGTTGTTTTGCAACAAGAATATGCTTCATCATGTAAGACCACATCGGATGGTTGGTCCCATCAAGCTTATCTTCGGCTTGAAGCATGCCAAACAAGTCATTGCTTCCCTCCATTTCACTAAGGAACAAAAATGTGATAAAATCTTTACTTCAACGAAAGCTGAAATGAATGCTAAAATTTCAGCTCACAAACCATTACTCCGATGACGATTCTGATCGCATGAATGGCTTCGAAACGGGGGTAAAACAAGGGAACCTAGTGGAAATGTTTCTTGGCCGTTGAAATTCACTGTTCTATGCTCCGAAGTTGATTTGCACTATTAAAGGTGCACGCGCGCCGCGATGCGAAAAACCGAAACTTGAGAAGGAGATGAACTTCTCTGATACCACTGTTGGGTGTGTGTAGAAGTTAGAGAGATACGCAAGAAGCACACACAAGGAACACAAACGCAGAAAGACACACAGAGAAGACGGATGGCTCGAATAGCTCTCTCTATAGACGATGAACTAAATTGAAGTAAAAGCTAAATAATATCCCTAAGTACAAAGTACCACCACATATGAGAGTATCAAGTATGTGGTAACATGAGGAAAAAACCTCTAGCCAGCACTAAAGTAAAAAGTGATGTATAGGGAAAAGGTTCAAATCAAAGCTACTTGAGGAACACATAAGTGTAACACAAGTATCTTGGTTCCACAACTATTGCCTTTCCCGATATCTCGAACAAGATGATTTTTTGTGATACCTCCAAAAGGAGATCTTAGCTTCGAGGACATTATCTGACATATTCCACTAGAGCCAGATTTCATTCAGGACTAAAGGGGGAGAAAGTCTCAAGGGACTTATAGTCTTGGGTATATGATAAGTGAAGGCACCTTTGTAAGTCTGTTTCAAGTCTCTTGGGTTGTCTAGGAATTGGATTCCTAGTTTTCAAAAAAAATTACTAAAGAGAGTTATTAATACGAGGGGAGTGTAACATCCCCAAAACAAAATGAACGCATGTAGTTAAGTATCAAGCCAAGCCATCTAGAGTGAACTAGGCCACCAAGCTCATTTGAGTATGTAAATAGGACCCATAGGCTCATTTGTGAGACATTCCTTGTATGAAGCACTTGGACTCTTGGCCCTTTGGTGGAGCCTCGTCACTTGTACTCGTGGAGGATTGGTGGTATGGAACACCATTCCCTTGGAAGTGGCTACCCACTTGGCTTCATGCTCCCAAAGATCAGGAGTGAGACCGTAATCATTCTTCAATTGGGAGGTTGGGAGGTGAGTCTGATGTCAATCCTCCTATTGTTTGTGAATATTGACTTGTCCAGCACGGAGGATCCTCGAGGATCTAACATTCCTCTTATTGACACTAAGAAAATCACACTATTAGGACGATAATCGCACCTCCCTCAACAGCATTTGTTTTAAGATAATAATAGGTCGGGGAATCCCTCCACTTAAAGAGTGGAAGATAAAAGGAGAGAGAGGAGGAAAATGAGCGACCTAATTTGGTTTATCAAAGCAGTAAGGAGATTGATGAGCCATGAGTCCTCAAAAAACATTTGTATAAAGGGCACTTAATGTTGCATCATGGAGACTTCATGCATACCAAAAAATGTGCCCACAATACAAAAATCTAGCAACTTACAAAGGTCTCCTCCCAAAAATGGTCATATGAATAGGAAGCTGATTGATCCTCTAGAGAGCCTCCTCATTCTCTATAAATATAAATGCCCAATAACCTATAGGACAAAGGGAATTACCATACCAATTTCAAACATCCTTTTTCATCTCCCACAATACATTTGAGATGACCAAGATCAATCATTCCTACAACATTTTCATGACATGTATAAGTTGATATGGCATGAACTAGGAGTCCCCAAAAGTATCTTCACTCTCCTCTTGCAATATAAGTGTAAATAAAAGATAAATAATAAGATTCCATTATCATAACATCCCAATATCTCAAGGCATCTCCATAGTATAAACATTACACAAATGCAATGAATTATGCTCATCAAAAAACAATGATTTGTTGATAGAGGCAATGTTGATAATGCAATTTAGAGGAAACACAATTCCATGCTCAAATGATTGTGATTCATTGATAGTTAACCTACCTCCAAAGTAAAGACAACCTTATAAACAAGATAGCCCACTATACACTTTGGTCTAACCATCTTGAGGATACATCATTAAAATCAAATAATGAGTGCCTTTTCATGCTTTCTCTTGTCAGTTGTTTCACTAGAGACTCGCCCAAAACCTAGAACTGTGCGCAAGTGTGAATGGGCTATGAAGCTTATCTAGATTGCAAAAATTGGTCCTCAGCTTAGTACATGAGGAATCATTGTTGTGACACCAAAGTGGGAAGCAAAAAGATCAGCTAGGCGCCATAAATTACTCAATTTATGGTTAGAAACTGAATTGAGCATTTGAGACTTGATCGGATACAACTGTAGTACTAGAATATGATTTGAGATCTTTCTCCCTTGTTCTTTTTAAGCGAGCAGATGCCCTCTCTCTGCACCACATAGCCACAATCAAAGAATAGTACTCTTTTCCTAGACATAAGATGTGCATCCTTACGACATAATGTTGCAGAGGAGTGCTCAAGGTTAACAGACACCTTTAAAACATGTTCTGATGATTTCATTCATAAGAACAAGTAACTAACATGAACTATCAAACTAGTTGCTTTTACAGTAAAGACACACAGAAGTCATGCATAACGCCTTATCAACTAGATCAATATAATCATAACAAGAAATGAAAACAATTGAATTCGCATGAGCATACTGCATACAGAACATGTTTATTGCAACTCCTCGTTTGGCAAACTGTATTAGAATGACTGAAAAATAACATAGCTATGAATTCTTTTGGACAGAGAGGCCATCCGAAATATTATTTGACACTGAGCTTTCTGTAAAACCCAACTCTGATAGATCCTGTTTTGCCATCAGATTTCTGCAATGTATAATAGCTGAAATTCAGTTTGCGCTTCTGAGTCCCAAGAGCAAATGTATGCATCATCAGATAATAATGATAACGTTTACTTCCATATTCAAAAGATCAAATGCCATGAACTCAGATGATTCACCTTTCCATACGACATTCCAAATAACGTTTGGATAAATCTCTGCACTTTTCTGCCTCGCTTTTATTCTCCTTCAGACAAGCCAAATACTCCCGCATGACCTTCAATCACCAGAGTATGTAAAATGGACAAGAAAAAGATAACATGAGTTCAAACCATGCTGCAAAGATTCTAAAATAACAACAAGACAATTTATTAAGCATGTACGTGTTTGCACTCTTGAAAATGGTCCAAAGGAAACACTCCTTTCTCTGGTGGAATAGGCTTCAATCCACGTGCACCACCAAAGGCCCCTCCTGATTGCATCCCCTGAACATTCTAGCCCAATGGGAAACAATAAAGGCACGTGTAAAGCTTAGTACTTAGAAATTAATCATCGTATAAATAGAAACAACCAGGGCCTAAAGTTAACGGGCTGCACAACCTTACACGTGACAGGGAAAAATTATCTGTCTCTGTCATATGACAGATTTATCCTAAAAGCTCTCTGTCAAATGACAGGCATTCTTTTAGCAGAGACGGGTTCAGGGATTATGTGCAGCATCTTAAGCCTGGACAGTCAGTTTTGAAGTGCAAATATGGTTGGAATCTGGGGCCCTTGTTGGTGTCAATCGATGGTGGAGTAATACTGATATAGAACTCATAGGAGCACATGTCCTGGCTTATTATCTCACAAATCTTAATTGTAAAATTGTGGCTGTTGAGGTTTGGACCAACAATACAAGGGCAACTAGTGTAGTTTATTTCACTGATCATGACAACTTTGCACCCATTGAAGGCCCACAAAAACAGACAGGTTTAAGGATTAAAATGAAACCCATACCCACTGTCCAGGCTGTAGAAAAATACTCAAAGTCCTGTTAGAAATCTATGGTCTTCATATGAAGTTTTATACTTATTCTAGTGCTTCATAGGTAAATTCTTTTTCGAGAATATTCAAAAACTGCATTGACAAAAAGAGATACATATACAATTTTTATGACACAAAATAATAGCTTGACAGATAATATTAGATGTGAGTTGCTTGCTTTCAATACTGTGTGTTTTTAGTACCGAGAAACTAGATAAAAGTGGGCTTACGCTGTGCTTAGTATGTCAGGATGCAGATCGTTGTTGTAGAGATATTTATCTTTACTCATCTTTTAGGCCAAACCTAATAAAGAGTCCAATACAAGTTTGACATTGTATGTAGTAATGTATGAAGATCTTAAGCTTTGAGGAATTCTGAACTATACAAGAGAAATGGGTTTTATCAAATGTTGCATCAGAATTTGAACTGTGCTAATAACTGCAAGCATTTCCGAAAAGAACATTATTTTCACGTACATGATTTATCATGTGAACCTAAGGAAGGTTAAGGTGAAACCAAATATTAAAGGAAGAACACGCATGTAAAACAAATCAGAACGAAAACGTAAAACATTGGAAACTTAACAATAACTAAAAGATACAATTCGCTAAAAACAAAGTCAACGGACAATGCTTTTTTCACGCAGGCGGAAGATTTTCACAACAGTAGACCAGTAGCGTTTCGAGATTTCTTGGGCGGCAAATTTAGCAGCGATCGATGCTCTTAGATAACTGAGAGAAACTATATAATAAGGAATACAATGATCACTTAAGGAGGAGCGTTGAAGAGAACAGAGGAGACAATCTGAAGGAGTTGGAGCGCTCGGACGTGTGCAGAGAACTTAATGAAGAGCACTGGATGAAGGACTTACTGAGGAATTGAAGGAAAGACGAGAGATGTGGAGAACGCTGAAGAAATACCGAGGGAGATTATGAGAAGGAGATAACTTTTTCCATTGCAATTATTGTATAAAACTTGAACATTTACTTAATGTAGTATCTATGTAGATTTCATATTTTCTCTCTGTTTTCGTATTTTCGCCACACCCTGTAGTAACATCGAATTTCGTCTACCTGATGAGCGATCACACTACTTCCTTTTCATCTTGGTGATGATGAGGGTTGTAAACCTTTTTGATCTTGGTAAGGAGGGTTGTAAACCTTTTTCATCTTGGTGATGAAGGTTCGTCTCAATTTTCGCATCACATAATCTTGTTAATTGATATTATGAAATTTTATCGTGAAAAACCATGCTCACATGCAAAAGTACTTGCAAGAATAACCAAACATAACTGCCATGTTTTCATCATCTCTCGATATAAGTCTTATCATGACTTTGTCTCACCCATGCATCACGCATTCTCTTATGTTGTGAAACTATACATAGCATCCCAACAAAATCTTCTCTCTTATTCATTGACTTACGAATATCAATCATCATGACTATCAATGTTAAGTTGATTGATAATTCTATTTAACAATTCTTGTGTCATTTTCTCTTGATAATATGCATCTAATGGATATAAAGGAGGAATAAATATTTTAAATGCATTTAGCAATGGTGGATCTTCAAATATTCTATTCAATCCACTCAATATATTTTTTACATACACCTTCACTATGGAGACACATTCATCAAAGTGATCCTTTGTGACCCTCATTTCTATTTGGCAGTGTATTAAGATCTATTGCATTGTCATCGTCATCAGAATCACTTACCTCTTTAGCTCTTTTTTTCTTTGCATCCATTGGGATTGGCTTAAATCTCGAAACATGTGCATGAGATTGTCCACTTATATCCTCATAGAATAACATAGAATCTTCTATTGTTTGAAATAAAGAGAAAAGACATGGAGAATTATGACCAAATTTTTGCACATCGACATCCATATATCTTCATTTTAACTTTTCAATTGTCAAACTGAGCATATCGCTAATCGTAGTAATTTCCATTTCATGCCTCTCGAACTCCATACTAATCTTATTTAACTCTTTACGTACAACAACAAGAAAATGTATCATGCATGAATTGGATTGCAAAGATGATTATACTTATATACCATCTCTTTTTGCCATGTTCGCATTGATGAAGGATAACAGTCATTATATTCACGAGCCTTTCCATAACTTGGCCCCTTAAGAGCCATCTTACTACATGAAACTACAAAGCCCTTGTATCCAAGGTATCATATTCATGCATAATCTTCCAAATCTCATCATGTCACTTAGAAGATTTTCCTGGTCATGAATATACTTTATTGCCAACCTTGCCCACAAAATCAAATATATGTGGATGTGTCACAAATCCATCCTTCACAGAAAGAGCTTGCACGTGGGAAATGCAATGTACACCCATGATATAAGGTATGGACTCTTGAAAACTAGAAAGTACACTTGTCTTATGTCCAATCTGTTGGAGTTAGACGTCTGCGGAAGCACGCGAACAGCACAAGGAAGAAGAAGAAGCTTGGAGCACAACACACAAGACTGAATGTATTACTAGAGAATGTACAAAGATAAGTAGCCCATTAGGGCAATAGGCGTATATACAAGCCGGGGGAAAAAAACCTCCTAAAGAGGGAAAAAAGTGCCCCGGCGGTCCTAGAGTGTTCACACACATCACTACCTAAATATATCGACAAATCCCCCCTGGGAGTGATGCGGTGAACAAGGAGCTGGCACTCATGTATAAGGAAGTGCTGAGCTATGTGGAAATCACTCCACAAAAGGAAGTAAGCCCAAAGCTTTGCGGAAAGCTTCAAACTTCTCCCTAGGCAGAGCCTTCGTGAAAAGGTCTGCAATGTTCTCCTGCGTGGGCACATATGCCAAGCTGATCTCCCCAGCAGAGAACCTCTCCCTGACATAGTGATAATGCACCTCAATGTGCTTAGTGCGAGCATGGAACACAGGGTTCCTCGCAACTGCCAATGCGCTCTGACTGTCAGTGAAGATGGTGGTGGCAGAAGACTGGCCAACACCCAAATCAACCATAAGGCGTCTGAGCCACACACACTCAACAGTCGCTGTGAAAGCTGCCCTATACTCAGCCTCACAACTGGAAGTGGCCACAGTAGGCTGCTTCTTGCTCAACCAAGATATACATGAGCTACCAAGCATGAAGCAAAAACCACTGGGGGACACACGAGTGTCATAGCAACCAGCCCAATCTGAGTCAGAAAAAGCATGCAAATCTGGCGGTAGTGATCCCCCTTTGGGATAAAACAACCCAAGTAGCCGAGTACCACTCAAGTAGCGAAAGATGCGCTTAACCGCTTTCCAATGCGTGACTCCTGGGCAATGCATAAACTTGCTCATCTGTGAGACAGCAAACTGAATATCTGGCCGAGTAATGCATAAGTAAATCAAGCATCCAACAGCCTGCTGATAGAGAACAGCATCAAATGCATCTCCAGCATCATGAAGACTCAATCGTAAACCTGTCTCCATAGGAGTGGCAATAGGCTTACAGTCTTCAAGGCCAAAACGCTGCAATAATGTGTCAATATATTTCGTTTGACACAAAGCCATTCCACCATCAACTTGCATAAACTGAATGCCCAAATAGTGATGCAAATGCCCCAAATCAGACATCTCAAATGAGGCATGCAAATCAGCCTTGAAATCAGCAATATGCTTCTCAAGAGGACCAGTGAGCAGCATGTCGTCTACATAGACAACAATGATCAAAAGCACATCATTAGCACGCTTAACATATAAGGTGCTTTCAATTGGACTGTTCTCAAAACCATGTGCAATCAGATAGGCATGTATTTTCTCATACCAAGCACGTGGTGCTTGCTTTAAACCATATAACGCCTTCTTTAACCTGCACACCTGGTTTTCATGCCCTTTCTGCACAAAGCCACGGGGCTGAAAAACATACACTTCTTCATGCAAGTCACCATTCAGAAATGCTGTTTTAATGTCCAACTGATGTACATTCCAACCATGATGGGCTGCAAGTGCAGAAATGCTCTGAACAGTAGTCATACGGCATGTAGGTGCAAAGGTCTCATCAAAATCAATGCCTCTTTCTTGCGCATAACCCTTTGCAACAAGCCTAGCCTTATACCTGTCAACTGTACCATCAGGTTTACGCTTCAGCTTGTATACCCACTTAGTGCCAATGGCCTTGTTGCCAGGAGGCAAGTCACATAAAGACCATGTACCATTCTTCATTATAGCATCATATTCAGATTGCATAGCAGCCATCCAATTTTCTGAATTTTGTGCTTCATCAAAAGAAACAGGCTCATTCTCATCACAGAGACTAGATGCAGCCATAGCATAGCAATCTGATGCAAAGGAGGTACTATGAGAGCTTGAACGAGTACGATATGACAAAGGTGCATCTAATTTGTTGTCACGCAAAGTCTGCACCAGCCATTTTGGCATAGTTTTTGCCTGTTCAATATCATCTCTCTCATCAACAAGTGCATCATGTAAATCTGCATCAGAAATGGAATGATCTGCATCATCATATGAAGCCTGCAAAGGCGGAGAAGTTGCCTCATTAGGACCAGCGCTAGCCTGTCCACCTGTAAAAAGAGGCATCAAAGTATCATACATGTCTTTGGAGCTAACAGATGTCTCCTTAGTACATGAAAGCAATGGCTGAATAGCATCTTCCACAAAGACAACATCACGGCTAACCAGAATGCGTTTAGTCTGTGGATGATACAGACGATAGCCTTTACTTTCAGAACTGTACCCAACAAAAATACATTTTACTGCCTTATCATCCAATTTTTTGCGATGTTGTTCAGGCACTAATGCATATGCCAAACAACCAAAAACACGCAGATGAGCAACAGATGGCTTGCGGTCATGCCAAGCCTCATATGGAGTGATAGACTGCAACGCTTTCGTGGGACACCTGTTCAGTACATATGCTGCACACATGACAGCCTCAAGCCAGAAACTATGTGGTAAAGCCTGACTTTTGACCATGCACCTCGCCATCTCCATGAGTGACCTGTTCTTTCGTTCAGCAACTCCATTCTGTTGAGGTGTATACGGCACTGTACACTGGTGTTTTATCCCACGTTCAACCAGAAATGCATTAAAATCTGAAGACATATATTCCCCCCCTCGATCAGAACGGAGGGTGCCCATTTTACATGCTGACAGATTTTCAGCCAAAACCAAAAACTGTTTGAAGCACATGAACACTTCGGACTTTGCTTTGAGTGGATATACCTATGCATGCCTGGAAAAATCATCAATGAAAGTCACGAAGTAAAGGTAATTTCCAAAAGAGGGTGTCTGCATAGGACCACAGACATCACTATGTACAAGCTGCAATTTCTGCATAGCCCAAACTGAACCATCTTTTGGAAAGGAAGAACGCTGCATTTTGCCCAAAATACAGCCTTCACAAACATGTTTTCCAGGTGCCTCAAGTTTGGGCAAAGAGGACACCATTTCAGATTTCTGCAGGCGTAACAAACTAGCAAAATTCAGATGACCAAAGCGTGCATGCCAAAGCTTTGCATCTGACATAGCCTGAGAATCATGAACTGCACATGCCGAATCATTCACATATTTTCATAGTCTATGAGCTTATACAGCCCACGACATAAAATGCCAGAAGCAATAATCACATCGCCATTTGAGAGATCATGGACTGTACACCTGTCATCAACGAATTTCACAACCAAGCCAATCTTGGCTAATGCAGAAACTGATAACAGGTTCTTTTTGATCCCTGGCACAAATAAAGCATCTGACAAAGTGAAAGAACTACCATCAGCAGTAGTCAGAATGATCTTACCAACTCCCATAACAGGATAAGAGGAGTTATTGGCGCATGTGACAGTATTCCCTGTAGGGGCAGGCTCGAGTGAAGAGAAGAAACTGCGCTGCGAGGTAATATGTTTGGTTGCCCCACTGTCAAAGTACCAAACATCTGAGTCTACTGCAGACATGCACTGATCATAAGAAGATGGGTCAAAACTGCAGACAGTAGTAAACGCCCATTCTTCTTCCTGCACAAGATTTGCAGACTCTGTTTTTGGTGTAGAGGCCTCTGCAACAACCATTCCAGCCTCTTTCTTCTTTGCCTCTTTAGCAGCCAGTTTTGGACAGTTCTTTATAATATGATCATTTCCTTTACAGTACTTGCAGAACGATTTCTGCTTTTCTGATTTCTTCTCATCTTTATCCTGGTTCTTCGATTGTGCAGCATTTGCAGATTTTTGCTTACTAGTAGAAGAGCTCCATTTTCCTTTGCCCTTCTGACTAGCCAGGAAAGCTTGATCTGCAACACGCATAATCGACCTGTTCTACCTGGACTGATCTTCTTGCAACAGAACAGAGACTAATTCCTCAAATGACAAGGCATTCGGATTGCCTTTCATCATCAATCGAAGAGTAGAGGCAAAACTCTCATATGAATCAGGAAGGCCATTCAGAACGGTCTGCACAAGTGAGCTATCTGGTATAACCTCATCAGCAGAAATCAATTGTTCCTTCAGGTCTTTGATCTTTGTAAGAAAACTGTCCATCGAATCACCTTCATTCATGTGCTCA
Source organism: Ceratopteris richardii (assembly GCA_020310875.1). Lineage (NCBI taxonomy): Eukaryota > Viridiplantae > Streptophyta > Polypodiopsida > Polypodiales > Pteridaceae > Ceratopteris > Ceratopteris richardii. Next base: position 113,833,834 of record CM035418.1, read on the forward strand.
CTCTCCAACTGTTTTCGGAGGTAAGCAACACGAGCCTCATTCCTAGCCTGGTACAAAGTGGTAAGTGTATCCCAAGCATCCTTTGCTGTTCTGCAAGAGCGAATGTGAGGAATAATGGCACGTTTGACAGACAAAGCTATCAATGCATGTGCCTGGGCATCTCTGCCATCCCAACGAATCTACTCTGCAGTAGGTGCAACAGAAACAGCAGCACGAACAGGAATCTGCGGAATATCATCTTCGACACCATCTTCATCAGCTCCAACACCTGTATTTGCAGTACCTGTCGTTACAGGTGTAACAGGACGTCTTTCAACACCCTGCACAATGTTCCACAATCCTTTTGCAACCAGTACATGTCGCATCATATAAGCCCATAATGGGTAGTTGGTACCATCCAACTTATCCTCAACAGCCAACATACGGAATACATCATTGCTTTCAGCCATGGCCGGTGACTAAAATACCTTGATGCAGAAAATTGACTGTATCTCAAGAAGTTGAACAGAACTGCCCAGACGAGTTCTGCTAGACCTGTAGCAGACTTCGAGACGCTTAAACTGGCGAACAGAAACTGGTATATACCTTTGGCACAAAAGGACGAAATAGCCTGCACAAGCACTGCGATAGTGCGTTCGGAGGCCGAAACGAGCTCAGATCGCGATTTCGGCACCACAAAGTTAAGTTGTTTTGATCTCGGAAACACCCTGAGTATGCTCACCAAATTTTGTGCAAATCTGAGACTGCAAACGGAGGAGTGTCGACGGCGCCCTAGAAGAAGCAACGACCTGCTCTGATACCAATTGTTGGAGTTAGACGTCTGCGGAAGCACGCGAACAGCACAAGGAAGAAGAAGAAGCTTGGAGCACAACACACAAGACTGAATGTATTACTAGAGAATGTACAAAGATAAGTAGCCCATTAGGGCAATAGGCGTATATACAAGCCGGGGGAAAAAAACCTCCTAAAGAGGGAAAAAAGTGCCCCGGCGGTCCTAGAGTGTTCACACACATCACTACCTAAATATATCAACACAATCATTATAGATATGCCATCTTTAGCAAAGCAATCAACTTATGGATATCTACCATGTTTTCATTCATTTATGCATAGATAGCATCATAAATACATTTTGCATTGGCATTTTTCATAGCCAATAGCTCCATAAAAGTATTTTATTGGACCTTTGTCCGCATTTGTTACATATAAAACATAAATAATGAGATGCTTTTTTATCCTACAATCCATACTCTCATCAATAAGTAAAGAATAAAATGAACTCCCATGAATATCCAATATCAATTGCATCTTTACATAGAATATTATTGCCAATAACATCTCCCTTACAGACACTGTATTTATATATAAGCCATATTCTTCTGAAGCAGGCATATTTGGTGAGCCAACCTCTCTCAAAAGTCTACAATGGCTCTAATATTCTCAAGAGGAATATCCTCCAAAGCACAAAAATAAATGGTTTTCATGCAAGTTATAATTCTTCCTTGTTCGGTGTGCATAATGTATTTCATGCCATCCTTAAATGGACCGTTTCCAAGAATCATTAAGATGCTTAGTTTCTCTTAGAAAATGCATTGCATCTTTGTGATCAAATGTGATTGAATGATCACATAATGCACAAATCATAATGCTTGAACATCCCCTTGAAAAAAGACTGACTCACATAATGCAGAGATGCATCATGTGACTTGCAAGGGTGTATCGGATTAGGAATCAAGATTCACTATGCAAGACTTCAAAAGATTTGAGTTTCACCTCTCAACTCATCAAGATTGACGAATCATTGATTCTCAAACATGAAGGCTAATAAGCGATAATTGATAATTAAACCTAATTAGTAATGACTCATGAGGTTTTAAAATTCAAACCCTGATCTGTGGCCCACTTTGTGCAGACTTTAAAGGTCAAACTCATCCAAACTCCATAGTCAAAGCCCAAACTTTAAAGAACATGAAGTTGTCTATCCATTTTTTGATTAAACCATATATATATATATATATATAATATGACATATGATTTTATTATTTGTACTTCTAAATTCACAAGCAAGTTTACCTTCAACTTGTCCATTGACAAGTAGATGTTCATACTCTCCTATAATATGATAGGTAAAAAAAATTCCTACCTATTTTTGATAGAAAAAATAGCCTTTGTGATCATTTGATCACATTTGATCACGTCAAAGATGTAGTGCATTTTCTAAAAACAAGTAAGCATCTTAATGATATTGAAAAAGGTCTACTTGATGATGGCATGGAAACCATCATGCACACCAATCAAGAAAGAATTATAACTTGCATGAAAATTGTATAATTTTGTGCTTTGAAGGACATTCCTCTAGAGAAATATCAAAGCCATTGTAGACTTTTGAGAGAGCTTATAGACCAAATATGCCTCCTTCAGAAGAATATGGCTCATATATAAATGCATTGTCTGCAAGGGAGATGTTATTGCCAATAAAAATTCATGTAAAGATGCAATTGATATTGTTGGAACATCAAGCTTACACTATGCTTGAGATGGATTTGATCTACATCACAGGCTATTGCATCGAAAGAATATACGTTGGAGAGGGTTTTTCTTATGCTCACTTATTGTATTTTTTTAAAAAGTTTTTTCATGGATATTTTACCATTGTAAAAGCCTTGAGCTTTACACTGTAAAAGTAGAAAAATAGAGCCTAAATCCCACGAGTTTGTGGTGATTGAGTTGCATTCAATCAAGCAATCAATCACCTAAAAGTAGATCAAACTAAATCTTCACTTTTCCTAGATTGTAGGAAAGTGAATTGATTCCCTCCAACAACCATTCCCACCTTCATTTGAATTCAAAATCCACTTGTAGAAGTCATGGAGCACTTCTAAAGTCTATGTAAAGACTTGAAATCGCTTGTACAATATATGAAAGCAATATACATACACTTGTGACCATCATTGTCTTGCTCCTTTAATTTTCTGCATCATCTTCTTTGCCAATAGTAATCTTGCAGAGGCTGCTGCTCTCTCTCCAGAGCTCCAAACTGAGTGCAAGATGGCTCATTGGAAAGATATGCTTATAGATTCTCATAGCATTTGGTTCAGTAGATTGGGAGAAATCTTAGTTTTTCTGTCTCGTTTATGCTTATAGATTTTCATAGCATTTGGTTCAGTAGATTGGGAGAAATCTCAGTTTTTCTATCTCGAGGTCAATCTCTACGTATTCCTGAAAAATAGGAGGTACCACTGTTGAGTATCTGATTCATTCCTATAGCATATTTTGCTTATTCCTTATACTTTTGTGCATTATATACACTCAACCCTATGTGTATCACTCCCATAAAAGGGTTTTTCATAATTTTAATCACGCTGGTCGCTATGGGCATTTGAAGTTCATTGTCTCTTCCATAGATAGTAAGTTTTTTGAGCTAGTTGATGTGCGAACCTATCTGTTTTGTATCGACTCTTTCTCCTTGATGCTCCAAAGTACATAGTGCATTTCTTTGCACTTATCGCATGCCTATAAGGTCTATTTGAGTCTCCATAAGCTCAAGGGATGGTCTTGTGCTGGTTGGCTAGACCAAACTTCGTCGCTTCGAAATGCACTTTTCTACCTCCTACAAGCTTCTCCAAGTTTCTTTCAGTGGTATCAGAGCTATATCAAGATAGGTGACGAATTTCCCTCAATGATCAAGAATCTTGATCGACACAACTACCCAGCTTGGCAAATCAGAATGGAGGCCTATTTGCAAGGTAGAAATCTTTATGGAATTGTAGCAGGTGATGAAGCTATGCCTATTCCAAGATCCAAAGGAGGACCTACACAAGAGGAGACAGATAAGCTCACACTTTGGTGTGCAAGGGATTCTCAAGCAAGGTCGTACATACTCAACTCTATCTCTGACTTTCTATTACCACATATTAGAGGATGCAAGACATCTCAAGAGACTTGGGATGCCCTCGAGACTTTCTTTTCTGCTAGTACCAAAGCAAGAAAGAATCATCTTTGGAACGAGTTCAACCAAATGAAGAAGACACCTAAGCAAACCATCACGGAGTTTGTTATCAAGGTCAAGGAGGTTGCAGATCAGTTAGCATCCATTGGAGAGCTGATTGAAGAAGAGGCTATCATGAGGCAAATTCTCAACAGAATTCGAAGTGATAAGCAATGACAATCCTTCACGATGGCTTATGATCTCATCATGGATGTGCAGACTTCAGACTTCAACATCTTTCTTGGACAACTCTTCAATCAAGAGGCAAATAATAGCATAAAGGAAGGTGACTCCTATCATGGTAATTCAACTAGTGCTCTATATGCAGATAAGAAGCATAAAGGCAAGAAGAAGGAAGAAGATGAAGAAGAGACTTCCCAAGCCAACTTCGCAAGCAAAAGCAAGTGGAAAGGGAAGAAGAAAGGACCAAAGCAAGACAAAGCCAAAGGTCAGAATGTTCAACCTTGTGCCATATGCGATAAGACCAACCACACCACTCAAAATTTTTGGTTCAATGGGAAGACCCAGAAAGGAAGTGGAAGAGGTGGATATGGCAGCAATAAAGGTAGAGGAGGATTCAACAATAACAAAAGAGGCTATAATAGAAGGGACTACAACAATTATTCAAAAGATCAACCACATGAAGACTCATTGCTTCTCATGAATATAAGCCACAAAGAAGGCAAAGAATATGATCATTTGTTCTACATAGATTCAGGATGTTCGAATCATGTTGCAGGCAACATTGCTCTTCTATCTGATTTGGAAAGTCCAAAGAATAGACATGAAGTACAAACAAGGGATGGCACAAAGCACAATGTGGAGAAGATTGGTAATGTCAAAGCTTCCAATGGCAAGAAAAACATTATGAGTAAGATTCTTTATGTACCCACTGTCACTAAAAACCTAATAAGTGTAGGCCAAATAGTTGAAAAAGGTTTGCAAGTTAGGTTCACCCAACATGGAGCTTTTTGTGGAAGATCCATGTCAAGGCTTCAAGAAGATAGCGAGAGGTGAGAAGCATGGTAGGCTCTTTACTTTTGAAGTGGGAGAGACCAGGAACATAGCTCTATTCACTTTTGGGTCTCAAACCGTAAGTGAGCTTGAAGTGTGGCATAAGAGACTTGCTTATATGAATGAAAGAACCTTGAAGGATATATGCAGGGATAAAAGTGTTCTAGGATTGCCAAAAATATCAAAGCAACACATGATCAACATGTGTGATGCATGTCAAATTGGGAAGGCACAAAGACAACCATTCAACCACAAAGGCTACATCCACAACAACTTATTGGATTTAGTACATACAGATGTATGGGGACCAAGTCAAGAACCTTCATTGGCAGGATCAAGGTATTATGTTTCATTTATTGACGACCATAGTAGATGGACTGTTCTATACTTTATCAAGAGTAAGAATGAAGTGTTTGATTGCTTCAAAAAGTATCTAGCACATGTGGAGAATCATACAGGTAGATCACTAAAGAACCTCATATCTGATGGAGGGGGAGAATACTTCTCCAAAGAGTTTGATGAGTTCTTGTAGGATAAAGGTATCAAAAGGGAAGTGACTACCAGGTACTCTCCTCAACTAAATGGAATTGCAGAGAGGAGAAATAAGACATTGGTTGGATCATACCGAACAATGCTTGAGGAGAAGAAGTTTCCACATTATCTATGGGCAGAAGCTATTTCAACTACTGTGTATCTTGTCAATAGACCACCATCCAAGTGATGGTATGACTCCTTTATGAAGAATGGCATGGAAGAAAACCTAGTCTTGGACATTGCAAGGTTTTTGGTTGTTTAGCTTATGTTCATATACCATCACAAATAAGAGGTAAGCTAGATGAAAGGGCAACAAAGGTAGTGTTTATTGGATACGATTCAACTCAGATGGGTTATAGGTTATATAATCCTTCAACCAAGCAATTCACTACAAGTAGAGATGTTGTGTTTGAAGAACACAGGTATTGGTATGATGAAGACAAACAAAAGGTAACTCTACCATATGATCATGATTTTGATTCTCATCAATTAGGAAGCAAGCATGATACACATGTCCAGGATCCAAGAAGTGATACATATGATGATCAAGATGAAAGGGAAAAGGATTATAAGCTATGGAAGTCAAGAGGCAAAGAAAAGATGCAAGAGGTTGGAGAATGCTCCAAACAAGCATCTAGAAGATCAGCAAGAGAGAAGAAACAACCAGAAAGGTATGGATATGATTCCACATTTTTTATGAAGCATTCAATCTACTTGGCAAAAGACTCTATTTCAGAGGAACCCTCAATGTATGAAGAGGCAAAGGGAAACCCTAATTGGGAAAAGGCCATGAAATAAGAAATAGATGCATTGAAGGAGATGGATTTGGTTCCAATGTCACCGAATCAAAAGGTAATCGGTTGCAGATGGGTATATAAAGTTAAACGAAATTCAGATGGATTAGTTTGCAGGTACAAGGCAAGATTAGTTGCCAAAGGATGCTCTCAAACTCATGGTATAGACTATGAGGAAACATTCTCACCAGTTGCAAAGATGACTACAATCAGGACATTGATAAGTGTAGCTATTGCAAGGAATTGGAGACTCCTCCAACTTGATGTGAAAAATGCATTCTTAAATGGTTGGATAAGTGAAGAGGTATACATGTCACAACCATCAGGTTTTGAAAACCCTAATCATCCATCTTATGTTTGCAGACTTAAGAAAGCATTGTATGGATGGAAACAAGCTCCTAGAGCTTGGAATTACAGGTTGGTTACATATCTTCAAGATCAAGGGTTAAAAGCTAGCAACTCAGATCCTTCTCTCTTTATCAAAAGGGATCACTATGAGGTTATCTATCTATGTGTATATGTAGATGATATTATTGCGACAGGTGACGATCTAAATGGCATTCAAAGGATCAAGAGACACATGCAAGAGGAGTTCAAAATCAGTGACTTAGGTGAGCTCACATATTTCCTAGGTATGCAGGTGATATAAACAGATGAAGGAATGTACTTGACTCAATGGAGATACATTCTTCTTCTCAAGTTCAAAATGGAGAACACTAAACATGTAGGTACACCTTTGGAGATGAATCATAAACTTAGTGTTGTATATTATTGAACAGGCATTGTTAAAATGTTAAATTATTAAGGTATTAATATGTTTTTGATGTTTTTGCTATAGCAACTGAAGGTTCGTGAGGAGCGTGCAAGGCGTGAAAGGGCGGACATCAATGATCCGAATAATTATTATTTAGCTTGTAAATAAACCTGCGTAGAAGGTTCTATTGTTAGAAAAGTAATGGTTAGCATAAGGGTCATTGTAGACCGTAGTTTCTGTTATTGAAAGCAATGGCTTTCTGTAAAAGTTATCAACTTTTAGTTTCACGCCTACTTTTCGAAGCCGCCCTCTTGTAACCACTCTTTTCGACGTAATCAAAACTCCTATAAATACATGCACCCTGTGGACTGTCGAAACAGAGTGCATGGGGGGAGATTGCACCCAATCTTACGTTCAATCTTGTCTCTTGTTGCCTCTATTTTCTGTGTGTTTTTCTGCGTCCGTAATCTCTGTATGCGCGTGAGCAAGATCTTGACAACAGTGGTATCAGAGCTCTGCACACGTCAATACAAAGGGTTCTGTTCTCTTTTCGCGATTCTGAATTCCATCTCCATCTCCGTCTTCGGTTTCAGTTTCTGTTTCTGTTTCTGATCCAGAACCTACGTTTTCACCTACGTCTTACTCCAAGGCGTCGACTAAGGCGTTGACTAAGGCAATAACTTAGGCAACATTGGCACCCAAGGCTCCCTTGGCGACCGTTGGCAGCCGTTGGCTACGCGCGAGACAATTTTAATTTTTGAGTGGTAATAGAGAGGTTTAGAGTCCCTAAGGTAGGAGGATTTGAACCCACAACCTCCTACTTTCAAGGGAAGTACTTTGACCACTCCACCATCTCTTGGAGTTGTACTCAAGTTCTCTCTCTTTCTTATTTATGGAAGGCGCTCGCGACGATTTCAAGGATGGACCCAACAAAGAATCAAGTGTATCTCTCACTCCGTAGGTCAGATTGAGGCGTGTAATATACCGTTGGAAAGCTCTCGGAACGAACTTTCCAATGAGCTAGCTTGGAAGTGTGAATTCCTTCAAAATCCTTGGGTGGCACTTGATTGAGTGTTCAAGATACCAAGCAAGGTTGAGAACACGGGATCGAGACACCAAGGTTGCAAACAAGAAGGTTCAATACACCAAGGTTGAGAGCAAGGGTCCAAGAGCACCATGGAGGATTACAGTAATTCACCCTTACCTGCGGCAACACTTGAACAACAACTAGAGCTCTTGCGGCATGAGCTTCAAGGAGCTCAGAACGAGATCCGACAACATGAAGAAATCCTCCAAAGGATGCAAGCTGAGGAAGACAACCTTACGAGAGTAGTAAAAGCTATTGTGTCTGCCAGTTTCTACGATTTGATGGCCGAAAGGATGGGCCTTTAGTACTTTCTTGGTTGTCACAGTTTGATGATTTTTATACCGATGAAATGTATGCTGAAAGTGAAAAAGTTAAATTTGCCACTAACTATTTAGTAGGTAAAGCTGAACTCTGGTGGAATGTCCTGCGACACAGTACGGAGCGTCCAACAACTTGGAAGGCTTTTCAAGAAAACGTGAAGGATTCATTTCTTCCTCCTCAATACCATTTGCATGTTCGATGTGCATGGACGACCCTTACATGGAAGGAGGGTGATACGGTTACTACCTACATAGAGCGGTTCTGGCAAAATTTACTACTTGTACGAATGCTTGAAGATGTATCAGAGGATATCTTGCAGCAGAAATATGAAGATGGTTTGGAAGTGGGTATCCAAGCTAAGCTTCACACCCTACGACCTACAACCCTCAACGAGGCTATATCTTTTGCTTATGATGCAGAAAAAGAATTCCAGTCCATAACCAAGTCACTCCGTCTACAACAACCACGTCCACGACCATTTCCTGTTAAACCTTCATTTCCTATGAAGCGTAATTTTAATGCCCCATCTTACCCTAGTTTTCCTCGTCCTCCACAATCCAATTATTTAACTCCACCTGTTGCTTCATCTTTCCAACCAACCAAACCACCTACCCTTCAAACTTCAGCAGTGAATGCCCAACAGAAGCGACCACGAATCACTTGCTGGAATTGTGGTAAACTTGGACATACAAAAATAAGGTGCAGATTGCAACCTCTTCATATGAAACCGGCTACAGCTCGATTGCATAACATGGAGGTCTATAATGAAGAAATTCCTCCTGTTTGGACAGAGGAATCACTAGAGAAGGATTTAAGTACCTTGGGTAACGATATCTCTCTACGCTCTCTTCTTTGCATGCAGGGTACAATAAATAACAAACTAGTTAAAATTCTACATGACGATGGTAGTTCACATGACTTCATTTCACATTTATTAGTACAAGAACTTAAACTACAAACATTTCCTTCTTTGTATAAAGTGAAAGCTGCATTTCAAGGTAGTCGTTATAATGTAACACGAGAAGTGCAAGATGTTACGATTAGCATAGGTCCTTATGTTGATTCACGAACATTTTTAATTGCACCTTTGCAATCTTATGATGTTATACTAGGTATGCCTTTTCGTCACCATTATAACCCACGTATTGACTACCATACTCATACCTTTAAGTTTGTTTTCAAAGGTCAAATCATTACTTTGTCTGCACAAAGCGTGCATTTAGGAAAGGATTCAACTCATGCATTATTTTTGTCAATGTCATCAATGATTATACTCATACACTTCCAGATGCATATAAACCTTTCATGAGTACTTATAAGGATTGTTTTATGTCTGAATATCCCTCTGAACTACCACCAGTTCGAGGATCCTTTGACCATAGCATAGACTTAGTCCCTGGTAGTTCTCCTCCTCATAAAGCACCTTATAGACATGGCCCACTACATCAAAAGGAAATAGAAAATCAAGTAAAAGACCTACTACAAAAAGGACTTATAAGGCCTAGTTCTTCCCCATTTGGAGCACCAGTTCTCTTAGTAGAGAAGAAGAATAAAACTTATCGAATGTGCATCATGTGGATCCGAAAAAGATTAGAGTTATAGTAGAATGGCCAACACCACAATCAGACAATGATGTTCGTTCTTTTCTTGGGTTGGCTAGTTTCTATAGGAAGTTTGTTCGAAATTTTTCTTATTTAGCATTGCCTCTTACTTTGTTGTTGAAAAAGAAAATAAAATTTGCATGGGGATTTACCCAACAACAGTCCTTTGACAAACTTAAACATGCACCTGTTTTACAATTACCTGATTTCTCACAACCCTTTCATGTTGTTACTGATGCTAGCGGTTCAGGAATAGGTGCTGTTCTGATGCAAAATGACCATCCCATTGCATTTGAGAGTAGAAAGCTTAAACCCTCAGAACAGAATTATAGTACGTATGATAAAGAATTGTTAGCAATTGTGCATGCTTTGCGAATTTGGAAACACTATCTTATGGGCTCTGAAGTATTAATCAAAACCGATCAACAGGCTATTAAGCATTTATTAAGTCAGCCCTTAATCTCTGATAGGCATCTTAAATGGGCATCATTCATTCAAAATTTCCAACCCATGATACAATATCAGCCAGGTAAAGCTAATGTTGTAGTTGATGCTCTTAGCCGTTTTCCTTCAAATTCCGTTGTTTTGAATAATATTTCTGCCATTCAAATTCATTCTTTTCAAGACATGGTTTCCACTTATGCATCTGATTTGTATTTTTCACGTGCATGGCATGACTTCAATAATGCTGCATCTTTATCTGATGAACATTATACATTTCATAATGGTTTTCTCTATTTTCAACATAGATTGTGCATAACCCAAGCTTTTAAAGATTTTGTCATTAAAGAAATGCATGAACCATCTTACATGGGTCATAGAGGCATACAAAGCACCATTTCTGCTTGCAAAGATTTCTTCTTTTGGCCACACATGGAAAAAGACATTGCACATTATGTTTCTCAATGCATTGTATGTCAGCGTATCAAACGGCATCATGTTAAACCATTTGGATTATTAATGCCACTTCCTATTCCAAATGAACCATGGGAACAAATCTCTATGGATTTTATCACAGGTCTTCCTATCACTTCATCACATAATAATATGATTTGGACAATAGTTGATAGGTTTAGTAAATATGCATATTTCATTCCATGTAGAAAAACTTTGACTGCACCTCAAGCTGCAAAATTATTCATTAAATGCATTTTTCCACATCATGGATTTCCTAAAGTAATGTTATCTGATCGTGATGTTAGGTTTTGTAATCATTTTTGGGTTGCCTTATTTCAACATTTTGGTTCTAAAATAGATTTTAGTTCTGCATTTCATCCTGAAAGTAATGGACAGAGTGAGGCTACAAATAGTACTATTCTTGATTTATTGCGTTGTTATTCATTAGATAATCCTAATAACTGGGATGAAAAGTTGCCATTGCTTCAATTTGCTTACAATAACACTGCACACACCACTACTGGTCGTGCACCTTTTGAAATTGTTTTTGGTAAAAAGCTTCCCACTCCCATGTCCCTCACCCAAACCGACATTCCGATGGCTGACTCTATTGCTCATGATCACGTTTCTATGCTTCATGATGTTCACAAGCACATTAGGAAAAGTCAAGAGTGCTATACACGTAATATCAATACTAAACGAGTAGCCAAAGAATTCAGGGAAAATGATTTTGTATGGTTGCGAATAATTAAAAGACGTCTCAAAAATATTTTGCAGCATCCTAAAATTAAACTTGCACCACGCTATTATGGACCGTTTCGCATTCTCGAAAAAATTAATGATAATTCATTTCGATTAGATATTCCATCCCATTGGACCATTCATAATTCTTTTCATATTAGTTTACTTAAACCATTTAAAGGCACTTTACCACTTGCTCCACTTCTTGATGACCCTCCTTTAATTGAAGAACAATCGGAAATCTTAGTCCCTGAGAAAATCATTGATTATGATGTCACTACTACACGCACTGGTACTCAATATCATCGATATTTGGTTAAGTACAAAAATCACTCTATTGAAGAATGTCAATGGATACACAAAACATAATTAACACCTCATTATGACCACTTAATTTCTGCATATCATACACAAACACATTAATGTAACAGCTCCATGAACATTTCCATGCATGTATTTTTACATGGCACATGCCTATTTTCTTTATTCAGTGATGAAACATGTGACTGGCCATCCATGTTTATTATTTTATCAACCGAGGTTAGTTGTTTGTTCAACTGAGGGGCATGTTATACCTTATGGAATATATTGAACAATGCATTGTTGGATTGAAATATCGAATAGCCAATGCATTGTTGGATTGAAATATCGAATAGCCAATGCATTGTTGGGTTGTAACATGAAATATGTTGGCCAATGCATTGTTGGATTGAAATATCGAATAGCCAATGCATTGTTGGATTGTAACATGAAATATGTTGGCCAATGCATTGTTGGATTGTAACAGTAATATGGAATATGTTGAACACTGCATTATAATTGTTAGAGTGTTGAATTATTTTATCAACTGCGGTCAGTTGCTTGTCAACTGAGAGGCATGTTGTATATTATTGAACAGGCATTGTTAAAATGTTAAATTATTAATGTATTAATATGTTTTTGATGTTTTTGCTATAGCAGCTGAAGGTTCGTGAGGAGCGTGCAAGGCGTGAAAGGGCGGACATCAATGATCCGAATAATTATTATTTAGCTTGTAAATAAACCTGCGTAGAAGGTTCTATTGTTAGAAAAGTAATGGTTAGCATAAGGGTCATTGTAGGCCGTAGTTTCTGTTATTGAAAGCAATGGCTTTCTGTAAAAGTTATCAACTTTTAGTTTCACGCCTACTTTTCGAAGCCGCCCTCTTGTAACCACTCTTTTCGACGTAATCAAAATTCCTATAAATACATGCACTCTGTGGACTGTCAAAACAGAGTGCATGGGGGGAGATTGCACCCAATCTTGCGTTCAATCTTGTCTCTTGTTGCCTCTATTTTCTGTGTGTTTTTCTGTGTCCGTAATCTCTGTATGCGCATGAGCAAGATCTTGACAACACTTAGTGTTTATGAACATGAGAAAATTGAAGACATTAAAGAGTATCAAATCTTGGTAGGTAGCTTGATATATGTACTCATACAAGGGCACACATCTCATATAGTGTCGAAGTGCTTAGTCAATTCATGCACTCACCAAGAAGACCACACATGGATGCAGCTAAGAGATTACTTAAGTATATCAAAGGTACAATCAATGAAGCATTTGCAGGTTCAAAGCTAGTGTCATGGAGTTCCAAGAAGCAACCTATAGTTGCTTTATCCTTGACTGAAGCAGAGTACAGAGGTTTGACCATAGCAACTCAAGAGGCAATATGGTTAAAGGCATTGTATATAGATTTGGGACTTGTAACCTCACATATTTGGAGATAATGTAAGTTCCATGCATCTAGTGGCAAACCCTATTTTCCATGCAAGAACCAAACACATAGAGGTTCATTACCACTTAATCAAAGAGAAACTCATGGCAAAGGAGATTGACATTTCTTTTGTTCTTACTGAAAAGCAAGTAGCAGATATGATGAAGAAGGCACTTGATGGAATAAAGCTTTGTAGATTCAAAGCTATGGTAGGTATTCAACCTATCAGAGAATGAAGACTCAAGAATACTTTAGCTTGAGGGGGAGCTATTGGAACATCAAGCTTACACTATGCTTAAGGTGGATTTGATCTACATCAAAGGCTATCGTGTCCAAAGAATATCTGTTGGAGAGTTCTTTCTCTTATGCTCACTTATTGTATTTTTTAAAAAAGTTTTTTCATGGATCTTTTACCATTGTAAAAGCCTTGAGCTTTACACATGGAAAGGTAGAAAGATAGAACCTAAATCCCACGAATTTGTGGTGGTTGAGTTGCATTCAATCAAGCAATCAACCACCTAAAAGTAGATCAAACTAAATCTTCACTTTTCCTAGATTGTAGGAAAGTGAATTGATTCCCTCCAACAACCATTCCCACCTTCATTTGAATTCAAAATCCACTTTTAGAAGTCGTGGAGCACTTCTAGAGTCAAATAAAGACTTGAAATCACTTGTACAATATATGGAAGCAATATATATACACTCGTGACCATCATTGTCTTGCTCCTTCAATTTTCTGTATCATCTTCTTCGCCAACAGTAACCTTGCAGAGGCTACTGCTCTCTCTCCAGAGTTCCAAACTGATGTGCAACATGGATCATTGGAAAGATATTACTGTCTAGTTTATACGTATAGATTTTCATAGAATTTGGTTTAGTAAATTGGGAGAAATCTCAGTTTTTACATGGATCATTGGAAAGATATTAGTGTCTAGTTTATACGTATAGATTTTCATAGCATTTAGTTTAGTAGATTGGGAGAAATCTCAGTTTTTCTGTCTCAGGGTCAATCTCTACGTATTCCTAAAAAATAGGAGGTACCATCGTTGAGTGTCTGATTCATTCCTATAGCATATTTTGCTTATTCCTTATAATTTTGTGCATTATATACACTCAACCCTATGTGTATCACTCCCATAAAAGGATTTTTTCTAATTGTAATCAGGTTGGTCGCTATGGGCATTTGAAGTTCATTATCTCTTTCATAGATAGTAAGTTTTTTGAGCTAGTCGACGTGTGAACCTATCTTTTTTGTATTGAATCTTTCTCCTTGATGCTCCAAAGTACATAGTGCATTTCTTTGCACTTATCGCATGCCTATAAGGTCTATTTGAGTCTCCATAAGCTCAAGGGCTGGTCTTGTGCCGATTGGCTAGACCAAACTTCGTCGCTTCGAAACACACTTTTCTACCTCCTACAAGCTTCTCCAAGTTTCTTTCAGATATTGCATATTTGTGCGAGTCAATTTTATTCTTTACTTATTAATGAGATTAAATGATTGTATGATAAAAAATCATCTCATTATTTATGTTTCATATGTAATATATGCAGGAAAAGGTCCAACAAAATATGCTTTTGTTGAGCTATTGGTTATGGAAAATGCCAATGCAAAATTTATTTATGATGCTATAGTTGCATTATAAATGGAAATATATTAGACATCTATAAGTTGATTGTTATTGCTACAAATGGGGCATTTGTAGTGATTGGAGATAAGACAGGTGTGTTTTTTCGATTTCAAGAGTCCATGTCTCATATCATGGATGTACATTGCATTGCCCATAAGAAAGTTCTTGCCGCAAAGGATGAATTTTTAACACATCCACATATATTTGCTTTTGTTGATAAGGTTTGCAATAAGCTAAATTCGTGGCTAGAAAAATCTTATAAGAGACCTGATGAGCTTTGGAAGATTATGCATAAATATGATATGTTGAATATAACATCTTTGCAGATTCATGCAGTAAGATAGCTCTCAAGGGACCAAGTTATGGAAAAGCTAATAAATATCATGCCTGATATCCTTCATCAATGGGAACATGGAGAAACGAGATGGTATAAAAGTATAATCATCTTTGCAATCTAATTCATGATACATTTTTTTTAATGTACTTAAAGAGCTAAATAAATTGAGTATGGAGTTCCAGAGGCTTTTGCTCTTCATTTGATGATGAATGGCAATCCAAATGCCTTAAAATTTGAGGAGTTAGTCTCTATTTTGTTGCAAGAAGATCAATCTAGGCAGAGTAGGTCCATTATGAGTGCTATAGATCAAGCATTCCTGGCTAGTCAGAAGGGCAAAGGTAAATGGAGCTCTTCTACTAGTAAGCAAAAATCTGCTAATTCTGCACAATCAAAGAAGGATGACAGAGGAGAAGAAAACAGAAAAGCAAAAATTGTTTTGCAAATACTGTAAAGGAAATGATCATGTCATAAAGAGTTGTCCAAAACTGGCTGCTAAAGAGGTGAGGAAGAAAGATTCTTGAATGGTTGTTGCAGAGGCCTCTACGCCCAAAATAGAGTTTGCTAATCTTGTGCAAAATGAAGAATGGGCATTTACCACTGTTTGTAGTTATGACCCGTTTTCTCATGAACATTGTATGTCTACAGTAGACTCAAATGTTTGGTACTTTGATAGTCGGGCAACCAAACATATTACCTCATAGCGTAGTTTCTTCACCTCACTCGAGCCTGCTCCTACAGGGAATACTATCACATGTGCCAATGACTTCTCTTATCCTGTCATAGGAGTTGGTAAGATCATTCTAACTACTACTAATGGTAGTTTTTTTACAATTTTCAAATGATTTATATGTGCAAAGGATCAAGAAGAATATGTTATCAATTTCAACTTTAGCCAAGATAGGATTGGTTGTGAAATTTATCGATGACGTATGTATAGTTCATGATATGTCAAATAGCAATGTCATTATTGCTTATGCCATTTTATGTTGTGGGCTATATAAGCTCATAGACTATGAAAAATATGTGAATGATTTAGGATGTGCAATACATGATTCTCAGGCTATGTCAGATGCAAAGATTTTACATGCACGCTTTGATCATCTGAATTTTGCTAGTTTGCTACGCCTATAGAAATCTAAAATGGTGTCCTCTTCGCCCAAACTTGAGGCACCTGGTAAACATGTTTTTGAAGGTTGTATTTTGGGCAAAATGTAACGTTCCTCATTCTCAAAAGATGGTTCAGTTTGAGCTACTAAAAAATTGCACCTTGTTCATAGTGATGTATCTGGTCCTATGTAGGCATCCTCTTTTGGAAACTATCTTAACTTCATGACTTTCATCGATGATTTTTCCAGGCATGCATGGGTATATCCATTGAAAGCAAAGTCGGACGTGTTTATGTGCTTCAAAAAGTTTCTGGTTTTGGCTAAAAATCTGTCAGCATGTAAAATGGCCACCCTCTATTCTGATCGGGGGGGGGGATATGTGTCTTCTAATTTTAATGCATTTTTGGTTGAACCTGGGATAAAACATTAGTGTACAATGCCATATACACATCAACAGAATGGAGTTGCTGAATGGAAGAATAGGTCACTCATGGAGATGAGGAGGTGTATGGTCAAGAATCAGGCTTTACCACATAGTTTCTAGCTTGAGGTTGTTATGTGTGCAACATATGTACTTAACAAATCTCCCACTAATGTAGTGCAATCCATCACTCCATATGA
The DNA here is from genome assembly GCA_020310875.1 of Ceratopteris richardii. Classification (NCBI taxonomy): domain Eukaryota; kingdom Viridiplantae; phylum Streptophyta; class Polypodiopsida; order Polypodiales; family Pteridaceae; genus Ceratopteris; species Ceratopteris richardii. The sequence goes on from CM035418.1 coordinate 113,850,989, forward strand.
GGCTTGGCATGGTCACAAGCCATCTGTTTCTAACTTGTGTGTTTAGCATATGCATTAGTGCTTAAACAACAATGCAAGAAATTGGATGATAAAGCAATGAAATGTATTTTAGTTGGGTATAGTTTTGAAAGCAAAGGCTATCATCTATATCATCCACAGACTAAATGCATTTTGGTTAGCAATAATGTTGTTTTTGTGGAAGATGCTATTCAACCATTACTTTCATGTACTAAGGAGACATCAATTAGCTCCAAAGACATGTATGACACTTTGTTGCCTCTTTTTACAGGTGGACAATCTAGTGCTGGTCCTAATTAGGCAACTTCTCAGTATTTATATGTTTCATGTGATGACGCAGATCATTCCATTTTTTATGTAGATTTACATGATGCACCTGTTGATGAGAGAGCTGATATTGAGGAGGCAAAAACTATGCCAAAATGGTTGGTGCATACTTTGTGTGACAGCAAATTAGATGCACCTCTATCATATCATACTCGTTCTGGCTCTCATAGTGCTTCTTTTGCATTAGATTGCTATACTATGGCTGCCTCTAGTCTCTGTAATGAGAATGAGCTTGATTCGTTTGATGAAGCACAAAATTCAAAAAATTGGATGGCTGCTATGCAATCTGAATATGATATAATGAAGAATGGTACTTGGTCTCTATGTGACTTGCCTCGTGGCAAGAAGTCCATTGGCACTAAGTGGGTATACAAGTTGAAGCATAAGCCTGATGGAACAGTTGATAGGTATAAGGCTAGGCTTGTTGCAAAGGGTTATGCTCAAGAAAGAGGCATTGATTTTGATGAGACCTTTGCTCCTACATGCCGAATGACTATTGTTCATAGCATCTGTGCACTTGGAGCTCATCATGGTTGGAACGTACATCAGTTGGACATTAAAACTACATTTTTGAATGGTGATTTGCATGAAGAAGTGTATGTTTTTCAACCCCATGGCTTTGTGCAGAAAGGGCATGAAAACCAAGTGTGCAGGTTGAAAAAGGAATTATATGGTTTGAAGCAAGCACCATGTGCTTGGTATGAAAAGATACATGCCTACCTTATTGCACATGGTTTTGAGAACAATCCAATAGAGAGCACCTTATATGTTAAGCATGCTAACGATGTGCTTTTGATCATTTTTGTGTATGTTGATGACATGCTGCTCATTGGTCCTCATGAGGAGCAAATTGCTGATTTTAAGACTAGTTTGCATGCCTCATTTGAGATGTCAGATTTGGGGAATTTGAATCATTATTTCAACATTCAATTCATGCAAGTTGATTGCAGAATACCTTTGTGTCAAACAAAATATATTGAGACATTATTGTAGTGTTTTGGCCTTGAAGACTGCAAACCTATTGCCTCTCCTATGGAGACAGGTTTACAGTTGAGTCTTCATGATGCTGGAAATGCATTTGATGTTCTTCTCTATCAGCAAGCTCTTGGATGCTTGATTTAATTATGGATTACTCAGCCAAATATTCAGTTTTTTGTCTCATAGATGAGCAAGTTTATGCATTGCCCAAGTGTCAAGCATTGGTAGGCAGCTAAGCGCATCTTTCGTTACTTGAGTGATATCCAACTTCTTGGATTGTTTTATCCCAAGCGGGGATCACTACCGCTAGACTTACATGCTTTTTATGACTCTGATTGGGCTAGTTGCTATGACACTCCTGTGTCCACTAGTGGTTTTTGCTTCATGCTTGGTTGCTCATGTACCTTGGTTGAGCAAGAAGAAGCCTACAGTGGCCACTTCCAATTGTGAGGTTGAGTATATGCCAACTTTCATAGTGACTGTTGAGTGTGTGTGGCTTAGACGTCTTATGGCTGATTTGGGTGTTGGTCAGTCTTGTTATCAGGATCTTGCTCAGACGCACACAAAGGTTACAAATGCAGAAAACAGAAAAAAATAGACACACCAGGAGACGAGACAGAACATAGTATTGGGTGCAATCTCCCCAAATGCACTCTATTTCTACAGTCCATAGAGTGCGTGTATTTATAGGAATTTTTTATTATGTCGAAAAGAGTGGTTACATGAGAGCATCTTTGAAAAACATGTGTGAAAGTAAAAGTTGGTGACTTTTGTAGAAAGCCTTTGCTTTTAATATCAAAAATTGCAGTCTACAATGACCCTTATTCTAACCACTACTTTTCTAACTATTTCTAACAATAGAACCTTCTATGCGGATTTATTTACAAACTAAATTATAAATTAGATTTATTGATATCTACCCTAAAGTTGGATTATTGATGTCCACCCTTTCACGCCTTTCACACCCTCACCATCCTTCAGTTGCTATATCAAAAACACCAAAAGACATTAATACATTAATAAATTAACACTTCAACAATGCCTTGTTCAACACATTCCATAATTTATAACATGCCCCTCAGTTGAAAAAGCAACTGATCTCAGTTGATAAAATAAAAATAAACATGGATGGCCAGTCACATCTTCCATCACTGAATGAAGATAAGCATGTTCCATGTAAAAAAAACATGCATGGAAATGTTCATGGAGGAAATACATTAATGTGTTTGTGTATGATATGCAAAAATTAAGTGGTCATAATGAGGTGTTAATTGTGTTTTATGTATCCATTGAAATTCTTCAATAGAGTGATTTTTGTACTTAACTAAATATCGATGATATTGAGTACCTGTGCGTGTAGTAGTGACATCATGATCAATTATTTTCTCAGGAACCAAGATTTCAAATTGTTCTTCAATTAAAGGAGGGTCATCAAGAAGTCGGGTGAGTGGTAAAGTTCCTTTAAATGGTTTAAGTAAATTAATATGAAAAGAGTTATGTATATTTAAATGAGATGGTATATCTAATCTAAATGAATTATCATTGATTTTTTGTATAATGCGAAATGGTCCATAATAGTGTGGTGCAAGTTTAATTTTAGGATGCTGCAAAATATTTTTGAGAAGTCTTTTAACGATACATAACTACACAAGATCATTTTCCTTGAATTCCTTAGCTAATCGTTTTGTATTGATATTACATGTGTATCGCTCTTGAATTTTCCTAATCTGCTCGTGAACATCGTGAAGTATAGAAATGTGAACTTGAGCAATAGAATCAGCTATCGGAATGTCGGTTTGGGTGAGTGACATGGGAGTGGGAAGTTTTTTGCCATAAAAATTTTCAAAAGGTGCCCGACTAGTAGTGGTGTGTGTGGTGTTATTGTAAGCAAATTGAAGCAATGGCAACTTTTCATCCTAGTTAGTGGGACTATCTAATGAATAACAATGCATAGCTAGAACCTATTTTAGAACCAAAATGTTGAAATAAGGCAACCCAAAAATGATTATAAAATCTAACATCACGATCAGATAACATTACTTTAGGAAATCCATGATGTGGGAAAATGCATTTAATGAATGTTGGGAGTTAGACGTCTGCGAAAGCACGCAAACAACACAAGGAAGAAGAAGAAGCTTGGAGCACAACACACAATACTGAATGTATTACTAGAGAATGTACAAAGATAAGTAGCCCATTAGGGCAATAGGCGTATATACAAGCCGGGGGAAAAAAACCTCCTAAAGAGGGAAAAAAGTGCCTTGGCAGTCCTAGAGTATTCACACACATCACTACCTGAATATAGCAACAAATCCCCCGTGGGATTGATGCGGTGAACAAGTAGCTGGAACTCATGTATAAGGAAGTGCCAAGCTATGTGGAAATCACTCCACAAAAGGAAGTAAGCCCAAAGCTTTGCGGAAAGCTTCAAACTTCTCCCTAGGCAGAGCCTTTGTGAAAAGGTTTGCAATGTTCTCCTGCGTGGGCACATATGCCAAGCTGATCTCCCCAGCAGAGAACCTCTCCCTGACATAATGATAATGCACCTCAATGTGATTAGTGCGAGGATGGAACACAGGGTTCCTCGCAACTGCCAATGCGCTCTCACTGTTAGTGAAGATGGTGGTGGCAGAAGACTGACCAACACCCAAATCAGCCATAAGGCGTCTGAGCCACACACACTCAACAATAGCTGTGAAAGCTGCCCTATACTCAGCCTCACTGTTGTCGATCGTATCCCGCAGAGCATATACACACGCAGCAAATAGACAAGAGACAAGAGAGAGAAAAGAGACGACACAAGATTGCGTCCAATCTCCCCCCACATGCTCTCATGGACACTCTATGAGAGCATGCGTATTTATAGGTAATTCATATTATGTCCTTGATGGAAGATACATGAGGGCCACACTAAAAATAGTGTGCTTTTGCTTTATTTACAAAAATAGCTAAAAATAGCTAAAAATAACTAATAACTTATTCTCTAAAAATATCTCCAAGTATGTGAGTAAATCCTCTTGCGTTCACACTCGTTCACACTTGAACTTGTTCATACCCTCATGGATCTCCACATGCTAAATCAAAACACAACACACATTAAAATCCTCAAGGCATTAAACCTTCATTCCAAGTATTCCATAAAGTATAACATGCCGCCCAGTTGACGAGCAACTGACCTCAGTTGATAAGAATAAAGTAGACATGGATGGCCAAATCACATGTCGCATCACTGAACAATCATAGGCATGTGCCATGTAAAAAAAAAAATAAATAAAAAACATGCATGGAACTGGGAAACTGGAATTTAATGTGAATGTGAATGATTAGCAAGATTTAAGTCAAAATGCAATCCAAAAGTGACGATAAAAAATGAATATGGCGATGTGATAAAATAATAGTCGATATATTAATCATGAATTTATACTTGAATGCATGTGCATACGAATTTTGTAAAAAGATTTCGGCAGCATAACGGCGTGATTTTGAAAATCGGAAAAATTCCGACAAAGAATTTCCATGATATAGATGCCAATAGGCACAATCTATGCACAAAGAGACCAAAAGGGGATTACACACCCTGACAAATATATATATATATTTTCTCCTCGCTAACCTGCAAAAAAAATACTTGTCCGTGCAAGAAGAATACATGTACCATACAAGACAAACCATGACTATGTGTTTATTCTAGGTAGGATGCAAAATTTGCATGTGTGAAATGTAATTTAATGCAAAAAGAAAGCAATAATGCCTAAAAGTTGACAAGAGACTTATCTGGAGGTTCTAAAATTAATTTTCTGTTGTGCGCAGGTGTTGAAGATGGTCCACCCATCATTGGAATAACTTACCAAGTTGGTTATGCTTGAAAACGATGCTCGAAAGAAAGTCGTTTGAGAAAGAAGGATCAAAGTTGAAGCTCTCCAAATAATTCAGACTTGAACCAAACTATGGCATGCAATCACTCATTGGAAAGAGTGCTGATAGAGCAATCCATAGGAAGAAAAATCGCTGACTTTGGAGCTTAGATGCTCAAGTTATGGTTTAAAAAGTGGATATATATATATATAAGGATGCTTGGGAATACTTAATCAATAGTCTTCACACAAGAAAAACCAAAATCGAACGCTGCTGTAGATGTATGCTCGTATTATGAAGTGCACGCAGAGTGCTTAAAATCCCATATATGAATGTTCCGTAAGACCTGCATACTCCTCTAGAATGGAGGTACCGGTGCATGATCCCACATGCCATGTTAAGCGAAGAGTCTGCTATATATAAAGGACAGTCCTTGAACAAAAGCACATGCGGAGTTCGCTTGCAGAGCATATATGCACAAATAAATAAACTTCTCCTAACGATTGTCGTTGTTGGCAGAGTTTCTATTATCTAATCAAGATTGAATTGAAAAATAAAACAAGAAAAGTCCAGAAATCTTTGTCGCCAATCCTTCCCGAAACAGTCCACAGATGGCGTTGATTGTCCATCCCTGAAACACAGAAAACAGGACTTGATTACGCGATCAGATTAAAACATGGATTGGGTTTTGCTATTATCAACTGGGCGGCATGTAGCATTGTCCTTCTCGCTATGTTCGAAGTAGGTAGCGTTGAAGGCACTGTATCATTAAGAGCTTACAACTGGGCGGCATGTAGCATTGTCCTTCTCGCTATGTTCGAAGTAGGTAGCGCTGAAGGCACTGTATCATTAAGATCATAAGCTGATGTGCAGGCGAGCTCTAAACAAAGCCAAAAAAAACGGGTAGCTCCGAGTGAACAGGCTGAACTCTGTCGGAGATTCTCAGTTCTTCAATAAAAGTAAAAAAAAAACGAAAATTCCTCTCTGTCGTGGCCTTTGAGCGCGCGCTGTGGTGAAAAATACGGGAAGATGTGCGATGACGGATCGCGAGATCCTTCGGGAAATCCGGATCACTCTTCACAGGCGTCCGTAGCAGAAAAAGTCTCCCCAAAACTTTGCGCTCCTGAAGCTAGTGTTATAGCTTCATGTGACAGGCTATAGCTACGTGATAGCACCTGGGCAGCGTGGTCTGTCTGCGTGAGAATCTCGTCCTGGTGTAACTCGTGCGAACTCACAACGACGACCTCAGAGAATAAAAAACTCCGGTTTCTGCACTAAGACGACGATGAATTCTTGGTAGAAGAAATCGCAAACCCTTGTCAACACGACGATGATGATGAAATCATGCTCTGCGGACATCTGGCTCTGATACCACTGTTGTCGATCGTATCCCGCAGAGCATATACACACGCAACAAATAGACAAGAGACAAGAGAGAGAAAAGAGACGACACAAGATTGGGTCCAATCTCCCCCCACATGCACTCTATGAGAGCATGCGTATTTATAGGTAATTCATATTATGTCCTTGATGGAAGATACATGAGGGCCACACTAAAAATAGTGTGCTTTTGCTTTACTTACAAAAATAGCTAAAAATAGCTAAAAATAACTAATAACTTATTCTCTAAAAATATCTCGAAGTATGTGAATAAATCCTCTTGCGTTCACACTCGTTCACACTTGAACTTGTTCATACCCTCATGGATCTCCACCTGCTAAATCAAAACACAACACACATTAAAATCCTCAAGGCATTAAACCTTCATTCCAAGTATTCCATAAAGTATAACACTCACAACTGGAAGTGGCTACAATAGGCTGCTTCTTGCTCAACCAAGATATACATGAGCTACCAAGCATGAAGCAAAAGCCACTAGTGGACACACGAGTGTCATAGCAAGCAGCCCAATCAGAGTCAGAAAAAGCATGCAAATCTGGCGGTAGTGATCCCCCCTTGGGATAAAACAACCCAAGTAGCCGAGTACCACTCAAGTAGCGAAAGATGCGCTTAACCGCCTGCCAATGCTTGAATCCTGGGCAATGCATAAACTTGCTCATATGTGAGACAGCAAACTGAATATCTGGCAGAGTAATGCATAAGTAAATCAAGCATCCAACAGCTTGCTGATAGAGAACAGCATCAAATGCATCTCCAACATCATGAAGACTCAATTGTAAACCTGTCTCCATAGGAGTGGCAATAGGCTTATAGTCTTCAAGGCCAAAACACCGCAATAATGTGTCAATATATTTTGTTTGACACAAAGCCATTCCACCATCAACTTGCATAAACTGAATGCCCAAATAGTGATGCAAATGCCCCAAATTAGACATCTCAAATGAGGCATGCAAATCAGCCTTAAAATCAGCAATATGCTTCTCAATAGGACCAGTGAACAGCATGTCGTCAACATAGACAACAATGATCAGAAGCACATCATTAGCACGCTTAACATATAAGGTGCTTTCAGTTGGACTGTTCTCAAAACCATGTGCAATCAGATAGGCATGTATCTTCTATACCAAGCACATAGTGCTTGCTTTAAACCATATAATGCCTTCTTTAACCTGCTCACCTGGTTTTCATCCCCTTTTTGCACAAACCCACGGGGCTAAAAAACATACACTTCTTCATGCAAGTCACCATTCAGAAATGCTGTTTTAATGTCCAACTGATGTACATTCCAACCATGATAAGCTACAAGTGCACAAATGCTCCGAATAGTAGTCATACGGCATGTAGGTGCAAAGGTCTCATCAAAATCAATGCCTCTTTCCTGCGCATAACCCTTTGCAACAAGCCTAGCCTTATACCTGTCAACTGTACCATCAGGTTTACGCTTCAGCTTGTACACCCACTTAGTGCCAATGGCCTTCTTGCCATGAGGCAAGTCACATAAAGACCAAGTACCATTCTTCATTATTGCATCATATTCAGATTGCATAGAAGCCATCCAAATTTCTAAATTCTGTGGTTCATCAAACGAAACAGGCTCATTCTCATCACAGAGACTAGATGCAGTCATAGCATAGCAATCTGATGCAAAAGAGGCACTATGAGACCTGATCGAGTACAATATGAGAGAGGTGCATCTAATTTACTGTCACGCAAGGTCTGCACCAGCCATTTTGGCATAGTTCTTGCCTGCTCAATATCAGCTCTCTCATCAATAAGTGCATCATGTACATCTGCATTAGAAATGGAATTATCTACATCATCACATGAAACTTGCAAAGGCTGAGAAGTTGCCTCATTGGGACCAACACTAGACTGTCCACCTGTAAAAAGAGGCAGCAAAGTATCATACATGTCTTTGGAGCTAACAAATGTCTCCTTAGTACATGAAAGCAATGGCTGAATAGCATCTTCCACAAAAACAACATCACGGCTAATGCGTTTAGTTTGTGGATGATATAGACGATAGCCTTTACTTTCAGAACTGTACCCAACAAAAATACATTTTACTGCTTTATCATCCAATTTTTTGCGATGTTGTTCAGGCACTAATGCATATGCCAAACAACCAAAAACACGCAGATGAGCAACAGATGGCTGGCGGTCATGCCAAGCCTCATATGGAGTGATAGACTGTAGCGCTTTAGTGGTACACCTGTTCAGTACATATGCTGCACACATGACAGCCTCAAGCCAAAAACTATGTGGTAAAGCCTGACTCTTGACCATACACCTCGCCATCTCCGTGAGTGACCTGTTCTTTCGTTCAACAACTCCATTCTGTTGAGGTGTATATGGCATTGTACACTGGTGTTTTATCCCACGTTCAACCAGAAATGCATTAAAATCAGAAGACATATATTCCTCCCCTCGATCTGAACGAAGGGTGCCCATTTTACATGCTGACAGATTTTTAGCCAAAACCAAAAACTGTTTGAAGCACATGAACACTTCGGACTTTGCCTTCAATGGATATACCCATGCATGCCTGGACCACACTACGTACAAGCTGCAATTTCTGAGTAGCCCGAACTGAATCATCTTTTGGAAAGGATGAACACTGCATTTTGCCCAAAATACAGCCTTCACAAACATGTTTTCCAGGTGCCTCAAGTTTGGGCAAAGAGAACACCATTTCAGATTTTTGCAGGCGTAGCAAACTAGCAAAATTCAGATGACCAAAGCGTGCATGCCAAAGCTTTGCATCTGGTATAGCCTGAGAATCATTTACTGCACATGCCAAATCATTTATAGATCTTTCTTAGTCTATGAGCTTATACAGCCCACAACATAAAATGCCAGAAGCAATAATCACATCGCCATTTAACTGATCATGAACTGTACACCTGTCATCAACAAATTTCACAACCAAGCCAATCTTGGCTAATGTAGAATCTGATAGCAGTTTCTTCTTGATCCCTGGCACAAATAAGGCATCTGACAAAGTGAAAGAACTACCATCAGCAGTAGTCAGAATGATCTTACCAACTCGCATAACAGGATAAGAGGAGTTGTTGGTGCATGTAACAATATTCCCTGTAGGGGCAGGCTCGAGTGAAGAGAAGAAACTACGCTGCGAGGTAATATGTTTGGTCGCCCCACTGTCAAAGTACCAAACATCTGAGTCTACTGCAGACATGCACTGCTCATGAGAAGATGGGTCAAAACTACAAATAGTAGTAAATGCCCATTCTTCTTCCTGCACAAGATTAGCAGACTCCGTTTTTGGTGTAGAGGCTTCTACAACAACCACTCCAGCCTCTTTCTTCTTTGCCTCTTTTGCAGCCAGTTTTGGACAGTTCTTTATGATATGATCATTCCCTTTACAGTACTTACAAAAAAATTTCTGCTTTCCTGATTTTTTCTCATCTTTGTCTTGGTTCTTCGAATGTGCAGCATTTGCAGATTTCTGCTTACTAGTAGAAGAGCTCCATTTTCCTTTGCCCTTCTGACTAGCCAGGAAAGCTTGATCTGCAACATGCATAATGGACCTGTTCTGCCTGGACTGATCTTCCAGCAATAGAACAGAGACGAACTCCTCAAATGACAAGGCATTTGGATTGCCTTTCATCATCAACTGAAGAGTAGAAGCAAAACTCTGATATGAGTCAGGAAGACCATTCAGAACGGTCTGCACAAGTGAGCTATCTGGTATAACCTCATCAGCAGAAATCAACTCTTCCTTCAAGTCTTTGATCTTTGTTGGAAATTGTCCATAGAATCACCTTCATTCATGTGCTCACTCTCCAACTGTTTTCGGAGGTAAGCAACACGATTCTCATTCCTAGCTTGGTACAATGTGGTAAGTGTATCCCAAGCATCCTTAGCTGTTCTGCAAGAGCGAATATGAGGAATAATGGCACGTTTGATAGACAAAGCTATCAATGCATGTGCCTGGGCATCTCTGCCATCCCAACGAATCTGCTCTGCAGTAGGTACAACAGAAACTGCAACACGAACATGAATATGTAGAATACCATCATCTTCGACACCTTTTGCATCAGCTTTAGTACCTACAGTTGTAACAGTTGAAGGTGTGATATGACGTTTTTCGATACCCTGCACAATGTTCCACAGTCCTTTTGCAACCAACACATGTCGCATCATATAAGCCCATAACGGGTAGTTGGTACCATCCAACTTATCGTCAACAACCAACATACGGAATACATCACTGCTTTCAGCCATGGCCGGTGACTAAAATACCTTGATGTAGAAATTTGACTGTATCTCAAAAAGTTGAACAAAACTGCCCTAACAAATTCTACTAAACTTGTAGCAGACTTCGAGATGCTTATACTGGCGAATAGAAACTGGTATATGCCTTTGGCCCAAAAAGACGATATAGCCTGCACAAGCACTACGATAGTGCATTCGGAGGCCGAAACGAGCCCAGATTGTGATTTCGGCACCACAGAGCGAAGATGTTTTGATCTCTGAAATAGCCTGAGTACGCTCACCAAATTTCGTGTGAATCTGAGATTGTAAACGGAGGAGTGTTGACGACGCCCTAGATAAAGCGATGACCTGCTGTGATACCAATTGTTGGAGTTAGACATCTGCGGAAGCACGCGAGCAGCACAAGGAAGAAGAAGAAGCTTGGAGCACAACACACAATACTGAATGTATTACTAGAGAATGTACATAGATAAGTAGCCCATTAGGGAAATAGGCGTATATACAAGCCGAGGGAAAAAAACCTCCTAAAGAGGGAAAAAAGTGCCCCGACGGTCCTAGAGTGTTCATACACATCACTACCTAAATATATCAACAATGAATAATTTTGTAGCCTGAGGTGCAGACAAAGTTTTTCTACATGGAATGAGATATGCATATTTACTAAACCTATCAACTATTATCCAAATCATATCATTATGTGATGAATTGATGGAAAGACCTGTGATAAAATCCATAGATATTTGTTCCATGGTTCATTCGGAATGGGAAGTGGCATTAATAATCCAAATGGTTTACCATGATGACGTTTTACATGCTGACATACAATGCATTGAGAAACATAATGTGCATTATCTTTTTCCATGTGTGGCCAAAAGAAGAAATCTTTGTAGGTAGAAATGGTGCTTTGTATGCCACTATGACCCATGTAAGATGGTTCATGCATTTCTTTGATGAAAAAATCTTTAAATGCTTGGGTTATGCATAATCTATGTTGAAAATAAAGAAAATCACTATGAAATGTATAATGTTCAGCAGATAAAGATGCACCATTGTTGAAGTCATACCATGCACGTGAGAAAATACAAATCAGATGCATAAGTGGAAACCATTTCATGAAAAGAATGTATTTTGATGGCATAAATATTATGCAAAACAACAGAATGTGAAGGCAATCAGCTAAGAGCATCAGCTAAAACATTAGCTTTAACAGGCTGATATTGGATCATGGGTTGGAAATTTTGAATGAATGATGCCCATTTAAGATGGCAATCAAAGATTAAGGGCTGATTTAATAAATGCTTAATAGCCTATTGATCGATTTTGATTAAGAGCTCAGAGCCCATAAGATACTATTTCCCAAATCAAAGCATGCACAACCGCTAACAATTCTTTATCATATGTACTTTAATTCTTTTCTTTGGGCTTAAGCTTCCTACTCTCAAATGCAATGGAATGATCATTTTGAATTAAAACAACACCTATTCCTGAACCACAAGCATCAGTAACAACATGAAGGGGTTGTGAAAAGTCAAGTAATTGTAAAACAGGTGCATGTTTGAGTTTTTCAAAGGATTGTTGTTGGGTAAGTCCCCATGAAAATTTTATTTTCTTTTTCAATAACAAGGTAAGAGGCAATGCTAAATAAGAAAAATTTCGAACAAACTTCCTATAGAAACTAGCCAACCTAAAAAAAGAACGAACATCATTGACTGATTGTGGTGTAGGCCACTCTACTATAATCTTTTTTGGATCCACATGCACACCTTCACTTGAAATAATGTCCTAGATATTCTAGCTAACATTGAAAGAAGTAACTCTTTTCAGGATTAGCGTAAAGTGTGTTCTCTCGTAGTAAATGATAAACTGTTTTAAGATGCTTCTCATGCTCACTATGATTCTTACTATAAACAAGTATATCATTAAAAAATACAAAAACAAAAGCTTGGTAATCAAGAAAAATGTTGTTCATCATTCGTGCAATTGTAGTAGGGGCATTAGTAAGTCCAAAGGACATTACTATAAATTCATAATGGCCGGTTTGAGTTCTAAATGCAGTCTTAAAAATATCACTTTGCGTCATACAAATATGATGGTATCCCGATTTTAGATCAATTTTACTAAAGGCATGAGCTCTTCGTAATTTATCTAAAAGATCATCTATTCAAGGAATAGGGTATCTATTCTTTATTGTGATCTTGTTGAGGGCTCTATAATCAATGCACAATCGATAAGTTTTATTCTTCTTCTCTACTAAGAGAACTGGTGCTCCAAATGGGGAAGAACTAGGCCTTATAAGTCCTTTTCGTAGTAGGTCTTTTACTTGGTTTTATATTTCCTTTCGGTGTAGTGGGCCATGTCTATAAGGTGCTTTATGAGGAGGAGAACTATCAGGGACTAAGTCTATGCTATGGTCAAAGGATCCTCGAGATGGTGGTAGTTCAGAGGGATACTCAGACATAAAACAATCCTTATAATTAGTCATGAAAGGTTTATGTGCATCAGGAAGTTTATGAGTATAATCATTGATGACAGTGATAAAAACAATGCATGAATTGAATCCTTTCCTAAATGCACGTTTTACTTGAGTATGAATAATCAATGGAAATGGCTAGAAATCATGCCGTGTAGACAAAGTAATGGTTTGACCTTTAAATTCAAAGTTGAAGGTATGTGTATGGTAGTCAATGTGTGGGTTATAATGATGAAAAAAAGGCATACCTAGTATAACATTGTAAGATTGTAAAGGTGTAATTAAAAATGTTCGTGAATCAAGATATGGGCCTATGCTAATCGTAACATCTTGCACTTCTCGTATTACATTATAACGATTACCTTGAAATGCAGTTTTTACTTTATACAAGGAAGGAAACATTTTTAATTTAAGTTCTTGTACTAATAAATGTGAAATGAAGTCATGTGAACTACCATCGTCATGTAAATTTTAACGAGTTTGTTATTTATAGTACCTTGCATGCAAAGTAGAGAATGAAGAGAGATATCATTACCCAAGATACTTAAGTCCTTCTCCAATGATTCCTCTGTCCAAAGAGGAGGAATTTCTTCATTATGGGCCTCCATGTTATGTAATTGAGCTGTAGGTGGTTTCATGTTAAGAGGTCGCAATTGGCACTTTGTTCTTGTATGTCCAAGTTTACCACAATTTCAACAGGTGATTCGTGGTCGCTTCTATTGGGCATCCATCACTGAAATTTGTAGGGTAGGTGGTTTAGTAGGTTGGAGAGATGAAGCGACAGGTGTAGTTGAGTAGTTGGATTGAGGTGGACGAGGAAAACTAGGGTAAGATGGGGCATTAAAATTACGTTTCATGGGGAGATTTGGTTTAACAAAATGTGGTTCTTTGACATGGTTGTTGTAGATGGAGTGACTTGGTTATGGACTAGAATTCTTTCTCTGCATCATAGGCAAAAGATATAGCCTCGTTGAGGGTTGTAGGTCGTAGGGTGTGAATCTTAGCTTGGATTCCCACCTCCAAACCATCTTCGTATTTCTGTTGCAAGCTATCCTCCAGTACATCTTCAAGCATTCAAACCAATAGTAAATTTTGCCAGACCTGCTCCGTGTAGGTAGTAACCATATCACCCTCCTTCCATGTAAGGGTCGTCCATGCATGTCGAACATGTAAATGGTATTGAGGAGGAAGAAAAGAATCCTTCACTTTATCTTGGAAAGCCTTCCACATTGTTGGACGCTCTGTACTGTGCCGTAGGACATTCCACCAGAGTTGAGCTTTTCCTACTAAATAGTTAGTGGCAAATTTGACTTTTTCACTTTCAACATATGTTTCATTAGTATAAAAATCATCAAACTGTGACAGCCATGAAAAGATTAAAGGGCCATCCTTATGGCCATGAAATTGTAAAAATTGGTAATTCTTAACAACAATCTTGGAATGCATGCCATCCAATTGGATAGAGACAATAGCTTTAGTTACCCTCGTAAGGTTATCTTCATCAGTTTGCATTTTTTGGAGTACTGCATCACATTGTTGGATCTCGTTTTGAGCGCCTCGTAGTTCGTGCCACAAGAGCTCAAGTTGTTACTCAAGTGTTACCTCGGGTAGAGGTGACTCACTGAAATCCTCCATGTTGTTCGTAGGGTCCATGAGGATGTAGAGAATAAAACCCTCTTGCTTGGTGAATATAAAACTCCTTATTGCCACTCATAAATTAAAATTGGTTCGCGCATAGCCAACGGTTGCCAAGGGAGCCTTGGGTGCCAAGATGCCAAAGTAATGCCTTAAGTTATGCCTAAGTTCTATGCCTTAATCGATGCCTTGGAGTAAGCCGAAGGAGTAAACGTAGGTGTAAATGTAGGCTTTGGTTCTGAAACTGGAACAGAAACTGAAACTAAAACAGCAATAGAAACCAAAAACGGAAACGAAAACGAAAACCGAAACAAAAACAAAAATGGAAGCAAAAACAAAAACAAAAACGTATAAACAGAAACGAAAACAAAAACAAAAACGGAAACGAAAATGGAAACCGGAATCGAAAATGGAAACCGGAACCAGAACCGGAATCGGAAACAGAATCGGAAACAGAGAAAAGTGAAATAGAGAACAATCACCAAAACGAACAAAAATAGATCCCTATGTAGTGACTCGTGCAAGGCTCTGATACCAATATTATCGGGATCTTGCTCGCATGCACATAGAGGTTATAGATGCAAAAAAAAAAAAGAAAAATAGACACGCTAGGAGACAAGACAGAACACAGTATTGGGTGCAATCTTCCCCCATGCACTTTGTTTTGACAGTCCACAGAGTGCATGTATTTATAGGAATTTTTGATTATGTCAAAAAGAGTGGTTACATGAGAGCGGCTTTGAAAAGCATGCGTGAAAGTAAAAGTTGGTGACTTTTGTAGAAAGCCTTTGCTTTTAACATCGGAAATTGTGGTCTACAATGACCCTTATTCTAGCCACTACTTTTCTAACTATTTCTAACAATAGAACCTTCTACGTGGGTTTATTTACAAACTAAATTATAAATCGAATTTATTGATGTTTGCCCTAAAGTCGTATTATTGATGTCCGCCCTTTCACGCCCTCAGGAACTTTCAGCTTCTATATCAAAAACACCAAAACACATTAATACATTAATAAATTAACACTCCAACAATGCCTTGTTCAACACATTCCATAATTTATAACAAGTCTTCTGCCACCACCATCTTCATTGACAGTCAGAGCCTTTGGCAGTTGCAAGGAACCCTATGTTCCATGCTCACATTAAGCACATTGAGGTGCACTATCATTATTGCCAGATTTACATGCTTTTTCTAACTCTGATTGGGTTGGTTGCATGACAGTCATGTGTCCACTAGTGGTTTTTGCTTTGCTTGGTAGCTCATGTATATCTTGGTTGAGCAAGAAGCAGTCTACTGTGGCCACTTCCAATTGTGAGGCTGAGTATAGGGCAACTTTCACAATGATTGTTGAGTGTGTGTGGCTCAAATGCCTTATGGTTGATTTGGGTGTTGGTCACTCTTCTACCACCACCATCTTCACTAATTGTCAGAGTGCATTGGCAGTTGTGAGGAACCGTGTGTTCCATGCTTGCACTAAGCACATTGAGGTGCACTATCATTATGTTAGGGAGAGGTGCTTTGCTGGAGAGATCAGTTTGGCATATGTGCCCACACAAGAGAACATTGCAGACCTTTTCACAAAGGTTCTGCCTAGGGAGAACTTTGAAGCTTTCCGCAAAGATTTGGGCTTACTTCCTTTTGTGGACTGATTCCACATAACTTGGCACTTCCTTATACATAAGTGCCAACTCCTTGTTCATCGCATCACTTCCTATGGGGACTTGTTGATATATTTAGGTAGTGATGTCTCTCTCTCTCTCTTTCTCTCACACACACACAAACACACAAGGAGGGGGGAGGGAGAGCTCTGGGGTTGTGTGTCTCTCTCTATCACATAGAGAGAGAGAGGGAGCTTCAAGAAAATGAAAACCTACCATATCTCATTCATGTCTATGAGTACCAAGTTTATTTATGGCTTTATAACTTAGTCTAATAGCATGTAGAGCCTCTCTAGCCACATTTTCCATGGCAGTCAGATTTTTGATTGGACCAATAGCAATAGTTGTTGCCTCTATTGCAGTTGGGTTAAGAGGTGTAGATCTCCATCCTACCATAGTACATATAATTCATTGGTTATTTGCAAGGAGAAATCTATTCTCTTTTTTCGTGCACTTCAAGCCTAGGAGCAAGTGCGTTTCTTTCTTCACATTGCTTTTGCTTCTTTTCAGGCAGCCCTTCCCCAAGGCATTGTTCCTTTTGTGTTTGCAAGGGAGTACAATCTACATCCTAACATTCTAAGCACAATGTAATAACACTTTTATCTAGTTTTCGATACCAAAAACACATAGTATTGAAAGCGAGCAATGCACATCTAATATTATCTTTTAAGCTTTTATTTGTGTCATAGAAAATTGTATATATATCTCTTTTTGCTAATACAATTATTGAATATTGTCAAAAAATAATTTACCTATGAAGCTGCTATACCGTGGATTGTACACCAACAAGGTGCCCCACTTCCAATCACATTTGCAATTCAAAATTGACTCTCTAGGCTTAAGATGTTGCACATAATCCTAAAACTATCTCTGCTAAAAAATGCATGTCATTTGACAGAGAGCTTTTAGAATAAATGTTTCATATCACAGAAACAGATAATTTTTTCCTGTCATATGTAAAGCTGTGCAGCCCATCAATTTTAAGCCCTGCACACCAACAAACTAGAAGGAATGGACATTCATGAAGCTAGGAATGAAAAGTGCAAAACTCGACAAGCTTACCAAAGGCAAAGATCAAAGTTTAAAGCACAAGAAATGTCTGAAGAAATGAAGTAGAATGATGAACTCATTTGCATCCTAAAATTTATATTTGTCCTCGGCAATTTTTGGTTGTGCACGAAATAAGAATCGTACTGCCTCAGCATGTTCTAATGACAGCCTACAAATGTATTTAATCGAAGTATGTCGAGCTAGGCCACACATGCTCTCATGTGATGTTATACAATATTTTCTTAAACATCTAGCCTTTTCACGAAGGCTCTGCCTAGGGAGAAGTTTCAAGCTTTTTGCAAAGCTTTGGGCTTACTTCTTTTGTGGAGTGATTTCCACATAGCTTGGCACTTCCTTATACATGAGTGCCAGCTCCTTGTTCACCACATCACTCCCAGGGGGATTTGATGATATAATTAGGTAGTGATGTGTGTGAACACACTAGGACCGTCAAGGCACTTTTTTCCCTCTTTAGGAGGGGGTTTTCCCCTGGCTTGTATATACGCCTATTGCCCTAATGGGCTACTTATGTTTGTACATTCTCTAGTAATACATTCAGTATTGTGTGCTGTGCTCCAAGCTTCTTCTCCTTCCTTGTGCTGATCGCGTGCTTCCGCAGACGTCTATCTCCAACAACAATTTGAAAAAGTTGAATGTCACAACATCACAACAATTACAAAATGAGTTGGAATAGAGACAAAAATCATACAAAATGAGTTGGAATAGAGACAAAAATCAAGGGCTTAAAATAGCCCTTGCACACACAAAAAAATTTGGACTTATATATTACTTGATTACAATATGGACACTTAGTGCTTTTGGTTCGAAAATGAAGAGTTAACTCTTTAAGTTGGACCCCACACCCCAAAAAATGCTATTGAGTTGCTTTAAACAAATGGGTTAGCCAAGTGGTATATGAGGTAACCATTTGCAAATAAGGTGAAGAGATTAGACAAATAAAAAAAAGGTATATGTAAATCTTTTATGGGCCTTATTTCTAAGTGATTAAAGGACATAAGTGAAGAAAAAAGAATTACCTTAGATCTCAAGTTGAAGTCAAGGGTTTAGAAGTGATAGGAAAAAAAGGTGGAAGCTATTGGCTATAAAATAATGGGAAACATGGTGACTAGAAAATCAACTCATTGATGACAGAGTCCTATTTTGTCGAGTTTTTTGGTAAGAGAGGAATGGAGCATTGAATCCCTTAGTGAGAACATTGTGATAGTCCTTAGACTGGGTGGCAATAGAATGCTACAACACTGTCCCCAGTAATTTTGTGACATCTTGTAATATGCATTCACATAGAGCAGTGGAGAACCTTGTGAAGAGTGTTGATTAGATGGTACAAAACACCTCTAAGTGTTCTAGCCCTCCCCTCCTACTCCAAATGTGTTTTGTGATTGATAATGTTCCATGTGTCAAACCTCATTGATTATTTATAAGAAAACAATTTGTTATATGATAAAGAGATAGCCACACTAACATTATGTTTTTGTTTGGTCCACCATGTTATCATGAAAGGTACTCAGATAGGTGAACCAATTCCAAATGTCGATGCTCCAAATGATGGTGCACCTGAGGTGCTTCAAGCAAGCTCAAGTGGCTTGAGGAAGCTCAAGGATATTGATTAGATCTCATTCAAAACTTATTATATCATCAAAGGATTTGGAAAAAATTAATTCTTCACACAAGTACACACATGCTCAAAGTTTCAAGTAGTGATAGCCGGGTAAAGGTCAAGATTTTTCTCACAACATAGATTTTCGCCTTGACTTTCAAAAAAGACTGAATTTTATTCATAACTTTATGTTCAAAATCTTCAACGTTCATCATGATAACAAAAGATATTGTGGTCTACTTTTCAATCTATATAAAAATTGACTTCTGAAAGTTTTTTCTCAATTTATCGTTAATCTATATCTTTCATCAAAATCATACTTTCTTTTTTTTTTTAAAAATGGAGGTTCAGCCGAAGCCTATTCCCCCGGACTTTAACTTTGAAATTGCAACTGTACAAGTGAATGGGCATAGCACCCGCGGGACCCCCCGTATCCCACAAAGCAGGGGTTAGACAAGGTTACAACTGAATGAGACATGGTTACAACTAGGTTTAACTGGCTTAAGCATGTCCAGCCTGGGACTTGAACCCTGGACCTCCGCCTCAAGAGGCCAAAGTTCAACCAACTGTCCTACAGGACGTGGACCAAAATCATACTTTCAAGAATAAAATCATATTTTTCATTAAAATCATATCTTTCATTAAAATCATACTTTGAAGGATAAAATCACATCTTTCATTAAAATCATATGTTTCATCTAGAATAAACACAAAGTTCGATTTACAAAATGATATGCCTTGGTGCAATATACAGGTATCGAACTCAACACGTAGAAGTCAATCAACATTCGAGCTAGTCCGCAAGATGCAAAATGTTCATGTATATAGGATGATTGGACAACTTAAAAAATATGATTGTATGGGAACAAAGGCAAAAATTTGAAAAAAATTGTATTCGAAAAGTGGTGCAACGTGTATTAGCATAGGCAATAATAGAAAAATGGAACATAGTGATGATTTGTTTTTGAAGAGGATCTCAACTGTTTTAAAATAGATGCTTAAGCTTATGAATAACATAGATTAACATAGAGTAATAGAACTCAAGTCAAAGGATTAACTTATCTATGATGCTGATCAAAGCTATAGTAACGCAAATCATTGATTTTATGTCATGTCATAATGTTGCTCCATGTGCGTTAGTCTCTACCAACCTCATCATTCATGCCTTTCAAAGTGGTGTGTCTGTGTGACTATGGCCATAATCATCCAAACAAAGTTCAAAGACATGAGAATTTTCAGTTAAACATGGTGGAAAATCTAGATAAACATGGCTGAAAATTCCCAAAATTCGTAGAGAAATATGGCTGAAAATTCTAGCCAAAGATGGTTAAAAATGTCAAGCCAAAGATGGCTGAAAATTTGCAAAATTTACAAGCACACATGGCTGAAATTTAGCATGATATTCAGCCCCTCTTCTAATTTACATTTGATGATGTATTACATGAGGAACACTTGTCTATCAAGAATGCAAAACCTATGCCAAAATTGATGCAAAAGACATTGCAAGATAGCGAATTGAGTGCTCATTTACTTGGTAGAACAAGATCAAGCTGTTGCTATGCATCAAGTGACCTTGTATATGTATTTTTGATTGCAACTATATGTAATGAAGAGCCACTCAGTTTGGATGAGATAAATGCAATTGGAATCGGATTCCATTCATAAAAATTGTACATGGGAGTTCTATGAATTGCCAAAAGGTAAGCATGCCATTGGTACTAAGTGGGTTCACAAGATTAAAAGAAATTCAGATAGTAGCATTGATTGCTACAAAGACAAATTAGTTGCAAAAGGTTATGCACAAAAATATGGCATTGTTTATAAGAAGACTTTTGCACCTACTTTGTGTATGACTACAATTCATTCTGTGATTGCATTGGTTTCCCATGGTGTTTGGAAACTATTCCAATTGGATATGAAAACAACTTTCTTAAAGGTGATTTGCAAAAAGAGGTTTATGTGAACCAATCTCTTGAATTTACTATCCAAGATGAAGAGCATATGGTTAATTGCTTGTGTAAGGCTTTGTATGGACTTAAGCAAGCTCCATGTGCATGGTATGAAAAAATATATAAGCACGATCACTTTTGCTTTTACATGTAGTAGCACACTTTATGTACATAAAGAAAGCGAATGGTGGCCCTAAGTGTGTTCAACACATCACTACCAAAATATATCAACAAATCCCCCCTAGAAATGATGTGGGGAACAAGGAGCTGGCACTCATGTATAAGGAAGTCCCAAGCTATGTGGAAAGAGATCAATCCACAAAGGAAGGAAGCCCAAATCTTTGCAAAAAGCTTCAAAATTCTCCCTCAGCAGAGCCTTTGTAAAAATGTTTGCAACATTATCCTTTATGGACACATAAGCCAAAGTGACCTCTCTCGTAGAGAGCCTCTCCTAGACATAATGATAGTGCACATCAGTGTGCTTTGTATGAGCATGAAACACAGGGTTCCTCACAATTGCCAATGTGCACTAACTATCAATGAGGATGATGGTGGAAGAGGACTGACCAACACCCAAATCAACCAAAAGGTGTCTAAGCTACACACACTCAACAATCACTGTGAAAGCTTGCCCTATACTCAACCTCACAACTAGAAGTGGCCATAGTAGGATGTTTCTTGCTTAACCAAGATATGCATGAGCTACCAAGCATGAAGCAAAAACCATTGGTGGACACATGAGAGTCATATCAAACAGCCCAATATGAGTAAAAAAAACCATGTAAATATGGCAGTAATGATCCTCCCTTGGGATAAAACAATCCAAGTAGCCAAGTATCACTCAAGTAGCAAAAGATGCACTTAACTTCCCACCAATGCTTGACACCTTGGCAATGCATAAACCTCCTCATCTAAGAGACAAAAAACTAAGTATCAAGCCGAGTTATGAATAAGTAAGTCAAGCATCCAACAACCTGCTGATGGAGAACAACATCAAATGCATATCCAATATCATGAAGACTTAACTGTAAAACTCTTTCCATGGGAGTGGTAATATGTTTGCAATCTTCAAGGCCAAAACATTGTTGGGTGTGTGTAGAAGTGCGAGAGGCACACAAGAAGTCACACATAAGGAGCACAAACACAACAAGATGGATGACTAGAATATCTCTCTCTATTGGTGATGAACATAACTAAAGTAAGAGCTAAATAGTATCCCTATGTATGAAGTACCACAATATATGAGTGTATCATGTATGTAGTAATATTCTAAAAAAACCTCCAACTAGCACTAGAGTTAAAAGTGCCCATGTATAGGGAAAAGGTTCACATCAAAACTATTCGAGGAACACATAAGTGTAACAAACCCCCTGGAGCAAATGATCTGAACACATACATGGAGTGATAGATCAGCCCGCATTGGGCAGTAAACCCAAAGCTTTGTGAAAAGCTTCCAAATTTTCATGTGGAAGAGCTTTGGTAAATATGTATACCATATTATCTTGTGTAGGCACATATACCAAATTAGTATCTCTTGCATGCAAGCACTCTCTCACATAGTGATAATGCATCTCAATATGCTCGATCACTGTATGAAACAATAGATTTTGTGCAATAGTTAATGCACACTCACTATGAGTGAGAATATGCATAGTATCATCAATCTACATGCAAAGATCCATCAATAGGTGTCTCAACCCTATACACTCCATTGTAGTTGTGAAAACTACCATATACTCAGCTTCACAAGTCGATGGTTCCTCTATAGGTTGTGTCTTACTCAATGTAGATATGCATGAGTCTCCAAGGAAAAAGAAATTACCACTAGTGGACACGTGATTATCATAACAACCAACCCAATCATGGTCTATAAAAGCATGCAAGCAGGGTTGAATATCTCTGTCATAAAAGAGACCTAAACTCAAAGTGCCTTTGAGATATATGAACACACATTTCATCACTTGCTAATGCTTAGTGCCATATCTATGCATGAATCAACTCAACTAGGAAATTGCATACTGTATATCTGACCTTGTACTGCATGCATATGTAAGACATCCCACATCTTACTAATAAAAAGAAGTGTCAAATGAATCACTAAAATCCTCAACTAAGAACCTAAATCCTATCTCCACTGGTGTGAAAAATGGCTTTCAATCCTCAAAGTCAAAATGCTGAAGTAAGTTTTCAACATGTTTTGCTTGATGCATAACAACATGTTTTGCTTGATGCATAACAACATGTTTTGCTTGATGCATAACAATCCCCCCCTCAATGGATACAAATCAGATGCCAAGGTAGTATCTAAAAAGAACAAGATAAGTGACATAAAAACTATGTTGCGAATCAGCCATAAGGATGTCAATTTTTGCATCACATTACCTTGTCAAGATTATGTCATGGCATACAGAACAAGCATTGTAAGATCAGCCTCATCTTTGCATACATAGAGTATGCTTTGAATGGGACTACATGTAAAACCAAGAGCAATCAAGTGCTGATGGATTTTTTCATATAATGCACATGGAGCTTGCTTGATGCCATACAAGGCTTTATGCAAGCAAAAAACCATATGCTCTTGCCCTTTCATGGAAAATCTAGGAGGTTGCTTCACATAAAACTCTTCTTTCAAATCACCATTCAAGAAAGCTATTTTTATGTCCAACGGATGTACTTTCCAACCTTGTTGGACAGCCAATGCAACCACAATATGAATGATAGCCATGTGTGCAGTAGGTGCAAATGTTTCCTCATACTCATTACCATATTGTTGCACATATCTTCTGGGAACCAGTCTAACTTTGTAGCGATCAATGATACCATCTAAATTTCTCTTAATCTTGTAGACTCACTTTGTACCAATGACATTTTTCCTTTTGGCAATTCACATAACTCCCAAGGACCATTCTTATGTATGGAATCCATTTCTAATTACATAGTAATCATCCAATTTGGATCATCACATGCATCTTCAAAAGTAAGTGGCTCTTCATTACATGTTGTTGCAATAACATAATAATCCACAAAATTACTTGATGCATGATGTGAGCTTGATCTTGTTCTACCAAGTAAAATTACACTCAATTTGCTATCGTGCAAAGTTTTTTTCAACCACTTTGGCATAGTTTGTGCACTCTTGATAGACATGCATTCATTATGTAATACATCATCAACATATATAACATGTATGGGCCAAATCTCATGCTCATCTTCAACCATATTTTGATGCAAATGTTCAACATATGTGCCTGGAAATTTCCAGTGGTTGCAACCATGTTTTGGTTTGCTTCACTTCAGGTCTTCAAATGATTCTTCTTGCACTCAACTTAATGTCTTCAAGCTATTTTGGTACCACTCATGGAAGATTTCTCCTCCTATGCACAACAAGAAGCTTGGACCTTGTCCAAGACCTAGCTACTCTTAGATGAGTACTCATTAAAACTAGTATAGCTCTCAATTCCCAAAATGAACAAACCCTTTTAGCCACATAAACTAAAAAAAGAGATTTCCAATGAGCTATAGTCACTAGAATTGGACACCTGTAGGCTAGTCAACTCAGTCACACAAGACATACCAGTTTTCTTGATAAGATTCATGATAGACCATTAGAGAAAGAAACAACTATAACTCATAACACAAGAAGAGTTTTCCAAAACCCTTTTGGATATAGCACCCTTGGGTTTATAATTTATAGTAAGTATGATAAGTCTCAAAAGGATCCTTCTTACAGAGAGAAAATGGATTCCAATCACGCGACTATAGAAATCTAGCACCCCTTGGAAAAGGTAAGAGAGATATATAAGAGAATATGGATTGCTATGATACACAATGGATCGATAGCACATGTACAAGTAGCACCCCGATTTCCTACCATCCATGAAACTTAGAATGAGAGCCAAAGAGGCCATAGTAAGGACAATAAAGGATATTGAAATTGTGGTAAACTTGGTCACTTTGAACATGATTGCAAGTTGAAGAATCAACATTGTAGAAGGCAGCAAAACAACTATGCATTCACAAGTGCATATGATTCTGAGAAGGCATTCATGTTCCAACGTCATATGATAAATATGATGTCTCCTAATGTTTCAAAATCAAATGGTAATGTTTGGTATGTTGATTCAGGTGATTCAACTCACATGACGAGTCATGCAGAATGGTTTAATAGTTTGCAAAAAGTGCCAGTTCTTGGATATCTTGAAATATGTGATGACACATCACATCCTATTGAGCATACAACAAACATAACACTATCTATGGAGGATGGGAAGGTAAAACATCTTGTTGATATGCTGTATGTTCTGATTATAACAAAGAATATGGTTTTTGTTGGACAAATGGTTGACCAGGGATTACAAGTCAAGTTCAATGCTGATGGGTTATATGTAGAAGAGTACAAACAATATGGAAGATTGATCACCAAAGGAAATGAAGTGGGCAGGATGTTCACATTAAATGTGAAAATTCTTGAAATGAATGCATCCATGTTTGAAACAGGTATAGTTGTTATTGCTCATATAGATATTTGGCACAAGCAAATTGGACATACAAATTAGTAGAGGCTGAAATTGATGCAGTCAAAGGAGCTTGTGCATGAACTACCAAATTTCAAGGTTGGAGAAATGCAAAAGGTATGTGCAACATGTCAATTTGGTAAATAGTCAAGGGTATCATTTCCACATGACAAGCATGTTAGTGAGAATATGCTTGAAATAGTAGATAGAGATGTTTGGGGTCCTGTAAAGACCACATCTTTGGGAGGATGTAGGCTTTATTTTACTTTCATTAAAGGCCATACACAAAAAGTATGGGCTTTCTTCATGAAAAAGAAGAGTGAAGTGTTTACACTTTCAAAGTTTTAAGGCTATGGTGGAAAAGAAGACATGTAAGTATATTCAGACATTAAGATCTCATGGAGGAGGTGAATACATGTCAAATGACTTCAATATCTTTCTAAAAAGTCTTGGAATTCAATGACGACTTTCATGCAGGTAAACACGACAACAGAATGGAATTGCTAAATGCAAAAATAGAAATATTGCAAAAATAGTAAGGTCCTTGATGGCTGGGAAGAATATGCCTCATTGTTATTGGGTAGAAGTTGTGCACACTACTGTATAGATCATGAACAAAACTTTGACTATAGTCATACATGAAGTTACACATGAAGAGAAGTTTACAAGTAAAAAGCCAAACTTATCACATGAAAGTGTTTGGCTGTGTTGCATATGTACATGTTCCAGATGATTTGGGGATGAAGCTTGATCCAAAAGCAAAAAAAAAGTATCTTTATTGGGTACTCCCTTGAGCAAAAGAGATATGAATGCTACAATCCACTCACACAATAGGTGAAGGTAAGTAGAGATGTGGTGTTTGATGAAATGTCAAGCTTCTATGTAGATAACAAAGGAGGACTTAATCTGAAATCAAATGACAAAGGAAATGCTGAAAAATCAAG
The DNA here is from genome assembly GCA_020310875.1 of Ceratopteris richardii. Taxonomy (NCBI): domain Eukaryota; kingdom Viridiplantae; phylum Streptophyta; class Polypodiopsida; order Polypodiales; family Pteridaceae; genus Ceratopteris; species Ceratopteris richardii. The sequence continues at coordinate 113,877,646 of CM035418.1, forward strand.
TGTACAATCTCAAGTTTTGAGTGGACCAGATGTGTCACCAAGCAATAGTTCCAACTCAAATCCATGGAGTGGAAGATCACATGGAAATTTTAGTCCAAAAAATTCATTGACCACATCCAAGAAAGATAAAGAAAAGCCTTCTACTGGTACTAAAACATCTACAAGTTTTGAAGAAATTGATGGAGATTCAAGTGGTTCCAAAAAAGAGCCTTGATGAGGAAATTGGATTGCCCTCTGTGAAGACTCCAAGAGTAAGAAAGGCACATGTAGATGATACAAGGAGAAGTGACGCAGGACCAAGAAGATCTGGGAGGATGCAAAATTTAGTGCAATGATTGACGTATGATAGTTACATGGCTCGACATTGTGCCTACATGACCAAGTTAATACAAGATGATGAATCTTCTTGTTTTGAAGATGCAATTGGAAATGAAAATTGGGAGAAAGCTATGGATGAGGAGATGGCTACACTTTATGGAAATGAAACATGGAAGCTTGTTCCCTTGTTGCAAGGAAAGAAACCCATAGGTTGCAAGTGGGCTTACAAGGTAAAGCATAATGTTGATTGTAGCATAAGCATGTATAAAGGATGATTGGTAGCAAAAGGATATACATAGACATATACAAAGATAAGTAGCCCAGTAGGGCAATAGGCATATATAGAAGCCGGGGGAAAAAAACCTCCTAAAGAGGGAAGAAAGTGCCTCGGCAGTCCTATTGTGTTCACACACATCACTACCTAAATATATCAACAAATCCCCCTTGGAAGTGATTCAGTGAACAAGGAGCTGGCACTCATGTATAAGGAAGTGCCAAGCTATGTGGAATCAATCCACAAAAGGAAGTAAGCCCAAAGCTTTGCAAAAAGCTTCAAACTTCTCCCTAGGCAGAGCCTTCGTGAAAAGGTCTGCAATGTTCTCCTACGTGGGAACATATGCCAAGATGATCTCCCCAGCAGAGAACCTCTCCTTGACATAATGATAATGCACCTCAATGTGCTTAGTGCGAGCATGGAACACAGGGTTCCTCGCAACTACCAATGCGCTCTAACTGTTAGTGAAGATGGTGGTGGCAGAAGATTGGCCAACCACAAATGAGTCATAAGGCACCTCAGCCACACACACTCAACAGTGGCTGTGAAAGCTGCCCTATACTCAGCTTCACAACTGGAAGTGGCCACAGTAGGCTGCTTCTTGCTCAACCAAGATATACATGAGCTACCAAGCATGAAGCAAAAGCAACTAGTGGACACACGAGTGTAATAGCAACCAACCCAGTCAGAGTAAAAAAAAGCATGCAAATCTGGCGACAGTGATCCCCCCTTGGGATAAAACAACCCAAATAGCCGAGTACCACTCAAGTAGCAAAAGATGCGCTTAACCGCCTGCCAATGCTTGACACGTGGGCAATGCATAAACCTGCTCATTTGTGAGATAGCAATCTGAATGTCTGGCCAAGTAATGCATAAGTAAATCAAGCATCCAACAACATGCTGATAGAGAACAACATCAAATGCATCCCCAGCATCCAGAAGACTCAATCATAAACCTGTCTTTATAGGAGTGGCAATAGGCTTACATCCCTCAAGGCCGAAACGCTGCAATAGTGTCAATATATTTTGTTTGACACAAAGCCATTCCACCATCAACATGCATAAACTGAATGCCCAAATACTAATGCAAATGCCCCAAATCAGACATCTCAAATGAGGCATGTAAATCAGCCTTAAAATCAACAATATGCCTCTCATGAGGACCAATGAGCAGCATGTCATCCACATAAACCACAATGATCAGAAGTACATCATTAGCTTGCTTCACATATAAGGTGCTTTCAGTTGGGCTGTTCTCAAAACCATGTGCAATCAGATAGGCATGTATCTTTTCATTCCAAGCACGTGGTGCTTGCTTTAAGCCATATGATGCCTTCTTTAACCTACACACTTGGTTCTCATGCCCTTTTTGCACAAAGCCACGGGGCTGAAAAACATACACTTCTTCATGCAAGTCACCATTCAGAAATGCTGTTTTGATATCCAACTAATGTACATTCCAACCATGATGAGCTACAAGAAAGCAAAGATACTACAAACAGTAGTCATTCTGCAAGGAGGTGCAAAGGTCTCATCAAAATCAATGCCTCTTTCTGGTGCATAACCCTTTGCAACAAGCCTAGCCTTATACCTGCCAACTGTACCATCAGCTTACGCTTCAGCTTGTATACCCACTTAGTCCCAACGGCCTTCTTGCCAGGAGGCAAGTCACATAAAGACCAAGTACCATTCTTCATTATAGCATGATATTCAGATTGCATAGCAGCCATCCAATTTTTTGAATTTTGTGCTTCGTCAAACAAAACAGGCTCATTCTCATCACTAGATGCAGCCATAGCATAGCAATCGATGCAATAACGAGGCACTGTGAGAGCTGAAGGAGTATGATATGATAGAGGTGCATCTAATTTGCTATCACGCAAAATCTACACAGCCATTTTGGCATAGTTTTTGCCTGCATAATATCAACTCTCTCATCAACAAGTGCATCAGGTAAATCTGCATTAGAAATGGAATGATCTACATCATCACATGAAACTTGCAAAGGCTGAGAAGTTACCGCATTAGGACCAACACTAGATTGTCCACCTGTAAAAAGAGGCAGCAAAATATCATATATGTGTTTAGAGCTAACATATATCTCCTTAGTACATGAAAGCAATTGCTGAATAGCATCTTCCACCAAAACAACATCACGGCTAACTAGAATGCGTTTAGTTTGTGGATGATACAGACGATACCCTTTACTTTCAGAATTGTACCCAACAAAAATATATTTTACTGCTTTATCGTCCAATTTTTTGCGATGTTGTTTAGGCATTAATGCATATGCCAAACAACCAAAAACACGCAGATGTGCAATAGATGACTTGCGATCATGCCAAGCCTCATATGGAGTGATAGAATGTAGAGCTTTAGTGGGACACCTTTTAAGTACATATGTTGCACACATGACAGCCTCAAGCCAGAAACTATGTGGTAAAGCCTGACTCTTGACCATACACCTCGCCATCTCCATGAGTGACCTCTTCTTTCATTCAGCAACTCCATTCTATTGAGGTGTATACAACACTGTACATTGGTGTATTATCCCATGTTTAGCCAGAAATGAATTAAAATCAAAAGACATATATTCCTCCCCTCGATCAGAACGGAGGGTGCCCATTTTACATGCTGACAGATTTTCTGCCAAAACCAAAAACTGTTTGAAGCACATGAACACTTTGGAATTTTACTTCAATGGATATACCCATGCATGCCTGGAAAAATCATCGATGGAAGTCACGAAGTAAAGATAATTTCCAAAAGAAGGTGTCTGCATAGGACCACAGACATCACTATGTACAAGCTGCAATTTTTGAGTAGCCCAAACTGAACCATCTTTTGGAAAGGAGAAACGCTGCATTTTGCCCAAAATATAGCCTTCACAAACATGTTTTATCGGTGCCTCAAGTTTGGGCAAAGAGGACACCATTTCAGATTTCTGCAGGCATAGCAAACTAGCAAAATTCAGATGAACAAAGCATGCATGCCAAAGCTTTGCATCTGATATAGCCTGAGAATCATGTACTGCACATGCCAAATCATTTACAGATCTTTCATAGTCTATGAGCTTATATAGCCCATGACATAAAATGCCAGAAGCAATAATCACATCGCCATTTGACAGATCATGAACTGTACATCTATCATCAACAAATTTCACAACCAAGCCAATCTTGGCTAATGCAGATTTGATAACAGATTTGTCTTGATCCCTGGCACAAACAAAGCATCTGACAAGGTGAAAGAACTACCATCATAAGTAGTCAAAATGATCTTACCTACTCCCATAATAGGATAAGAGGAGTTGTTGGCGCATGTAATAGTATTCCGTGTAGGTGTAGGCTCGATTGAAGAGAAGAAACTGCGCTACGAGGTAATATGTTTGGTCGCCCCACCATCAAAGTACCAAACATCTGAGTCTACTGAAGACATGCACTGCTCATGAGAAGATGGGTCAAAACTGCAAATAGTAGTAAACGCCCATTCTTCTTCTTGCACAAGATTAGCAGATTCGGTTTTTGGTGCAGAGGCTGCAACAACTATTCCAGCCTCTTTCTTCTTTGCCTTTTTAAGAACCAATTTTTGATAGTTCTTTATGATATGATCATTTCCTTTACAGTACTTGCAAAACAATTTTTGCTTTTCTGATTTCTTATCATCTTTGTATTCCCTCTTCGATTGTGCAGAATTAGCGGATTTCTGGTTACTAGTTGAAGAGCTCCATTTTCCTTTGCCCTTCTGACTAGCCAAGAAAGCTTGATCTGCACCACACATAATGGACTTGTTTTGCATGGACTGATCCTCCTGCAAGAGAACAGAGATTAACTCCTCAAATGACAAGGAATTTGGATTGCCTTCCATCATCAACCAAAGAGTAGAGGCAAAACTCTGATATGAATCAGGAAGACTATTCAGAACGGTCTGCATAAGTGAGCTATCTGGGATAACCTCATCAACATAAATAAACTATTCCTTCAAGTCTTTGATCTTTGTTAGAAAACTGTCCATAGAATCACCTTCATTCATGTGCTCACTCTCCAAGTGTTTTCAGATGTAAGCAACACGAGCCTCATTCCTAGCTTGGTACAATGTGCTAAGTGTATCCCAAGCACCCGTCGCTATTCTGCAAGAGCGAATGTGAGGAATAATGGCATGTTTGACAGAAAAAGCTATCAATGCATGTGCCTGAGCATATCTGCCATCCCAACGAATCTGCTCTACAGTAGGTGCAAGAGAAACCGCAACACGAACATGAATATGCAGAATATCATCATCTTTGACACCTTCTGCATCAGCTTGAGTACCTGCTGTTGTAACAGTTGCAGGTGTGATAGGACGTTTTTCAACACCTCGCACAATGTTCCACAGTCCTTTTGCAAACAATACATGTCACGTCATATAAGCCCACAACGGGTAGTTGGTACCATCGAACTTATCCTCAACAGCCAAAATACGAAATACATCATTGCTTTCAGCCATGGTCGGTCACTAAAATACCTTGATGCAGAAAATTGACTGTATCTCAAACAGTTGAATGGAACTTCCCAGATGAGTTTTGCTAAACCTGTAGCAGACTTGGAGACGGTTATATCGTCGAATAGAAACAGGTATATACCTTTGGCACAAAAAGATGAAATAGCTTGCACAAGCATTAGAACAGTGCATTCGGAGGCCGAAACGAGCTCAGATCGCGATTTTGGCATGACAGAGCGAAGATGTTTTGATCTCTAAAACACCCTGAGTATGCTCACCAAATTTTGTGCGAATCTGAGAATACAACCCGAGAGGTGTAGACGACGCCCTAGATGAAGTGGCGACGTGCTCTGATACCAATTGTTGGACTTAGACGTCTGCAGAAGCACGCGAACAACACAAGGAAGAAGAAGAAGCTTGGAGCACAACACACAATACTGAATGTATTACTAGAGAATATACAAAGATAAGTAGCCCTTTAGGGCAATAGGCGTATATACAAGCTGGGGGAAAAAAACCTCCTAAAGAGGGAAAAAAGTGACCTGGCAATCCTAGTGTGTTCACACACATCACTATCTAAATATATCAACAAGAAGCTCATGCAAAATTACGGGTTCATGGATACACCAATGAATATTGGGCTAGAAGTATTCCATTTTGAAGATCTACTAGTGACTTTTTATTCTCACTTGGGAGTGCAACTAATACATGGAGCAGTAAGAAGCAAACCACTATCGCTTTGTCGAGTATAGAGGCTGAGTATAGAGGTGCTGCAATGGCAGCACGTGAAGCATCATGGTTAGATATGCTACTTGTAGATTTAGGTGTGAAAGTGAAAAAGTATATCATCATCTTTTATGATAATCTTAGCAACATAAAGTTAGCATGGAAACCTATTTTTCATGCTAGAACAAAGCATATCGAGTTGTGTTATCATTTCGTCAAGGAAAAGGTATTACCAAGTGATATTGACCTTGTTTATGTGAGGATAGATGAATAGGTTGCTGATATTTTCACTAAAGCACTTGGATCTGAGAAGTTGAAGAAGTTTTGGAAGATGCTTGAATTACAAGACATGACCTTGAGCTTAAGGTTGAGTGTTCAGATATCGAGCTCAACATGTGATGATCCAAGCTGACATGTATAACTTTTTCATTCGCTGACATGTATAGTGGTCATGGCGGTATATATCAGGAATACTTTATTGAGCCTTACTAGATTTATCCACCAAGAGTGATGGCACATTTGTTTCTTGCCAGCTCACTCATTCACAGATGTTAGTTTTTTTAGGTCATTCTTGTATATTCTCTTTATGTAATAGAAGAAGAAGAAGAAGAAGAAGAAGAAGAAGAAGAAGAAGAAGAAGAAGAAGAAGAAGAAGAAGAGCATTCTTCATTGCCTCAATCTATGTGTGCTCCTCTTGAGTGTGAGAGTGTGTGAGTGATCTCTCTTCCTTATCTCCTCTCTCGTGATAGTGATGTAATTTTCAATGATTCTAAGATGCATAAACAACCCATTAAGGAGGTTGAAGTGAGAAAAGTAGTGTTTGAGTATACTAGTTATCTATTTAGCATGCATATGAATGCTACACATAGTGATATTCAAGAGAATGTTTAGTCAGATCAATCTGCAAATCTTCTGATTTAGCAACCATTGAGAGGTTATGAATGTGTCTCACATCCACTTGATATATATGTTTCAGGTTTGGATTTTGTTATGGTAATAGATGCTAGTGAGCCTTCTTTTTACAAAGAGGCTATGCAAGCAAAGGATCATGTTCAATGGGAGTATGCCATGAAGAGTGAATTGGATTCTATTCACAAGAATTCTACTTGGGATTTGGTACCTTTGCCAAAGGGAAGGAAAGCTTTACCATGTAAATGGATATATAAGCTAAAATTCACACTGGATAGTGTTTCTCCAAAGTATAAAGCACAATTGGTTGCAAAGGGTTATAACAATAACATGGTGTCGATTTCAAGGATATCTTCTCTCCCGTAGTCAAGATGACTATACTCCTCATGTTGCTTGGATTTGTTGCAACGAGGGACTTGGAGCTAGTCCAAATGGATATGAAAACTAGTTTCTTGCATGGAGATCTTATAGATGATATCTATATCAATGAGAGTTTTATGTAGTTCATCGCAAATAAAATCTAGTTTGTAAGCTAAAGAAGAGCTTATATGGGCTTAAAGAGTCCTCTATATAATGGTACCAAAAGTTTGATGGATGGTCTCAAGGATATTCTCAAAGCAATGAGGATCATTGTCTCTACACAAAGAGATGCTCATATGGCAACTTGATATGCTTAATACTTTATGTTGGTGATATGTTGATTGTTGGGAAGTTGTCTAATGACTTGTCATTGCTCAAGAAGAAGTTGAGTGAGACATTGGATATGAAGGATTTGGGGGATGCCAAACATACTCTTGGCATGTACATTACATGTGATAGGAGTAAAAGATGCATATTCTTCTCTCAAAGTGAGTACATATCTAGAGTACCTCATATGTTCAATATGCAAGGTGCCAAGGCATTGAGTACACCTTTACCTACATATGTGAAATTGATTTTTCATCATATTTACCTTAAAGCATGAACCATAAAAAATAAGGAAATTTCATAAGTAGTTTGGCACATTCAGCCATCTCATGAACTCATGATCTCATTATTTCATATCATTACCCATCATACCTAACAAGGTGGAATCAAGATAGAAATAACATGTGAATTAGTCCATAAAAACTTATGGTGGTGTGACATACTTTCACATTCTTCAAGCAAATAATTCCATAATTACGTTTATTGCTTCATGTCTTTCATTAATCCACTGGAGCAATTATTACAACTACCCTTTGCAACCATTAATTTCTTCATCAACCCTTTGCATCCTTGCAAAAACACATAGGGACAATATAAGTCACCTTGTAAGTTTCTAGGAAAGACAAGTGTTCAATCATAAATGACATATGTAATGCTTAATGAAAATCAAGATGGCCTCCCTTTCCACTACCCTTTTATCCCAAGAGAAAAAGTATTACGGTTGCATACATATTCAAACTTTGGTTATGCAAGGCAATAAAAATCGTTGTGGCACAAAAACACCCCAAAGTAATCCATGGATCTGATCGAACACATGGAGCGTTATTTGTGCTCACCAAAAAACGTATGAAATGGGTTGCACATTATGTTGATCTAGTAAAGGTGGAGGTGCCCATTCTCTCTCTCTCTCTATGTGGGCATCTCAACTCACCATGCTATCAGGCTAGACAACCAGAAATTTTGGCCTTCAAAGCATGGGGGATACACAATCCATGACACAAGCTGCATTAGGTGGTCTGCAGTGAATTTTGCTAGGGTCCTCTCCCAAATCGAATGAGGATTACCAAATATAGGGATTCTTTAGTGTGTAACCATCAACTACACCTGCCATCCTCCCCTAAAATGGACGAATCACCAAAAACACTACTCTAATGAAGTTCAGTGCCATTTGACAAAATGGCTATCTACTGATCACATGATGATGGATCCTTCTCTTTTTTTCCCCAACCAAGAAGATGGAAACCAAAGGTTTTCCAAAAGATCAAGCTCTGACTGTGAGTAAGAATTGATTTTTGATGAAGGACACTGCTAGAAATTCAGATTAGTTGTAAGAGTTGCTTTTGACTGGATAAGCACCTGACAAGTGACCATTTCTAAGTGGGGGTATGGTTCATGCAAAAACTTACCACTAGCAATATGTTCCAATGCTAAATTTACCAGATCTTCAGATGCAATCAATGAAATATAAAGATGTTTGGCCTAATCATCAGCCACCTGTTGTTGCTCTATACTAGTGACTCTATCATGATGTTGCAAAATTGTCAGGGCCTCCTCCACAAAATTAATGTTTGGGCCCCTTACATTCCTCCCAACAAAAAATTCAAGTTGTCTTGCAAGCTGAAGATAGGCTAACAACTTACAAACATATCCCTTTAAAGTTGGCCTACTTGTGAAGTAACCCGACCCATAACCATTTACAAAACTTGCATACAGGAAATATTCATTCAGCTCAAGTGGCCACGTTTCATTGGAAGCTACCTTCATATCCACGTAGAATGATAGGGTTGAATAATGTATGGGAACAAAGGCAAAAATTTGAAAAAAAATGTATTAGAAAAGTGGTGCAATGTGTATTAGCATAGGCAATAATAGAAAAATGGAACATAGTGATGATTTGTTTTTGAAGAGGATCTCAACTGTTTTAAAATAGATGCTTAAGCTTATGAATAACATAGATTAACATAGAGTAATAGAACTCAAGTCAAAGGATTAACTTATCTATGATGCTGATCAAAGCTATAGTAACGCAAATCATTGATTTTATGTCATGTCATAATGTTGCTCCATGTGCGTTAGTCTCTACCAACCTCATCATTCATGCCTTTCAAAGTGTTGTGTCTGTGTGACTATGGCCATAATCATCCAAACAAAGTTCAAAGACATGAGAATTTTCAGTTAAACATGGTGGAAAATCTAGATAAACATGGCTGAAAATTCCCAAAATTCGTAGAGAAATATGGCTGAAAATTCTAGCCAAAGATGGTTAAAAATGTCAAGCCAAAGATGGCTGAAAATTTGCAAAATTTACAAGCACACATGGCTGAAATTTAGCATGATATTCAGCCCCTCTTCTAATTTACATTTGATGATGTATTACATGAGGAACACTTGTCTATCAAGAATGCAGAACCTATGCCAAAATTGATGCAAAAGACATTGCAAGATAGCAAATTGAGTGCTCATTTACTTGGTAGAACAAGATCAAGCTGTTGCTATGCATCAAGTGACCTTGTATATGTATTTTTGATTGCAACTATATGTAATGAAGAGCCACTCAGTTTGGATGAGATAAATGCAATTGGAATCGGATTCCATTCATAAAAATTGTACATGGGAGTTCTATGAATTGCCAAAAGGTAAGCATGCCATTGGTACTAAGTGGGTTCACAAGATTAAAAGAAATGCAGATAGTAGCATTGATTGCTACAAAGACAAATTAGTTGCAAAAGGTTATGCACAAAAATATGGCATTGTTTATAAGAAGACTTTTGCACCTACTTTGTGTATGACTACAATTCATTCTGTGATTGCATTGGTTTCCCATGGTGTTTGGAAACTATTCCAATTGGATATGAAAACAACTTTCTTAAAGGTGATTTGCAAAAAGAGGTTTATGTGAACCAATCTCTTGGATTTACTATCCAAGATGAAGAGCATATGGTTAATTGCTTGTGTAAGGCTTTGTATGGACTTAAGCAAGCTCCATGTGCATGGTATGAAAAAATATATAAGCACGATCACTTTTGCTTTTACATGTAGTAGCACACTTTATGTACATAAAGAAAGCGAATGGTGGCCCTAAGTGTGTTCAACACATCACTACCAAAATATATCAACAAATCCCCCCTAGAAATGATGTGGGGAACAAGGAGCTGGCACTCATGTATAAGGAAGTCCCAAGCTATGTGGAAAGAGATCAATCCACAAAGGAAGGAAGCCCAAATCTTTGCAAAAAGCTTCAAAATTCTCCCTCAGCAGAGCCTTTGTAAAAAGGTTTGCAACATTATTCTTTATGGACACATAAGCCAAAGTGACCTCTCTCGTAGAGAGCCTCTCCTAGACATAATGATAGTGCACATCAGTGTGCTTTGTATGAGCATGAAACACAGGGTTCCTCACAATTGCCAATGTGCACTAACTATCAATGAGGATGATGGTGGAAGAGGACTGACCAACACCCAAATCAACCAAAAGGTGTCTAAGCTACACACACTCAACAATCACTGTGAAAGCTTGCCCTATACTCAACCTCACAACTAGAAGTGGCCATAGTAGGATGTTTCTTGCTTAACCAAGATATGCATGAGCTACCAAGCATGAAGCAAAAACCATTGGTGGACACATGAGAGTCATATCAACCAGCCCAATATGAGTAAAAAAAACCATGTAAATATGGCAGTAATGATCCTCCCTTGGGATAAAACAATCCAAGTAGCCAAGTATCACTCAAGTAGCAAAAGATGCACTTAACTTCCCACCAATGCTTGACACCTTGGCAATGCATAAACCTCCTCATCTAAGAGACAAAAAACTAAGTATCAAGCCGAGTTATGAATAAGTAAGTCAAGCATCCAACAACCTGCTGATGGAGAACAACATCAAATGCATATCCAATATCATGAAGACTTAACTGTAAAACTCTTTCCATGGGAGTGGTAATATGTTTGCAATCTTCAAGGCCAAAACATTGTTGGGTGTGTGTAGAAGTGCGAGAGGCACACAAGAAGTCACACATAAGGAGCACAAACACAACAAGATGGATGACTAGAATATCTCTCTCTATTGGTGATGAACATAACTAAAGTAAGAGCTAAATAGTATCCCTAAGTATGAAGTACCACAATATATGAGTGTATCATGTATGTAGTAATATTCTAAAAAAACCTCCAACGAGCACTAGAGTTAAAAGTGCCCATGTATAGGGAAAAGGTTCACATCAAAACTATTCGAGGAACACATAAGTGTAACAAACCCCCTGGAGCAAATGATCTGAACACATACATGGAGTGATAGATCAGCCCGCATTGGGCAGTAAACCCAAAGCTTTGTGAAAAGCTTCCAAATTTTCATGTGGAAGAGCTTTGGTAAATATGTATACCATATTATCTTGTGTAGGCACATATACCATATTAGTATCTCTTGCATGCAAGCACTCTCTCACATAGTGATAATGCATCTCAATATGCTCGGTCACTGTATGAAACAATAGATTTTGTGCAATAGTTAATGCACACTCACTATGAGTGAGAATATGCATAGTATCATCAATCTTCATGCAAAGATCCATCAATAGGTGTCTCAACCCTATACACTCCATTGTAGTTGTGAAAACTACCATATACTCAGCTTCACAAGTCGATGGTTCCTCTATAGGTTGTGTCTTACTCAATGTAGATATGCATGAGTCTCCAAGGAAAAAGAAATTACCACTAGTGGACACGTGATTATCATAACAACCAACCCAATCATTGTCTATAAAAGCATGCAAGCAGGGTTGAATATCTCTGTCATAAAAGAGACCTAAACTCAAAGTGCCTTTGAGATATATGAACACACATTTCATCACTTGCTAATGCTTAGTGCCATATCTATGCATGAATCAACTCAACTAGGAAATTGCATACTGTATATCTGACCTTTTACTGCATGCATATGTAAGACATCCCACATCTTACTAATAAAAAGAAGTGTCAAATGAATCACTTGAATCCTCAACTAAGAACCTAAATCCTATCTCCATTGGTGTGAAAAATGGCTTTCAATCCTCAAAGTCAAAATGCTGAAGTAAGTTTTCAACATGTTTTGCTTGATGCATAACAACATGTTTTGCTTGATGCATAACAACATGTTTTGCTTGATGCATAACAATCCCCCCCTCAATGGATACAAATCAGATGCCAAGGTAGTCTCTAAAAAGAACAAGATAAGTGACATAAAAACTATGTTGCGAATCAGCCATAAGGATGTCAATTTTTGCATCACATTACCTTGTCAAGATTATGTCATGGCATACAGAACAAGCATTGTAAGATCAGCCTCATCTTTGCATACATAGAGTATGCTTTGAATGGGACTACATGTAAAACCAAGAGCAATCAAGTGCTGATGGATTTTTTCATATAATGCACATGGAGCTTGCTTGATGCCATACAAGGCTTTATGCAAGCAAAAAACCATATGCTCTTGCCCTTTCATGGAAAATCTAGGAGGTTGCTTCACATAAAACTCTTCTTTCAAATCACCATTCAAGAAAGCTATTTTTATGTCCAACGGATGTACTTTCCAACCTTGTTGGACAGCCAATGCAACCACAATATGAATGATAGCCATGTGTGAAGTAGGTGCAAATGTTTCCTCATACTCATTACCATATTGTTGCACATATCTTCTGGGAACCAGTCTAACTTTGTAGCGATCAATGATACCATCTAAATTTCTCTTAATCTTGTAGACTCACTTTGTACCAATGACATTTTTCCTTTTGGCAATTCACATAACTCCCAAGGACCATTCTTATGTATGGAATCCATTTCTAATTACATAGTAATCATCCAATTTGGATCATCACATGCATCTTCAAAAGTAAGTGGCTCATCTTCAACCATATTTTGATGCAAATGTTCAACATATGTGCCTGGAAATTTCCAGTGGTTGCAACCATGTTTTGGTTTGCTTCACTTCAGGTCTTCAAATGATTCTTCTTGCACTCAACTTAATGTCTTCAAGCTACTTTGGTACCACTCATGGAAGATTTCTCCTCCTATGCACAACAAGAAGCTTGGACCTTGTCCAAGACCTAGCTACTCTTAGATGAGTACTCATTAAAACTAGTATAGCTCTCAATTCCCAAAAATGAACAAACCCTTTTAGCCACATAAACTAAAAAAAGATAGGCTAGTCAACTCAGTCACACAAGACATACCAGTTTTCTTGATAAGATTCATGATAGACCATTAGAGAAAGAAACAACTATAACTCATAACACAAGAAGAGTTTTCCAAAACCCTTTTGGATATAGCACCCTTGGGTTTATAATTTATAGTAAGTATGATAAGTCTCAAAAGGATCCTTCTTACAGAGAGAAAATGGATTCCAATCACGCGACTATAGAAATTTAGCACCCCTTGGAAAAGGTAAGAGAGATATATAAGAGAATATGGATTCCTATGATACACAATGGATCGATAGCACATGTACAAGTAGCACCCCGATTTCCTACCATCCATGAAACTTAGAATGAGAGCCAAAGAGGCCATAGTAAGGACAATAAAGGATATTGAAATTGTGGTAAACTTGGTCACTTTGAACATGATTGCAAGTTGAAGAATCAACATTGTAGAAGGCAGCAAAACAACTATGCATTCACAAGTGCATATGATTCTGAGAAGCTATTCATGTTCCAACGTCATATGATAAATATGATGTCTCCTAATGTTTCAAAATCAAATGGTAATGTTTGGTATGTTGATTCAGGTGATTCAACTCATATGACGAGTCATGCAGAATGGTTTAATAATTTGCAAAAAGTGCCAGTTCTTGGATATTTTGAAACATGTGATGACACATCACATCCTATTGAGCATACAACAAACATAACACTATCTATGGAGGATGGGAAGGTAAAACATCTTGTTGATATGCTGTATGTTTTGATTATAACAAGCAATATGGTTTTTGTTGGACAAATGGTTGACCAGGGATTACAAGTCAAGGTCAATGCTGATGGGTTATAGGTAGAAGAGTACAAACAATATGGAAGATTGATCATGAAAGGAAACAAAGTGGGCAAGATGTTCACATTAAATGTGAAAATTCTTGAAATGAATGCATCCATGTTTGAAACAGGTATAGTTGTTATTGCTCATATAGATATTTGGCACAAGCAAATTGGACATACAAATTAGTAGAGGCTGATATTGATGCAGTCAAAGGAGCATGTGCATGAACTACCAAATTTCAAGGTTGGAGAAATGCAAAAGGTATGTGCAACATGTCAATTTGGTAAATAGTCAAGGGTATCATTTCCACATGACAAGCATGTTAGTGAGAATATGCTTGAAATAGTAGATAGAGATGTTTGGGGTCCTGTAAAGACCACATCTTTGGGAGGATGTAGGATTTATGTTACTTTCATTAAAGGCCATACACAAAAAGTATGGGCTTTCTTCATGAAAAAGAAGAGTGAAGTGTTTACTCACTTTCAAAGTTTTAAGGCTATGGTGGAAAAGAAGACATGTAAGTATATTCAGACATTAAGATCTCATGGAGGAGGTGAATACATGTCAAATGACTTCAATAGCTTTCTAAAAAGTCTTGGAATTCAATGACGACTTTCATGCAGGTAAACACGACAACAGAATGGAATTGCTAAATGCAAAAATAGAAATATTGCAAAAATAGTAAGGTCCTTGATGGCTGGGAAGAATATGCCTCATTGTTATTGGGTAGAAGTTGTGCACACTACTGTATAGATCATGAATAGAACTTTGACTGTAGTCATACATCAAGTTACACATGAAGAGAAGTTTACAAGTAAAAAGCCAAACTTATCACATGAAAGTGTTTGGCTGTGTTGCATATGTACATGTTCCAGATGATTTGGGGATGAAGCTTGATCCAAAAGCAAAAAAAAAGTATCTTTATTGGGTACTCCCTTGAGCAAAAGAGATATAAATGCTACGACCCAATAGGTGAAGGTAAGTAGAGATGTGGTGTTTGATGAAATGTCAAGCTTCTATGTAGATAACAAAGGAGGACTTAATCTGAAATCAAATGACAAAGGAAATGCTGAAAAATCAAGTGTACAATCTCAAGTTTTGAGTGGACCGGATGTGTCACCAAGCAATAGTTCCAACTCAAATCCATGGAGTGGAAGATCACATGGAAATTTTAGTCCAAAAAATTCATTGACCACATCCAAGAAAGATAAAGAAAAGCTTTCTACTGGTACTAAAACATCTACAAGTTTTGAAGAAATTGATGGAGATTCAAGTGGTTCCAAAAAGAGCCTTGATGAGGAAATTGGATTGCCCTCTGTGAAGACTCCAAGAGTAAGAAAGGCACATGTAGATGATACAAGGAGAAGTGACACAGGACCAAGAAGATCTGGGAGGATGCAAAATTTAGTGCAATGATTGACGTATGATAGTTACATGGCTCGACATTGTGCCTACATGACCAAGTTAATACAAGATGATGAATCTTCTTGTTTTGAAGATGCAATTGGAAATGAAAATTGGGAGAAAGCTATGGATGAGGAGATGGCTACACTTTATGGAAATGAAACATGGAAGCTCGTTCCCTTGTCGCAAGTAAAAAAACCCATAGGTTGCAAGTGGGCTTACAAGGTAAAGCATAATGTTGATTGTAGCATAAGCATGTATAAAGGATGATTGGTAGCAAAAGGATATACATAGACATATACAAAGATAAGTAGCCTAGTAGGGCAATAGGCATATATACAAGCCAGGGGAAAAAAAAGAGGGAAAAAAGTGCCTCGGCAGTCCTATTGTGTTCACACACATCACTACCTAAATATATCAACAAATCCCCTTTGGGAGTGATTCGGTGAACAAGGAGCTGGCACTCATGTATAAGGAAGTGCCAAGCTATGTGGAATCAATCCACAAAAGGAAGTAAGCCCAAAGCTTTGCAAAAAGCTTCAAAGTTCTCCCTAGGCAGAGCCTTCATGAAAAGGTCTGCAATGTTCTCCTGCGTGGGAACATATGCCAAGATGATCTCCCCAGCAGAGAACCTCTCCTTGACATAATGATAATGCACCTCAATGTGCTTAGTGCGAGCATGGAACACAGGGTTCCTCGCAACTGCCAATGCGCTCTAACTGTTAGTGAAGATGGTGGTGGCAGAAGATTGGCCAACCACAAATGAGTCATAAGGCATCTCAGCCACACACACTCAACAGTGGATGTGAAAGCTGCCCTATACTCAGCCTCACAACTGGAAGTGGCCACAGTAGGCTGCTTCTTGCTCAACCAAGATATACATGAGCTACAAAGCATGAAGCAAAAGCAACTAGTGGACACATGAGTGTCATAGCAACCAACCCAGTCAGAGTAAAAAAAAGCATGCAAATCTGGCGGCAGTGATCCCCCCTTGGGATAAAACAACCCAAATAGCCGAGTACCACTCAAGTAGCAAAAGATGCGCTTAACCGCCTGCCAATGCTTGACATGTGGGCAATGCATAAACCTGCTCATTTGTGAGATAGCAAACTGAATGTCTGGCCAAGTAATGCATAAGTAAATCAAGCATCCAACAACATGCTGATAGAGAACAACATCAATGCATCCCCAGCATCCAGAAGACTCAATCATAAACCTGTCTCCATAGGAGTGGCAATAGGCTTACATCCCTCAAGGCCGAAACGCTGCAATAATGTGTCAATATATTTTTTTTGACACAAAGCCATTCCACCATCAACATGCATAAACTGAATGCCCAAATAGTGATGTAAATGCCCCAAATCAGACATCTCAAATGAGGCATGTAAATCAGCCTTAAAATCAACAATATGCCTCTCATGAGGACCAATGAGCAACATGTCATCCACATAAACCACAATGATCAGAAGTACATCATTAGCTTGCTTAACATATAAGGTGCTTTCAGTTGGGCTGTTCTCAAAACCATGTGCAATCAGATAGGCATGTATCTTTTCATACCATGCACGTGGTGCTTGCTTTAAGCCATATGATGCCTTCTTTAACCTACACACCTGGTTCTCATGCCCTTTTTGCACAAAGCCACGGGGTTGAAAAACATACACTTCTTCATGCAAGTCACCATTCAGAAATGCTGTTTTGATATCCAACTAATGTACATTCCAACCATGATGAGCTGCAAGAAAGCAAAGATACTACAAACAATAGTCATTCGGCAAGGAGGTGCAAAGGTCTCATCAAAATCAATGCCTCTTTCTGGTGCATAAGCCTTTGCAACAAGCCTAGCCTTATACCTGCCAACTGTACCATCAGCTTACGCTTCAGCTTGTATACCCACTTAGTCCCAACGGCCTTCTTGCCAGGAGGCAAGTCACATAAAGACCAAGTACCATTCTTCATTATAGCATCATATTCAGATTGCATAACAACCATCCAATTTTTTGAATTTTTTGCTTCGTCAAACGAAACAGGCTCATTCTCATCACTAGATGCAGCCATAGCATAGCAATCGATGCAATAAGAAGGCACTGTGAGAGCTGAACGAGTATGATATGATAGAGGTGCATCTAATTTGCTATCACGCAAAGTCTATTTTGGCATAGTTTTTGCTTGCATAATATCAACTCTCTCATCAACAAGTGCATCAGGTAAATTTGCATCAGAAATGGA
This sequence comes from Ceratopteris richardii, assembly GCA_020310875.1. Classification (NCBI taxonomy): domain Eukaryota; kingdom Viridiplantae; phylum Streptophyta; class Polypodiopsida; order Polypodiales; family Pteridaceae; genus Ceratopteris; species Ceratopteris richardii. The sequence continues at coordinate 113,895,670 of CM035418.1, forward strand.
ATGATCTGCATCATCACATGAAACTTGCGAAGGCTGAGAAGTTGCCGCATTAGGAGCTAACATATATCTCCTTAGTACATGAAAGCAATTGCTGAATAGCATCTTCCACAAACACAACATCACGGCTAACCAGAATGCGTTTAGTCCGTGGATGATACAAACGATAGCCTTTACTTTCAAAATTGTACCCAACAAAAATATATTTTACTGCTTTATCATCCAATTTTTTGCGATGTTGTTTAGGCATTAATGCATATGCCAAACAACCAAAAACACGCAGATGTGCAATAGATGACTTGCGATCATGCCAAGCCTCATATGGAGTGATAGAATGTAGTGCTTTAGTGGGACACCTTTTAAGTACATATGTTGCAGACATGACAGCCTCAAGCCAGAAACTATGTGGTAAAGCCTGACTCTTGACCATACACCTCGCCATCTCCATGAGTGACCTCTTCTTTCATTCAACAACTCCATTCTATTAAGGTGTATACAACACTGTATATTGGTGTATTATCCCATGTTTAGCCAGAAATGAATTAAAATCAAAACACATATATTCCTCCCCTCGATCAGAATGGAGGGTGCCCATTTTACATGCTGACAGATTTTCTGCCAAAACCAAAAACTGTTTGAAGCACATGAACACTTTGGACTTTTACTTCAATGGATATACCCATGCATGCCTGGAAAAATCATCGATGGAAGTCACGAAGTAAAGATAATTTCCAAAAGAAGGTGTGTGCATAGGACCACAGACATCATTATGTACAAGCTGCAATTTTTGAGTAGCCCAAACTGAACAATCGTTTGGAAAGGAGAAATGCTGCATTTTGCCCAAAATATAGCCTTCACAAACATGTTTTCTCGGTGCCTCAAGTTTGGGCAAAGAGGACACCATTTCAGATTTCTGCAGGCATAGCAAACTAGCAAAATTCAGATGAACAAAGCATGCATGCCAAAGCTTTGCATCTGATATAGCCTGAGAATCATGTACTGCACATGCCAAATCATTTACAGATCTTTCATAGTCTATGAGCTTATATAGCCCATGACATAAAATGCCAAAAGCAATAATCACATCGCCATTTGACAGATCATGAACTGTACATCTATCATCAACAAATTTCACAACCAAGCCAATCTTGGCTAATGCAGATTTGATAACAGATTTTTCTTGATCCCTGGCACAAACAAAGCATCTGACAAGGTGAAAGAACTACCATCATTAGTAGTCAAAATGATCTTACCTACTCCCATAATAGGATAAGAGGAGTTGTTGGCGCATGTAATAGTATTCCATGTAGGTGTAGGCTCGATTGAAGAGAAGAAACTGCGCTATGAGGTAATATGTTATGTCGCCCCACTATCAAAGTACCAAACATCTGAGTCTACTGCAAACATGCACTGCTCATGAGAAGATGGGTCAAAACTGCAAATAGTAGTAAACGCCCATTCTTCTTCTTGCACAAGATTAGCAGACTCGGTTTTTGGTGCAGAGGCTGCAACAACCATTCCAGCCTCTTTCTTCTTTGCCTCTTTAAGAACCAATTTTGGACAGTTCTTTATGATATGATCATTTCCTTTACAGTACTTGCAAAACAATTTTTGCTTTTCTGATTTCTTATCATCTTTGTATTCCCTCTTCGATTGTGCAGAATTAGCAGATTTCTGGTTACTACTTGAAGAGCTCCATTTTCCTTTGCCCTTCTGACTAGCCAAGAAAGCTTGATCTGCACCACACATAATGGACTTGTTTTGCATGGACTGATCATCCTGCAAGAGAACAGAGATTAACTCCTCAAAGGACAAGGAATTTGGATTGCCTTCCATCATCAACCAAAGAGTAGAGGCAAAACTCTGATATGAATCAGGAAGACTATTCAGAACGGTCTGCACAAGTGAGCTATCTGGGATAACCTCATCAACATAAATCAACTATTCCTTCAAGTCTTTGATCTTTGTTAGAAAACTGTCCATAGAATCACCTTCATTCATGTGCTCACTCTCCAAGTGTTTTCAGATGTAAGCAACATGAGCCTCATTCCTAGCTTGGTACAATGTGCTAAGTGTATCCCAAGCACCCGTCGCTATTCTGCAAGAGCGAATGTGAGGAATAATGGCATGTTTGATAGACAAAGCTATCAATGCATGTGCCTGAGCATATCTGCCATCCCAATGAATCTGCTCTACAGTAGGTGCAAGAGAAACCACAACACGAACATGAATATGCAGAATATCATCATCTTTGACACCTTCTGCATCAGCTTCAGTACCTGCTGTTGTAATAGTTGCAGGTGTGATAGGACGTTTTTCAACACCTCGCACAATGTTCCACAGTCCTTTTGCAAACAATACATGTCACATCATATAAGCCCACAACGGGTAGTTGGTACCATCGAACTTATCCTCAACAACCAAAATACGAAATACATCATTGCTTTCAGCCATGGTGGTCACTAAAATACCTTGATGCAGAAAATTGACTGTATCTCAAACAGTTGAACGGAACTGCCCAGATGAGTTTTGCTAAACTTGTAGCAGACTTGGAGACGGTTATATCGGCGAATAGAAACAGGTATATACCTTTGGCACAAAAAGATGAAATAGCCTGCATAAGCATTACAACAGTGCATTCGGAGGCCGAAACGAGCTCAGATCGCGATTTTGGCATGAAAGAGCGAAGATGTTTTGATCTTTAAAACACCCTGAGTATGCTCACCAAATTTTGTGCGAATCTAAGAATACAACCCAAGAGGTGTAGACGACGCCCTAGATGAAGTGGCGACCTGCTCTGATACCAATTGTTGGGCTTAGACGTCTGCAAAAGCACGCGAACAACACAAGGAAGAAGAAGAAGCTTGGAGCACAACACACAATACTGAATGTATTACTAGAGAATATACAAAGATAAGTAGCCCATTAGGGCAATAGGCGTATATACAAGCCGGGGAAAAAAACCTCCTAAATAGGGAAAAAAGTGACCTGGCAATCTTAATGTGTTCACACACATCACTATCTAAATATATCAACAAGAAGATCATGCAAAATTGCAAGTTCATGGATACACCAATGAATATTGGGCTAGTAGTATTCCATTTTGAAGATCTACTAGTGACTTTTTATTCTCACTTGGGAGTGCAACTAATACATGGAGCAGTAAGAAGCAACCCACTATCGCTTTGTCGAGTATAGAGGCTGAGTATAGAGGTGCTGCAATGGCAGCACGTGAAGCATCATGGTTAGATATGCTACTTGTAGATTTAGGTGTGAAAGTGAAAAAGTATATCATCATCTTTTATGATAATCTTAGCAACATAAAGTTAGCATGGAAACCTATTTTTCATGCTAGAACAAAGCATATCGAGTTGTGTTATCATTTCATCAGGGAAAAGGTATTACCAAGTGATATTGACCTTGTTTATGTGAGGATAGATGAATAGGTTGCTGATATTTTCACTAAAGCACTTGGATATGAGAAGTCGAAGAAGTTTTGGAAGATGCTTGAATTACAAGACATGACCTTGAGCTTAAGGTTGAGTGTTCAGATATCAAGCTCAACATGTGATGATCCAAGCTGACACGTATCACTTTTTCATTCGCTGACATGTATAGTGGTCATGGCGGTATATATCAGATTTATTCACCAAGAGTGATGGCACATTTGTTTCTTGCCAGCTCACTCATTCACAGATGTTAGTTTTTTTAGGTCATTCTTGTATATTCTCTTTATGTAATAGAAGAAGAAGAAGAAGAAGAAGAAGAAGAAGAAGAAGAAGAAGAAGAAGAAGAAGAAGAAGAAGAAGAAGAAGAGCATTCTTCATTGCCTCAATCTATGTGTGCTCCTCTTGAGTGTGAGAGTATGTGAGTGATCTCTCTTCCTTATCTCCTCTCTCGTGATAGTGATGTAATTTTCAATGATTCTAAGATGCATAAACAACCCATTAAGGAGGTTGAAGTGAGAAAAGTAGTGTTTGAGGATACTAGTTATCTATTTAGCATGCATATGAATGCTACACATAGTGATATTCAAGAGAATGTTTAGTCAGATCAATCTACAAATCTTCTGATTTAGCAACCATTGAGAGGTTATGAATGTGTCTCACATCCACTTGATATATATGTTTCAGGTTTGGATTTTGTTATGGTAATAGATGCTAGTGAGCCTTCTTTTTACAAAGAGGCTATGCAAGCAAAGGATCATGTTCAGTGGGAGTATGCCATGAAGAGTGAATTGGATTCTATTCACAAGAATTCTACTTGGGATTTGGTACCTTTGCCAAAGGGAAGGAAAGCTTTACCATGTAAATGGATATATAAGCTAAAATTCACACTGGATAGTGTTTCACCAAAGTATAAAGCACAATTGGTTGCAAAGGGTTATAACAATAACATGGTGTCGATTTCAAGGATATCTTCTCTCCCGTAGTCAAGATGACTATACTCCTCATGTTGCTTGGATTTGTTGCAACGAGGGACTTGGAGCTAGTCCAAATGGATATGAAAACTAGTTTCTTGCATGGAGATCTTATAGATGATATCTATATCAATGAGAGTTTTATGTAGTTCATCGCAAATAAAATCTAGTTTGTAAGCTAAAGAAGAGCTTATATGGGCTTAAAGAGTCCTCTATATAATGGTACCAAAAGTTTGATGGATGGTCTCAAGGATATTCTCAAAGCAATGAGGATCATTGTCTCTACACAAAGAGATGCTCATATGGCAACTTGATATGCTTAATACTTTATGTTGGTGATATGTTGATTGTTGGGAAGTTGTCTAATGACTTGTCATTGCTCAAGAAGAAGTTGAGTGAGACATTGGATATGAAGGATTTGGGGGATGCCAAACATACTCTTGGCATGTACATTACATGTGATAGGAGTAAAAGATGCATATTCTTCTCTCAAAGTGAGTACATATCTAGAGTACCTCATATGTTCAATATGCAAGGTGCCAAGGCATTGAGTACACCTTTACCTACATATGTGAAATTGATTTTTCATCATATTTACCTTAAAGCATGAACCATAAAAAATAAGGAAATTTCATAAGTAGTTTGGCACATTCAGCCATCTCATGAACTCATGATCTCATTATTTCATATCATTACCCATCATACCTAACAAGGTGGAATCAAGATAGAAATAACATGTGAATTAGTCCATAAAAACTTATGGTGGTGTGACATACTTTCACATTCTTCAAGCAAATAATTCCATAATTACGTTTATTGCTTCATGTCTTTCATTAATCCACTGGAGCAATTATTACAACTACCCTTTGCAACCATTAATTTCTTCATCAACCCTTTGCATCCTTGCAAAAACACATAGGGACAATATAAGTCACCTTGTAAGTTTCTAGGAAAGACAAGTGTTCAATCATAAATGACATATGTAATGCTTAATGAAAATCAAGATGGCCTCCCTTTCCACTACCCTTTTATCCCAAGAGAAAAAGTATTACGGTTGCATACATATTCAAACTTTGGTTATGCAAGGCAATAAAAATCGTTGTGGCACAAAAACACCCCAAAGTAATCCATGGATCTGATCGAACACATGGAGCGTTATTTGTGCTCACCAAAAAACGTATGAAATGGGTTGCACATTATGTTGATCTAGTAAAGGTGGAGGTGCCCATTCTCTCTCTCTCTCTCTCTATGTGGGCATCTCAACTCACCATGCTGTCGGGCTAGACAACCAGAAATTTTGGCCTTCAAAGCATGGGGGATACACAATCCATGACACAAGCTGCATTAGGTGGTCTGCAGTGAATTTTGCTAGGGTCCTCTCCCAAATCGAATGAGGATTACCAAATATAGGGATTCTTTAGTGTGTAACCATCAACTACACCTGCCATCCTCCCCTAAAATGGACGAATCACCAAAAACACTACTCTAATGAAGTTCAGTGCCATTTGACAAAATGGCTATCTACTGATCACATGATGATGGATCCTTCTCTTTTTTTCCCCAACCAAGAAGATGGAAACCAAAGGTTTTCCAAAAGATCAAGCTCTGACTGTGAGTAAGAATTGATTTTTGATGAAGGACAGTGCTAGAAATTCAGATTAGTTGTAAGAGTTGCTTTTGACTGGATAAGCACCTGACAAGTGACCATTTCTAAGTGGGGGTATGGTTCATGCAAAAACTTGCCACTAGCAATATGTTCCAATGCTAAATTTACCAGATCTTCAGATGCAATCAATGAAATATAAAGATGTTTGGCCTAATCATCAGCCACCTGTTGTTGCTCTATACTAGTGACTCTATCATGATGTTGCAAAATTGTCAGTGCCTCCTCCACAAAATTAATGTTTGGGCCCCTTACTTTCCTCCCAACAAAAAATTCAAGTTGTCTTGCAAGCTGAAGATAGGCTAACAACTTACAAACATATCCCTTTAAAGTTGGCCTACTCGTGAAGTAACCCGACCCATAACCATTTACAAAACTTGCATACAGGAAATATTCATTCAGCTCAAGTGGCCACGTTTCATTGGAAGCTACCTTCATATCCACGTAGAATGATAGGGTTGAATAATGTGTTAACTTGTCCATCCTTGTTGACATACTACACGAGCTTGTCCAATTGTTGAAACCATGTGTTTGTATCACATCAAATGGTTGGTCCTGAATTCCTTGGCCTGCTCTACTTGGCCATGAAATAAAGTAAGCTAGATTCTATAGTGATGTGCATTTTTCTATAGTGTTTTAGAAACTTGCCCAGCTACTAACAGCCTTCCAACATCTTTACCAGAAGCTGAATAGCCAAGCATGACTACTGACCGACTATTTATCTTGTTTCAAAAAGTATGCGGCTAGTGCTGGAGATGCATTTATCGGTTCATTGAGCTTTTCAAAAAAGAGGAACCACCAGTAGTGGTTGTTCACCTTTCTCCTAGGTTTCCTTATGTCTTCCGCACTCTACTATCTCCTTTTTAATCATGGACTAATCCTCAGATTCTCGCTTCTTCCTTTGAGTGCAACATGCCACTTTACCAGTTATTGGAGTACGATTCTAGAATCCACCCATAATTTTGGAAGACTATATGGTGTTGTATCCTTCCTTGCTTCCACTATATAATCCATGAATGTATTGGCATGGTAATCCAAAAGATCACAATGTTGCCCTCCTGAATTCCTTCTTCTTCATCTGTTTCGCATGTAACATCCACAAAAATTTGATGCCTATCATTGCTCATTCAAGCACCTACTAAGACCTCTTCCTTCCTTCTCATCGTATATGTTCTCTTCTTAATGGTCCAATCTGGCATTATGTAGGCAGTAACCACTAGGAAAGAATATCCTGGTACAGGCAAAGTTGAAGCCCCGCCATTGATATATCTCAGTTGTGTATTGTGCACAAGTGATATAATTGAAACCTAGCAATCCCCTTTCACTTGTGTTGAGCTCCATAATGTGATTCTTTCATAGATATCCGCACGGAGTTTTCTCACCCCAATCCACTGAAGAAGATGCCCAAACAACAAGCCCTTCTTCTACTTGCTCCCTCCTTCCATGATGCTACATCTGCTAGTAACAAAAGTTGAGTGGTCTTCCAAAATGCTATCTTCATAGGGAAGTTTTTCCAAAAGTGCATTTGCGATAGACACACAAAATTTCATTCCCATTACCTTTCCATTTAATGTCGAAAGCATCTTTTCTGATATCCTTTGCAGCTCTAGTTATGCTTACAATATTGTTGAATCCAGCACCTCATCCACCTGTCCAACCTTTGGCAGAAGATCCATCAACTGTCTTCTGTATCACTGATATAGGGTGAACAATACTCATTTGCACTTTGATTTTCTCTTTCTGTTCATCACCTACAATTGATTCTCTTCTCCATACGCATTCCATCACTCCTTTAAAAAGTGAAAACATTCCTTCCAATCTCCATTCTACAACATCCGAGCCATGCCTCCTTGACCACACAGTGCAAGTATGGTAGATTAGGAAGATCTGGCTCTGTCATTGGGACACCAGGACAAAGTACAGAGTTCAACGCATCCTTCATCTTTTTTTGGATATCCTCAAAAGCTTTCGAGGTTCCTTTTGTATGGCCAAAGTAATATCCACTACCTTTGAAAGGAACTCTGTTTTCTGCTCAAAATCAGCTTCCTTTAAACTGTTGGATATCATTACCAAAGTCCCGATGTGTACACCTCTTGGTGCATGTGCACTACTATTACCATACCCGTATTCTTCTTCAAAGTGATGTGGCACAGACCACATAATTTCTCCACCTTGTTGCGAGTTAGACGGAGAGGCTTGAGATCAAGTGGTTCTTTGTGCCTACTGTAATGATCTTATAGCCCTTTTTCATGAGTTCATTTGCTAATGCTATTGCATTAGCTTTGACGTGCTTAGCATATACCTTGAAACTAGTGCTTGATACTTGTTTTAGCACCATAGCGGGGAGCAGCAATCTGATGGTTATGAGGACCTCCTTGAAGAGAAGGAAACACAACAAAATTTATTTTGTCTTCATAGTCATAGCTAGAAGGCTCCTATCCCTTCTTATTGGAAAGCTTTGGTCCTTTCTTGTAGAAGATCATTCTAGCTCGAGGACCCCGCAGACTTTTGTGACTTGTGGTAGTCATTATATCATAGTACTCAAACATATCATTTGCCTTCTGTGCTACATCAAGTTCGCTAATATGAGCCATATCACAAAGAAGATAGGCACCACATTTATCAACAATTCCACGTAATCTTCCATAATCCTAGTCATGAGGATACACCCTACCACCATAGATTATCATGCAAGGACAAAAATCAAGAGCCTTTATCTCAAGCTTAACATAGTTGATGTAACCAGTGACCGTAGGTTTTCAATGCTTTTGTATCACCCAATGCACTGCTATCCTTCTGAGACTCCACAATGAAGTCGAGGAAAAGCTGATCTACAGCAAGATGAGAGTCTCCATGCTTCTTTGGAGTAGATTGAGCACTACAAATATACATACCAATGCTTTGTTGGCACAAGATTGATGGAGCACGGGATTAAGAGGGGTTAAGGAAGCCTTTTCCTGTGTTGTAAGTGATGGATCACTTGGAACTACCATGGAGCTTCCCATGCCATCATCCGAATTTAGGAAATACCTCTAGCAATCATTGATGAAGAGCTTGTCGCCTTGGAGACCAAAAATTAGTGGATTCTTCCTTAGAGACCAACACTACATGTTGATGATCATCTCTCTCTCTCATCTGCTTTATGTTAATGAAGATGAGCTTAATGAAGATGAGCTTAATGAAGATGAAGGGCCAAACCTTCTTTATAACTTGCAGAAGAACCCTAATGAAGCTTATTTACACATGATTAGAGAAATAATCAACATAGTTAATGGAAAGAATTAGCATAATGACTTGAAGAATCACCACACATGGTAGATTAATCACCCAAAAAGGGTCAAAAAGGGGATTCTAATCATACAAAAAATGGATCATCTCAACAAGTTGTTGTAAATCTTGTAAGCCACAAATGCTCACAAGAGCATAATGAAATGAAGAACTCAAAAATCATCATAAAAAGCTAGCGTACACATCTCTTTCATGTCATAAACCATCACATAAGTGATAAGAGAACCCTGCTCGGCAATAGTGCCAAAAGTTGTTGATGTTGTAGCATCACAAATCATACTTGTCAAACCAAGGAGAATCTCATGAGACCCAAATGTCGCATATAATTATTTAGCAGACACAATGGAGCTTTGTTAGCACAAGATTAAAAACAAAACTATGCATGAAATAAGAAGAAAGCATTGTTAGTGACACACACACTTAATCACATGCATAATCACATCATTAATCTACAAACTAGCATGTCACAAGCATGAGGCAAGAAAGGAAAAAGAACACAAGCACATCATGATGACGACAAATGATCTCCAAGCATTCCAAAAACTAGCATGATCTCATTATCTCCAAGAATGCCCCCCCCCCCCCCAAATGAGAGGTAGTGACCTCTTTATATACAAAAGGGGCAAAATCCATGCAATGTGGGATTTCTCAACTAAAAGAGGACTGAATCTCACTTATTCTCTAGTAGGTGACACTCACACACACCTATACAAGAGTGCTTATTAAACTAAATGGAAGGTAGAAAAAGGTACAAATGATGATGAAAAAGAGTGGATCCAAGACATATATGTCATCTCGTCAACAATGAGCCTACATTGTACTCACTTCAAGTGAGCATAGTCATCCACAAATTCCTTGTACCATACATGCAATATCAATACACGAGTATTCATTCTTTGTGTGCTGCTACAATACCTTAAGGTACACAATCAACTTGTGTGGTTCGTTTCTCTGTGATTGAGTATCCAATTTCCAAACTTTCACCTGGTTCACTTAGATAGTATAGTTGTGAGTCTATTACAAATTTTCATCAACTTTGGATGTGTAAATTTTAAGCTATAAAGTCTTAAGTGTGAATCTGCACTTCATCTTCTTCTTGAAAAATCAGTGTGACCCCCGAGACTTGCTATACTTATTGTTCTATGTATAGTTAGGCTAAATTCATGAAATAACTTGCTTTAGTTAGCTTGAAACTCTATTGAATGTGTGCAAAAGCTTTGTGGACAATTTTTACTAGGTTGTGAGCTCTGAGCATTTTATTGAGAGCTTCACTTCCCAAAATAGAAGTAAGTATCATGAGATGCAAACTCATTTATTTTGTTACAATCATTCGTGAGTGATGTTCCAAAGGACTCAGTGGCTCTTTATGCACTCTGAAGCTAAGGAATTATATCAGACATTCTAGAAACTATCTTGGTTGGTGTTGAGGAGGTTTTTGCCAACACTCACTCATCTCTATCTATACCCCATTATCTCTTCACAAGGTGAAAATTTATTGATATGAATATTTAAAAAGTGGGGGATAAAGAGGGTCCTCTGTGTGTGTGTTTGTTTCAAAAAATTCAGACCTACAAGGAAAGTAGATCAAAGATAGAACTCGTAAACACCAAAACAAACTTCCAATTAGATCCATTCGCAAGTGTGTAAGTTATGCATGTGCTTGCTCCAAAATGCTCTTGCATGAATAAAAATCTTCTAGAATGATCACTTAGAAATTGATAAACATGGAATTCCTTGATCCAAGAAGTACCATGTATCTGAATTCACTAATGGAGACACTATTGGCTCATAGCTTGTACTAATACTAGAGCCGTATTACTTGTCGCAGTTTCTTAGTAACCACTCTTAAGTATGGGATCAATTTTCACGGCATAGACCATAGACAAATTAAAGAATCATGGTAAATTATTGAGGGCACAATATGAAGAAAGAAGACAAGATATAGGACACAATTCTACATTCTAGTGTGTTTTCTTTGGGATGTTTTGTATGCAGCCTTATATTCACAATGCATTTGATTTCAATGCTTACTTTGATATGATTCACACGTACTAGAGAGGTTTGGTAGTCAGTCTCAAAATGATAGAAGTTTTCAGCATTTCTAGGGAATTCCTTAAAGGTTTTCATGTATTTGTAAATGAATATCAAGTGGAAGTCCCCCTCAAATAGTGCCAAACCGTTATATGATAGAAGTTTTTGCACATTGTTTGAAAAGAAGTCTCAATATTTCATGAAATGTCTTGCGGCTATCAACATGAATAGGAGCATGTTCTTGGGTTATGCGATACCATACGAAAGTAGAGGTATGTTGAATAACTACGTCTTCTCCTGATCTTTCCTTATTTCACAAAGGATTTTATTCGTATAACCTATTATTCTTGAGTTTGAGTGAGCTTGGAAGAAGATTTGTGCAAGCCTTTGGGTATGGTGCCCATCAGACGATTGTATCTGATTTGGAAGTAGAGACTGAAATCTCCCAAACGCATTCAGCCGAATGATGTTGTCGCTTTTTCTTCGATTCCTTCATGGTGGAGTTTGAAACTATAAAGAAAGAGCATGAGGTCCTGTAGTTCTCGTTCTAGATTCCTCTTCATTTTGACATCTCATTTCCTAAGCGACTAAGTCAAGTTCTAAAAAAAAATTATGCAAGAAATAGGCGGATTCTTTAAGGGATTGATGATGTGATTGTTCCCCTCTTGTTCGTGCATGTGGAGGTGATACGATGTGTGTGGGCTGACCTCAAGGATTAAGAAAATGCAAGTGTCCGCACTCAGGGAGGAGAGAGAGAGAGTATAAACCTTTTGAAATGGTCCCGTGTACAATAATTCTTAGGGAGCTTGTTCACTACAAAAGATCGATGGTATACCGAGGTTTTTACCGAGGAACATGAACGCGGCTTTATTTGCCGCGATGCCGGTGTAAAGGTCGGTTTGCACGTCAGTACCAAAGAGTCGGTATAAACGTCGGTATAGGCGTCGGGCGTCGGTATATGTGTCGGTATAAACGTCGGTATATGCGTCGGTAATCGGCTTCTGCTGCGTCGCCTCCTGGGTGTACCGACGGTTATTCCAATGAGAGTACTGGCAGTACCGTCGCGTATACCGATGACCATACCTGCAAAATTTTTTTTGGGCAGAGTGTTTTGTCTTTTGCTACAGCAACATTACCATGATGTTGCTTAACAAAAGACAATACACTCTGCCAAAAAAAAACCGAGTACATGTGATGTGTACTCTAATGACAACCGAAATATGATTTCATGAAACAGAGTATTATTGTACACAAAAGAGATAATCAGAATGAACAATGAACCATGTACAAAAGAAGTTATATATTTCAATAATGAAGCATGTACAAGAGTGTGGCAAACCACTGTCATATATGACGCTTTTACAAAATGTGGCAAAGCAATGTATTGCCATATGGAAATCAAATACAAAATATTGGTCTTCCACTGCCATACACATGCAAAGAACGTTCCATATCAACAGTCGTGCAACAAAGAACATTAATGGAATGAGATAAATTCACATGAAAATTACAATCAACAAGTAAAAACCAAGTTTATAAATTAATTACCTCATCGTAAATGCTCCCATGAAACTACCGCACCGCGTCCCTCCAAGTCTTGCAATAGTGCATAGTCAACCCATGACTATATCCGTAAGACTCCTCCGATCATGTTGGAGGACGACCCATTGCCAGCTCCTGAAATAAATATAAAAATATTAGAGAAACATATATGAGAAATTTAACACAAACAAATTCAATAAATGAAATGGTACTTACAAACTCATGACGCATCGTGTCATATCCGCCGCTGCCCAAATGTGACGGTCCAATCATGTCTAGACGTGTGGCTGCGGCATTTCGCTGCTGGCGATATCGATCAGGAGTCTGCTGCTGCTCGTCACGAATCATGTCCCACTCCTCAGCATCTAACCATACAGGCTTTGGTAAGCCTTCTCTGAATGCATCACGAGCCTCGGATCGTCGATGCGACATGACCTCACGTGCGGTGTGCAGAATCCACTCTGAACTGACAATCGACTGTCCATCAGCTGGTCAAAACTCCTGGTAAATCATCTGTGTGATATAATTCTTCCGATCTTTATCCTGTTCACTCCATTTCAGCATGATGGAGTGTCCAAATTGGATGGAGCAAAGCTGTCGTATGCGTGCACGCATTGCTTTGCCAGCCGCATCCATCACCGGAGCTCCATCTTGGATACTATACACCTTGGAGTCATCATGGTCATGAGCACCCCAAGGTGTACGTGGTGTACTGCATGGTGTACTGCGTGGCGTACCTACATCTGAGGTACTCGTCCTAGGAGTAGAAGCGGGCAACACAACGTCCGTCGCACTGCCTCCACAACAACCGCCTCCTCCACCTCCAGACCTACTTGTAGATCCACTCCTAGAACCTCCTTCTCCAGAGCGTGACCTTGATCTACGTGACGGGCCGGACCCTATATCACACTGAGGTGTCGAACGCACATGTCTACTAGTAGACCAAGTAGGAGATGGCTGCAAAGATGGTCGTGGTGGAGTCACAAAGCTAGGAGACATACCTCCTACGGGAGTAGCACCACCCGCAGGAGTGACACCGGCGGGAGTGACACCGACGGGAGCGGGAGTGAGGCCGGTAGGAGTAAGGCCGCAAGGAGTGAGGCCGGGAGGAGTGCTACCACGAGCAATCCAATACTGTGATGCAGTAGCCATATACGCAGGAGGGACCTGAGAGATAAACTCCAAAAACTGCTCCTTTGTCATGGAATGTGGAGTGACTAGAGGACTGTCTCCCATCTTGCTCTATAATAAAAGAACTCAAATAATTAGCATGCGATAAGAAAAATAATATAGGGAATAAACAAAAAAAAAACAAAAAATTAGTACGTATAAGTGTTTTATTCAAAAGTCCTCTATTCTAGCATCCTCTTGAAGATCCGATGCACCGAGAATATCTATCTCTATATTGATGGCTTCTAAATCGCTTGCTATGCTGGTTTCCTCCTGATCATTGTCTATTGCTTCGTCTTCTCGAACAATGACCTCTTCTTCTCGAACAATGATCTCTTCTTCCTCAACTATCAAATGAATCTCTGAGTCCACTAGAGATGGACTTTCTTCTACATCTATGTTTTCAAAAATTTGTCTACTACGTGGAGCGACTTGTAAAACAAATAAGCACTCTGGTTCTTTTGAATCTGGTATAAAAAAAACTTGCTCACAGTGTTCGGGAAGTACAAATGTATCCCTTTCATCTGTCCACAATCTTGTGGAGTCGACTTGAAGCAAACCGCTCTTATCCCGTCTCACTGTTGCGTTTCTTCCAGAGGTGACTACTTTGGACCATTTCACGTCAAAAATAAAGTAATCAAACTTTCTGAAAGATAGCTTCAAGATGTCTTGAATCACACCACAATAATCTAACTCGCCTTCTAGAGCATTATCATCTCTTGCACTCGCTCTACTTTTTTGCAAAAAATTCACCATCACTCCACTATCAAAAGTAGACCTATTTTGATCGATTCGTGCGATTTGAAAGTGTCATCCATGAGACCATAGTGCACCGTATTTAATATACTCCCAACCACATCCTTTTGCAAGTTCTTCTTCTTCTTCAGAGATATCTTCACCCGCTGCCTTTGCTTGTGAAACTGCTGCATCTAGCCATCTGCTCATTGGAAAAGGTGGGAGAGGTCGAAGATTTTCTGGAAGAGGCAAAAATCGAGTGGAACGATTTCTTCAAAACTGAGCTCTTTCCTTTGTGTTAGTTTTGTTGGCAAGTTCATACCTTTCTAACCACTTTTGCATAGGCTCAGAGTTAACTATGCAAAACTTCATTGCCTTCTCTCTGAAAGCTGCATCCATTTTTCTTTGCAATTCTTTACCTTGTGGTTCATCGCCTACGAGACGAACATCTTCATCATCTCTCCATAAGCGAGGCATTTCGGGATCCGATATACGTAGAAACTCAGTTATGAATACAAGAGATTCTTGTACAAGCCATCCCTCTGCCATGCTACCCTCTAGACGTGCTCTCTGTCAAACAAACCCTTTTAATGTCTTCATAAAGCACTCTAAGAAGAACATCCATCGACTATGGACAGTTCCTGCTATTGCAACTTCATCTACTACATGAACCAGTAAATGAAGTTGAATAGTGAGAATACTTGTAGGAAAGTATTTAGCCTCGATAGCATTGAGTTTCACACTCTCTATGCTATCTCTATTTATCTCTTTAGAAGATATGCACCGTACTAAAGAACTAATTTTATAAATGGTTTTTCGCACATCCTCTGAAAGACAATCTTTTAGGGCTACAGGGAGCACAAACTGTAAAAACTTGTGCCAATCATGAGACTTGAGTCCTGCAAGATCGTCGTTTCGTGTGAAAGCAGTCTTTAGACATCTCATGCATCCAGTAGGTGTACGAAACTCTGAAATTGTTTTCTTCACTTGTTGCTCTTTCATCCTGCGAAGCACCCAAGGAGCTCTTGGTAATGATACTGTTCCGTTGGGCTTAGTAATTGCTCACAACTCTCGCATATGACCTCGCTCTTCTAAGTCGTCCCTTTGTGATTTGCTTTCTTTCTTTCCGATCAAAGTTTTCCAAAGAATCTCTCCCACATTCTTGAAAATATGCATCGGGTCTACCAAATGATTGATCACCAATTCACTCCAATAAGGGAGTTCATGAAAAATGGACAACCGTTTCATGCCAGCAACTGGATTTTTTGAATCCCACAGTTGTTTCCAATCGCTAGCTTTCATTTGGTGTTGCGTTTGTCGACCAATTTGTCCTTCACGTAAAACATGCCCATCAGGAAAATATCTATGATGTCCTTCATAGATAGTTTTACGTAGTGCTTTGGAATAGCGTGCTTCGAGCCGTGGTCCGCATAAAGGACAAGCATGGTAACCCGAAATCGATAAAACCTGAACATTCACCATAACCAGGCCAATCATGCATTGTCCACATAAGTATGCATTGCACTCGCACGTCTCGTCTTCTTATAGGTTGAGACATGTCACGCACGGTAATCCCATCCCATAAAATGCGCAGTTCTTCCACAAGTGGTGGAAGATATACATCCATGTTTTTTACCTTATACTTACCTGGTACAATAAGAGCTAATAATTAATGACCTTTCTTTGTGGCCAACCATGGTGGGATATTATAATTGACCAAACATACGGGCCATGTGCTCCATGAAGAACTGCGTAATCCAAATGGATTCACTCCATCCATAGCTAGGCCTAGATGTATGGAACGAGGCTCACTAGCAAACTCTGGCCACTTACTATCTATGTGCTTCCAAGCATCAGAGTCAGCTGGCACTCGCATTACATTATCTGTAGACCTGCTCCTTGTATGCCATGACATTAACTCAGCTATAGATTTGCATCTAAACATGTTCTTAATTTGTGGAATGATAGGAAAGTGGCGAAGAACCTTTGCGGGGATTGCTTCGCCTATAACATCTTCTCTAAATCTATTTGCTCCACACTTTGGACATATGTGGAGATGCTCATACTCATTTTGAAAGAGAATGCAATCATTCGGACAAGCATGAATTTTAGTATAATCCATTCCAATGGATTGCAAAAGTTTTTTCGCATCTCCACGTGTTGGAGGCATGTCATTGCCCTCTGGCAAAAATTGATCTTTAAGAAGCCTGCAATAAGCAATTAAAATGATATTAGTAAATGAAGTTATTATGATACAACAATGCAAGCCAATTTGTTCTCCACTTACCTGAACAATTCAGTGACACTACTATCTGACCATCCATAAATGGATTGCAGATTGAGCATCGCGAGTGAAGCACGTAGTACAAATATCTTTGCTCCATTGTAAAGTGGTAAACGAGCTAATCTTCGCATGTTTTCATATTCTTCATCAACTTCTGATCGTGGAATTTCTGTTGTGTCCATGAAACTCTCGACACCTTCTTCACCATCATGATCTTCGTCCATCTCATAAAATGCTTCAAACATCTCTTCCATATGTTCATTCTCTGTAATATTAGTAGTGCTTGCTTGTACGTCTAAGTCCTTTTTTGCTCTCTTTTGTCCACTAGAGGTTATCGGTGCAATGTCGTTTGGGTCCATTTGCTCACCTAGGGGACCATGCAAATGATAGCGTAGGTTTTCCAGTCGACTCCTATCAAAGGATCCATACTCTCTAACATGTGCAGTACAAATCCGTCGTTTTTGATAAATTTGATACTTGCACTGTGTGCAAGGACATGCCATTCTCTCTTCAGGATCCAAAGAGGCCATCTGCTACAATATGAATATTTTAGAACATTTTAGAACATTTGGTTTTTTATTAAACCTAAAAATCTAACTCTTAAAGACTTAAATCTAAAATACTAAACCTAAATACTTAAATACGTAAAAAAACTTAAAACCCTTATTTTAAAACCCTAATCTATATAGCTATCCTATTTTATCTATATATTCGGATTTTTTCTTGATTGATCCTCTTAATTAAGTTATATGTATGCCTAAACCCTAAAACCCTAATTTTAAAGATCTATACCTAAATTATGTATATTTCTATACACATGTGTATATACATGTATATATGTATTATATGTGTATGTGTATGTGTGTATATATGTTATGTAGGTGTTAAAACCCTAAAACCCTAATCCAAATGATCTAGAACTAAAACTTGTATATATATGTATGCATGTGTATATATATGTGTATATGTATATATATGTATATAATTATCTTATTATATATATATATATATTTATATATTCAGATTTTTTTTCCTTACGTAATCCTATTTTTATATATTTAATTTTATATATTTAATTATATATATTTAATTAAATTAGTTAAAACACTAGTTCTTTTTATATTTATTTATGTATATAATTATCTTATTTTATAAATATATTTATTTATATATTCAGATTTTTTTTCCTTACGTAATCCTATTTTTATATATTTGATTTTAAATATTTAATTATAAATATTTAATTATAAATATTTAATTAAATTATTTAAAACACTAGTTCTTTTTATATTTATTTATGTATATAATTATCTTATTTTATAAATATATTTATTTATATATTCAGATTTTTTTTCCTTACGTAATCCTATTTTTATATATTTAATTTTATATATTTAATTTTTATATATTTAATTTTATATATATATTTAATTACATATTTAAAACACTAGTTCTTTTTATATTTATTTATGTATATAAGTATCTTATTTTATATATATATTTATTTATAAATTCAGATTTTTTTTCCTTACGTAATCCTATTTTTATATATTTAATTATATATATTTAATTAAATTATTTAAAACACTAGTTCTTTTTATATTTATTTATGTATATAAGTATCTTATTATATATATATATTTATTTATATATTCAGATTTTTTTCCTTACGTAATCCTATTTTTATATATTTAATTATATATATTTAATTAAAACCCTAATCTTAAAATTCTGTATATTTCTGTATACATGTGTATATACATGTATATATGTATTACATGTGCATGTGTATGTGTGCATATATCTTATGTAGATGTTATAACCCTAAAACCCTAATCTTAAAGATTTAAATCTAAAATATGTATATTTTTGTATGCATGTGTATCTACATGTATGTATGTATTATATGTATATGTGTGTTTGTGTATATATGTTATCTACGTATTAAAATCCTAAAACCAGACTTAGACTTAAATATGAAATACTAAATCCTAAAACCCTAATCTTAAATATCTAAACCTAAAATATGTATATTTCTGTATACATGTGTATATACATGTATATATGTATTATATGTGCATGTGTATGTGTGCATATATGTTATGTAGGTGTTATAACCCTAAAACCCTAATCTTAAAGATTTAAATCTAAAAATGTATATTTTTGTATGCATGTGTATCTACATGTATGTATGTATTATATGTATATGTGTGCTTGTGTATATATGTTATCTACGTATTAAAATCCTAAAATCCTAATCAGAAAGACTTAGACTTAAATCTGAAATACTAAACCCTAAAACCCTAATCTTAAAATCTAGACCTAAAATATGTATATTTCTGTATACATGTGTATATACATGTATATATGTATTATATGTGCATGTGTATGTGTGCATATATGTTATGTAGGTGTTATAACCCTAAAACCCTAATCTTAAAAATTTAAATCTAAAATATGTATATTTTTGTATGCATGTGTATCTACATGTATGTATGTATTATATGTATATGTGTGCTTGTGTATATATGTTATCTACGTATTAAAATCCTAAAACCCTAATAAAAAAGACTTAGACTTAAATCTGAAATACTAAACCCTAAAACCCTAATCTTAAATATCTAGACCTAAAATACGTATATTTTTGTATACATGTGTATATACATGTATATATGTATTACATGTGTATGTGTATGTGTGCATATATGTTATGTAGGTGTTATAACCCTAAAACCCTAATCTTAAAGATCTAAATCTAAAATATGTATATTTTTGTATGCATGTGTATCTACATGTATGTATGTATTATATGTATATGTGTGTTTGTGTATATATGTTATCTACGTATTAAAATCCTAAAACCGTAATCAGAAAGACTTAGACTTAAATCTGAAATACTAAACCCTAAAACCCTAATCTTAAATATATAGACCTAAAATATGTATATTTCTGTATACATGTATATACATGTATATATGTATTATATGTGCATGTGTATGTGTGCATATATGTTATGTAGGTGTTAAAACCCTAAAACCCTAATCTTAAAGATTTAACCCTAAAACCCTAATCCTATTTTTATATATTTGATTAAAAAAAAACTTCAAAATAAAAATAGGATTATATGTGTGTATGTATGCATGTGTGTATATATGTGTGTGTATGTATGCATGTGTACATGTGTGTGTGTATGTATACATGTGTGTGTGTATGTAGGCATGCATGTGTGTGCATGTGTGTGTACGTGTGTGTATGTATGCATGCATGTATGTGTATGTGTGTGTATGTGTATGCATGTGTGTGTATGTATACATGCATGTGTGTATATGTGTGTATGTATGCATGTGTGTATATATGTGTGTATGCATGCATGCCGGTATATGTGTGTGTATGTATGCATGCATGTGTGTATATGTGTGTATATATGCGTGTGTGTATGTATGTGTGTATATGTGTGTGTGTATGTGTATGTATGCATATGTGTATATATGTGTGTGTATGTATGTGTGTATGCATGTGTGTGTATGTATGCATGTGTGTAAATTTATGTGTGTGTGTATGCATGCATATGTGTGTGTGTATGTAAGCATGCATGTGTGTATAGGTGTGTGTATGTAAGCATGCATGTGTGTATATGTGTGTATATATGCGTGTGTGTATGTATGTGTGTGTATAGGTGTGTATTCATGCATGTGTGTATATATGCGTGTGTGTATGTATGTATGTATGTGTGTGTGTATGTGTATGTATGCATATGTGTATATATGTGTGTGTATGTATGTGTGTATGCATGTGTGTGTGTATGTATGCAGGTGTGTAAATTTATGTGTGTGTGTATGCATGCATATGTGTATATGTGTGTGTGTGTATGTAAGCATGCATGTGTGTATAGGTGTGTGTATGTAAGCATGCATGTGTGTACATGTATGTGTGTATGTATGCATGTGTAAATTAATGTGTATCTTCCTTTCTCTTCTCTCTCTCTCTTTCTTTCTCTTTCTCTCTCTCTCTCTCTCTTTCTTTCTCTCTCTCTCTCTTCTTCTCTCTCTATCAATAGCGAATAAAAGAATCACTTACAAGTATGTTCCTCTTTGAATCGTTGTCGTCAAAGCGTAATGTAGGTCGTCTCTCATCCAATTCCAAACAATCGATGCCAAAAGAACTTCTGCAAAATCAACGAAAAGAGAGATTAGAAACCCTAAAGCATAGAGAAACACAAATCCTAACAGTACGCGCAGCACTTACCAAGATGTGAGAGCTAAGCTGAGAGAGAGTGTGTGTGTGTAGAGAGAGAGATCCGTGTGTGTGTGCACAAGACAATGCAGGTTTGCGTGCGCAAGTTCGACAGTAGACCGACAGTACTCAAACACGCACAAAAATGTGAAGTTTTGCTCTCGAGTTCGCGGTATGTTTAAAACTCGCCGCCGGTATAGGCGCCGGTATGGACGTCGGTATACGCGTCGGTAGTTCTCAGCAAATTACCGATGCTTATACCGACGCTCATACTGACGCCTATAGCGACACCTATACTGACGCTTATACCGGCAACTGCGGGCCACACCGACGATCCGTTTAAAACGGTCATACCGACGGTCACTTGACCGTCGATATCTCTTAGTGAGATTTTCCGAGGGCTATACCGACGCCGACTATGAACGTCAGTATATGCAGCGTTGGTATGCCCCTCATATGTTGTAGTGGTTTGCTTGTGCCTGCTCGTACAAGAATACCCAGAATAGTTACCAAGTTCCCAAAACATTGCTTTATATTATTGGTTGCAAGGTCCAATCGTCTAATTTGTGGGATCCATTTCCTTACCTGCGCAATGCATGTAATCCATGAGATTGGCTATGAGATCTCCGTTGGAACGCCATAGCCAAGCTCAGATAGAACAACAAAACCTTTGTCAAGGACCAAGTAGAAGGTGTTGCTCATGCCCATACACAAGGCACTCGGAAGTATTGATCAAAGTGCCACATTGCAAAGGCATTGAGGGTCATGTTTCAAGAGAGGCAGACAGAATTCTATGATGGTTTATCATCGTTCAAATCTAACCTTTCACTACTTTTTCTTACATGTGAACATTCTGCCCTGCTATCTGTAAACAAAGAGGCTGCAAAATAAAGAGGCAGAGTTCATCACCGATTGCGACATAGATGTCATGACTTAGAACTTGCATTAACACCCTCATAGCCAAACGTCAAGTGCATGTGTGTGTATATCACCTGGCTGGAGATCATGACCTAGTTGAAATTCTCCATAATTTTTCGCCTGGTGCTACATCTGCATGAAATTCTCCATAATTTTCTGTGTGGCCCAATTTCAGGCTGCCTTGCAGATGGTGATTCTAATCATACAAAAAATGGGTCATCTCAACAAGTTGTTGTAAATCTTGCAAGCCGCAAATGCTCACAAGAGCGTAATGAAATGAAGAACTCAAAAATCATCATAAAAAGCTAGCGTACACATCTCTTTCATGTCATAAACCATCACATAAGTGACAAGAGAACCCTGCTCGACAACAATGCCAAAAGTTGTTGATGTTGTAGCATCACAAATGATACTTGTCAAACCGAGGAGAATCTCATGAGACCCAAATTTTGCATATAATTATTTAGCAGACGCAATGGAGCTTTGTTAGCACAAGATTAAAAACAAAACTATGCATGAAATAAGAAGAAAGCATTGTTAGTGACACACACACTTAATCACATGCATAATCACATCATTAATCTACAAACTAACGTGTCACAAGCATGAGGCAAGAAAGGAAAAAGAACACAAGCACATCATGATGACGACAAGAGATCTCCAAGCATTCCACAAACTAGCATGATCTCATTATCTCCAAGAATGCCCCCCCAAATGAGAGGTAGTGACCTCTTTATATACGAACGGGGCAAAATCCATGCAATGTGGGATTTCTCAACTAAAAGAGGACTGAATCTCACTTATTCTCTAGTGTGACACTCACACACACCAATACAAGAGTGCTTATTAAACTAAATGGAAGGTAGAAAAATGTACAAATGATGATGAAAAGTGGATCCAAGACATATATGTCGTCTCGTCAACAATGAGCCTACATTGTACTCACTTCAAGTGAGCGTAGTCTTCCACAAATTCCTTGTACCATACACGCAATATCAATACACATTTTCATAGATCTTGAGTATTCATTCTTTGTGTGCTGCTACAATACCTTGAAGTACACAATCAACTTGTGTGGTTCGTTTCTCTATGACTGAGTATCCAATTTCCAAACTTTCACCTGGTTCACTTAAATAGTATAGTTGTGAGTCTATTACAATTTTTCATCAACTTTGGATGTGTAAATTTTGAGCTATGAAGTCTTGAGTGTGACTATGTCTGCACATCATCTTCTTCTTGAAAAATCAGTGTGACCCCCCAGACTTGCCATACTTATCGTTCTATGTATAGTTAGGCTAAATTCATGAAATAACTTGCTTTGACTGTGTGCAAAAGGTTTGTGGACAATTTGTACTAGCTGGTTGTGAGCTCTGAGCATTTTATTGAGAGCTTCACTTCCCAAAATAGAAGTAAATCTAATGAGATGCAAACTCATTTGCTTTGATACAGTCATTCACGAGTGATATTACAAAGGACTCAGTGGCTCTTTATGCACTCCGAAGCTAAGGAATTATATCAAAAATTCTAGAATCTATCTTGGCTGGTGTTGAGAAGGTTTTTGCCAACAGTCACTGATCTCTATCTATACCCCATCATCTCTTCACAAGGTGAAAATTTATTGATATGAATCTTTAAAAAGTGAAGGATAGAGAGGGTCCTCTCTTTGTGTGTGTGTGTGTGTGTTTATTTCAAAAAATTCAGACCTACAAGGAAAGTAGATCAAAGATAGAACTCGTAAAGACGAAAACAAACTTCCAATTAGATCCATTCACAAGTGTGTAAGTTATGCATGTTCTTGCTCCAAAATGTTCTTGCATGAATAAAAATATTCTAGAATGATCACTTAGAAATTGATAAACATGCAATTTCTTGATCCAAGAAGTACCATGTATCTGAATTCACTAATGGAGACACTATTGGCTCATAGCTTGTACTAATACTAGAGCCGTATTACTTGTCGCAGTTTCTTAGTAACCACTCTTAAGTATGGGATCAATTTCATGGCATAGACCATATACAAAGAATCATGGTAAATTATTGAGGGCACAATATGAAGAAAGAAGACAAGATATAGGACACAACTCTACATTCTAGTGTGTTTTTCTTTGGGATGTTTTGTATGCAGCCTTATATTCACAATGCATTTGATTTCAATGCTTAGTTTGATATGATTTACACATGTATTGGAGAGGTTTGGTAGTCAGTCTCAAAATGATAGAAGTTTTCATCATTTCTAGGGAATTCTTTAAAGGCTTTGTGTCTGTCTATGCATATTTGTGTGTGTATGTGTGTATGTGTGTGTATGTGTGTGTATGTGTGTGTATGTGTGAGTGTGTGTCTATGTGTGTATATACGTGTGTATCTGTATATATGTGTTTATATGCATGTGTATGTATGTGTGTAAATGTGTGTGGATGTGTATATGTGTGTGTGTAAGTGTGTATGTATCTATGTGTGTGTATATGTGTGTGTCTATGTGTGTGTGTATATATATATATATATATATATATATATATATATATATATATATATATATATATATATATATATATATATATATATATATATATATATATATATATATATATATATATATATATATATGTCTATATGCATGCATATGTGTGTGTAAATGTGTGTGGATGTGTGTGTATGTATGTGTCTATGTGTGTGTTTATATATGTGTGGGTGTGTGTAACTTTGTATGTGTCTATGTGTGTATGTGTGTGTGTCTATGTGTGTAAGTGTGTGTGTGTGTCTATGTGTGTATGTCTATGTGTATGCATGTGTAAGTGTGTCTGTGTATGTGTGTGTGTGTCTATGTGTGTGTGTATGTGTGTATATGTGTGTATGTGTCTATGTGTGTGTATGTATGTGTGTGTATGTCTCTATGTGTGTATGTGTATGCATGTAAGCATGTATCTATGCATATGCATGTGCATTATGTATGTATGTGTGTGTATGTGTGTGTATGCATGTAAGCATGTATGTATGCATATGCATATGCATTATGTATGCATGTATGTGCATGTGTGTGTATGTCTCTTTAAGTGTGTGTGTGTATGCATATATATGTGTGTATGTGTGTGTGTCTCTCTCGACGTATGTCTGTGTGTCTATGTGTGTATCTGTATGTGTGTGTATGTGTGTGTATGCATGTAAGCATGTATGTATGCATGTGTGTGTATGTGTGTGTGTATGTGTGTATATGTCTCTCTACATGTGTGTGTATGCATGTATGTGTATGTGTGTGTATGCATTTATATGTGTGTGTGTGTATGCATATATATGTGTGTATTTGTCTATGTGTGTGTATGTACTGTGTGTGTCTATGTGTATGTGTGTGTGTATGTGTGTATGTGTGTGTCTATGTGTGTATATACATGTGTATCTATATATATGTGTCTATATGCATGTGTATGTGTGTGTGTAAATGTGTCTGGATGTGTGTGTGTAAGTGTATGTGTCTATGAGTGTGTATGTGTTTATGTGTGTGTATGTGTCTATGTGTGTGTATGTGTGTATGTGTGTATGTGTGTATGTGGATGCATGTATGTATGCATATGCATGTGCATTATGTATGCATATGTGTGTGTATGTGTGTGTATGTGTGTGTATGCATGTAAGTATGTATGTATGCATATGCACATGCATTATGTGTGTATGTGCCCATGTGTGTATGTGTGTGTGTGTCTATGTGTGTATGCGTGTGTATGTGTGTGTATGCATGTGTAAATCTGTGTGTGTATGTGTGTGTATGTGTGTATGTGTGTGTATGTGTCTATGTGTGTGTATGTGTCTATGTGTGTGTATGTGTATGCATGTATCTATGCATATGCATGTGCATTATGTATGCATATGTGTGTGTATGTGTGTATATGCATGTAAGTATGTATGTATGTATGCATATGCATTATGTATGCATTTTGTATGCATGTATGTGTATGTGTGTGTATATCTCTCTATGTGTGTGTATGCATATATGTGTGTGTATGTGTGTGTGTGTCTATGTGTGTATGTGTATGTGTGTGTATGCATGTAAGCATGTATGTTTGCATATGCATGTTGTTGGCAGTAGCCAGAGGCATAGAAGACACGGAAGCATGTGAAGACAGAGCATGACGAAGTATCCGGGAGTTAGTCGAATCATTTTTCAAACAAATATATTTCAAAATACTTCTCAAAAACCTCCAACAGTGATTTTCATCACTTTTGTACCATATGTAACATAGAGAAACCCTTTTTGTAATTTATAGCTCCATTTTTTGCAAGCCAAGGAGTCCTGGAGCTTGAGGAGCTTAGGTAGAATGAGCATACCAATTTTGGTTATTTTTAGACACCGTTTGCCCTTTCAAATAGCATCTAGAACCTATTTTTTAACTATGCCGATCACTAGATGTGAAACCGGTCAAAACTAGTCTAGAATCTATAAAAAGAGCTAGAGAGCTCATTTTTGGGGTTAGCTAGTGTAGACTTGTATGAGCTAGAGTGAGCTTGAGCTTGTAAGAGTGTTCTTGAGTAATAGAGTTGATTTCCTACCTTCCATTGTGCCTTGCTTGTCTCTTCATTGTGTGTGTGTATGTGTGTGTGCATCTATATGCTTCTCACCATCACTCTCACTTCATCTCATATTCATGATCTTCATATCACTCCTATCTCTTCCGCGGATTGACATTAAGGAGGTGGAGCTTCTTAACATGGTTCTCACCATTGTGCTAGAGCAACACCAAATTTGGCACCGTTGTCGGGGTTCGAGTCTAGGACGAATGTGTGATGGTAAGAGTATAGCAAGAAGTGGCATTGGAAGGTAAAAATTTTCAGTTTTTGTTGCTGTTTTTACTTATTTTTTGGTGTTTTTCACCTCCCCCACACTCCATCTTCATCACCGCATCATCATCTTCCACTCCAAAAAAATCAAAAAATTCACCATATCCACCCATTCTCCTCATTTTCCCTCATTTGTGCATGCGAGAGAGAGAGAGAGCTTTCGTGCTTGTATGTGCTTTTGTGTTTTTGAGTTTTCTTGCAGGTACAGTGCTCTAGAGCATCAGGAAAGCTGCAAAAAGGTAAGAAAATCACTTTCTCTCGGAAAATGCCGACTGTGTCAGACCATCGCGATGGTCTGCCAAGTTCGGAATTTGAGGTAAGCGAATTCACCACGCTGTAGAGCATCCTTGCGCATATATGAATCCACACTTGCATTTCAAAAATTTGCATTTTGGTGGACCATCGTGATTGGCTCAGACCATCGCGATTGTGTCACACCATCGCGATTGGCTCACGCCATCGCGACGGCTCGGCCGGACCATCGCAACAGTCTCACGGCATCGCGACGGTTCACTTGAACCATCATGACAGTCCTTGACCATCGTGACGATCCCGTTGACCCCACGCCATCGCGATTGGCTCATGCCATCACGTCGATGCTGCCACATGGCAAGCTAGACCATCTCGACGATACCCTCAGACCATCGCGACGCCTCGAAATTCGAACCATCGCGATTGGCTCAAGCCATCGTGACGGGCTCAAGCCATCGCGACGGGCTCACGCCATCATGATTGTCGCATTGACCGTTGACTGACACCATCATGATTGCTCGCCAATTTGACCATCGCGATAGTTCATTCACACCATCGTGATTGTTCACTTTAGACCATCACGATAGTTCGCACCTTCGGACCATCGCGATTGTGCCACACCATCGCGACGGTTCACCTGAGCCATCGCGACGGTCCCATACCATCGCGATTATCTCAGACCATCACGATTGTCCACCCCAAATGCAATTTTTAAGGTTTGATTTTTTGGGCAAATTTGGGGCTATTTTTTGAAAATTTTTGGGTGATTGCAGTCATAGGAGACCCCTTAGCTCATATTTGGAGAAAAACCTGTTTGTCAGTCTTTACCCCTGAGGGCCTGAATGCTCATATCTTTTTAATCCGAAGTCAGTTTTTTGAGCTTTATAGCTTATTTGAGGTTAACATCTTTGGGACTAGAAAGCCAGGGGGCATTGAAATTTTGGGCAAAAGGGAAGGGAGCTTTAAAAGTGTATATATTCAAGTACTTGAGTATCCAATTGAGAAACACTGGCTTTTTACAGGTCTAGCAAGGGTATTCAAGGGCAATCTAGGCAAGATAGTGAAGAACGCAAGGCTTGGGAAGTGCGGCTTCTTGGGCATCAGAGCACGTATTGGAGAGGTTTGGTAGTCAGTCTCAAAATAATAGAAGTTTTCATCATTTCTAGGGAATTCTTTAAAGGCTTTCTTGTATATGTAAATGAATATCAAGTTGAAGTCCCCCTCAAATAGTGCCAAACCGTTATATGATAGAAGTTTTTGCACATTTTTTGAAAAGAAGTCTCAATATTTCATGAAATGTCTTGGGTCTATCAACATGAATAGGAGCATGTTCTTGGGTTATGCGATACCATACGAAAGTAGAGGTATGTTGAATAACTACGTCTTCTCCTGATCTTTCCTTATTTCACAAAGGATTTTATTCGTATAAACTATTATTCTTGAGTTTTGAGTGAGCTTGGAACAAGATTAGTGCGAGCCTTTGGGTATGGTGCCCATCTGACGCTTGCATCTGATTTGGAAGTAGAGACCTAAATCTCCCAAACGCATTCAGCCGAATGATCTTGTTGCTTTTTCTTAGATTCCTTCATGGTGGAGCTTGAAACTATAAAGAAAGAGCATGAGGTCCTGTAGTTCTCGTTCTAGATTCCTCTTCATTTTGACATCTCATTTCCTTAAGCGACTAAGTCAAGTTCCAAAGAATTATTCATGAAGTAGGTGGATTCTTTGAGGGATTGATGATGTGATTGTTCCCGCCTTGTTCGTGCATGTGAAGGTGATACGATGTATGTGGGCTGACCTCAAGATTAAGAAAATGCAAGTGTAGGCACTCAGAGAGAGAGAGAATAAATCTTTTAAAATGGTCCCGTGTACAATAATTCTTAGGGAGCTTGTTTGCTTGTGCCTGCTCGTACTAGAATGCCAAAACATTGCTTTATATTATTGGTTGCAAGGTCGAGTCGTGTAATTTGTGGGATCCATTTCCTTGCCTGCGCAATGCATGTAATCCATGACATTGGCTATGAGATTTCTGTTGTAACGACATAGCCGAGCTCGCAAAGAACAACAGAACCTTTGTCAGGGACCAAGTAGAAGGTGTTGCACTGGGAAGTATTGATGAAGTGTACGCACTCAGAGAGAGAGAGAGAGAGAGAGAGAGAGAGAGAGAGAGAGAGAGAGAGTATAAACCTTTTGAAATGGTCCCGTGTACAATAATTCTTAGGGAGGTTGTTTGCTTGTACTCAGAATAGTTATCAAGTTGCCAAAACATTGCTTTATATTATTGGTTGCAAGGTCCAGTCGTCTAATTTGTGGGATCCATTTCCTTACCTTCGCAATCCATGTAATCCATGAGATTGGCTATGAGATTTCTGTTGTAACGACATAGCCAAGCTCAGACAGAGCAACAAAACAACAGAACCTTTGTCAGGGACCAAATAGAAGGTGTTGCTCATACCCATATTGTTCACACAAGGCACTGGGAAGTATTGATCAAGTTTCACATTGCAAAGGCATTGAAGATCATGTTTCAAGAGAGGCAGACAGAATTCTATGATGGTTTATCATCTTTCAAATCTAACCTTTCATTACTTTTTCTTACATGTGAGCATTCTGCCCTGCTATCTGTAAACCGAGAGGTTGCAAAACAAAGAGGCAGAGTTCATTACCGATTGCTACATAGATGTCATGACTTAGAACTTGCATTAATACCCTCACAACCAAACGTCAAGTGCACGTGTGTGTATATCACCTGGCGGGAAACTTTTTATTTTTAATGGAGGTTCAGCTGAAGCTTACTCCTCCGAGCTAAGCGGGATTCGACTGCCTGAAGGCGACACAAAAGAGGATTGATTTCAACTAGAAATAGCATAGTTTTACACTGGCCTTAGTCCAAGGGGTTCGACTGCCTGAAGGCGACACAAAAGAGGATTGATTTCAACTAGAAATAGCATAATTTTACACTGGCCTTAGTCCACACTGTCCTATCGCAAGTGGGTATTGAACCTCCTCCCCCGCCTCAAGAGGGTGAAGACCCAGCCAGCCCAGCCAACTCTCACAGCCACAGGTCAAGTGCATGTATCTGTATATTACCTAGCAGAAGATCGTTAGTCACACGCAGAGAGATGCGTTGAGAAGCTTCATTCACAACTTTACGACTTTGAGTTGCTCTCTTTCTCTTTCTCTGTGTGGCCCAATTTTGGGCTGCATTGCAGATCGTGAGGTGCTACATCTGCATGAAATTCTCCATAATTTGCTATCGTCTCCCTCGTCAACTGGATTGTTCAATGCACCCGCTTTTCGAGTGGGGGCGCTTTCTCTCATGAAAGACGCCAAGTGATCACGATTCACGAATCACGCCCCGCGATAGAGAGAATACCGACCTGGAGAAAAGCCGCCACCACGTTAACCCACAGAGATATCTCTAGATAAGCATACATAGTCTATGATGGTCTCTTACAACTGCAAGGACAGAACTGTACTAGAAGGCATATGCAAGGTATGTGCATCCGCTGAGAGAACGACAGAAAGGGTGGCCATATGCATGTTTTTTTTGGGTGTTTTCTTCACCGTACATCGCTCCATGTGCCCCTTGTGAGAGAGAGAGAGAGCGCTTCGGATTCAAAATGGATCGTGATTCGTGCTATGTTATAATTTGTATTTGCGTCGGAATAGTACATTGCAACACATCATCTACTTAGGAGGCACTGACATCAGCGTTGTTGCTTGTTTTCTTAAGATTCTTTGTGTAACATTCACTTTTACTTTTTTATCTTATCTTTACAGTATTAAAGTTAATTTCAAATGCTTGAATTTTAATTTTTTTATATAATATCTTTGTGTATTTATTAGAATTATATTGTTGTATAGTTATAGGTTTAAGCTACAAAAGGCATGGATCTAAGGATCTAAAATCTTTGAGAAACCTTTGAGAAAGTATTTTCAAATGTATGCTTTAAACCATTGAATTATGTTGATTAGTTTATCTTTCATTTGAAGATTTTCAAACTTACGACTAATTTATTTTAAGGCTTGGGGATCGTAGTCTTGGGAGAAGCTTCTTGAAGTGCCCATTGAAGGTGAAGATTAGAGGAGAAACTTCATTTGATTAGCTATCCATGTGATACCATGTGATGGAATTTAAAAAAGTTTCCACATGAGGGACACTTGGAGGGGCATTTGCAAGTATCCTAAGACATATGCCCCGCTATCCTAGAGGTATGTAGATGAGTGGAGTTGGTTGGGCGGAGACATGTGTCTCTCACCCTGTGTGGGCTTAAATGTTGTAACCTTGGTAGTTCATTTGAGTGGGTTTTACTACTCCTTTAATTATCTTGTTTTAGTTGTTGTATTGTGGACACAACGATGGTATTTAGAGCTAGATATTTGTTCTCTATGCTTTTCCTTTGAGCACAACCTCGTCTGAGGCGTTTATTTGGCATCTAATTGCTTCTAAGATCTATTGCTTTGGAGAGATTCTATAGTAGCAAAAGAATGATCTATATGGACCCCCTCTAAGATCTATTGCATTGGAGAGATTCTATAGTAGCAAAAGAATGATCTATATGGACCCCGTCTCTAGGGAGCCAAGGTGCCTATTGTAGCTTTTTCCACCATCACAAGAGCATCCATAGAAGGATCCAACAACTCATAGATGGTCGAGCATTCAACCAACTTGTCCAGCCAATTTTGTAGGTCCGAAATGAGTGGGAGGAGTGTCCCATGGTTGATCTTTTCCTCCTCTCTTTTGTAATGAATACAATGTGATTCCCCTTCATTACAATAACATCGAGGTTTTTCGATGTGTAGTTCAATTGCAACCATCCTAATTCATGTCTAAATATATATATTGGTATGAAAATGTAGAAAAACATATGAGCATCACAATACACACCTAAAGACACGTGAGTATTTGACACATGCATCAAAATGTCATTCGGTAGTATGTACAACTGTTGTACAACTGTTCCTCAGTATGTTGGTTGGTATAAGTGTTCATAAGGGTGTCAATATAAAGAGGCTCCCAGGCATGTGTAGACTTGTGCAGGTTTATGCAGGCCTACAAAGGCATAAGTCTGTACAAAATTAACTGGCATAACCATAACCATAACCATAACCATTACGAATATAATAGCATAACCATAGCTTTCATTAAATGTGATAACATCTCAATTCATGTGAGAGAAACAAACATGAACCACCTCTCCCTTCATCATATATATGTTATTGGTGCACTATGTATGTATGTATGTATGTATGTATGTACATATGCAAAGTATATATGTATATGTATGTATGTAAAGTAGATATGTATATATGTATGTATGTACATATGTAAAGTAGGTATATATATATGTGCTTATGTATGTATTTAGGTATGTGTTCATGTATGTATATATGTATATGTATGTATGTATGTATGTATGTATGTATGCATGCATGTAAAATATGTACATATGTAACTATATGTGCCCTATATAAAGCCATATGGTGAGAAAAAATTCGGAAGCATTTTCACTAGACTAGGAATATTAGGAAAAATAAATATAAGGCATCCATGCCATAACAAAATAAGGGCACAAGGGCCATAAACCAAAAGGCACTCAATTCGTAAATCAAAAGGGCATGCATGCCATATAACAATCTGCAAAAAATCACTCCACTTGTAAAAACACATTCCACCTACGTGTATTTATGTATGTATGCACACATGTATGCATGTATGTATTTTTATATGATTTTAGTCCATGTAGGTATGTATGTAATGTATGTAAGTTTGTATGTTGTATATATGTACATATGTATGTATGTATGTAAGTATGTATGTATGTATGTAAGTAAGTATGTATGTATTTATGTATTTATATATTTATATATGCATGTATATCACTACAAGGAATACGGGCGTATAGCGACGGTTAAAGCGACAGAATTTCATCGCTATAAAATTACAACATGCGTCATAATTAGCGTCATGCGCGGATCGTCGATTAAACGATGGAGCAAACGACGGTTTTTGCGACTTGTGGCACGACGGGGCTGCAACGCTCCCATACAACGTCGCTAACATGACGAATTTAAATAGCGTTGCTTATGCGACGCTTTTGTGCGTTGCATAGGCGACGATGTTTGGTGTCGCATAAGCGACACTAAAAAGATGTCACTTATGCGATGACGGGTAGCATCGCTTACACGACGGTCTGTTGACGGACAAAAATTAAAACATTGGAAGCTCTTCGATCGGCATTTTCACGCATCTGATCGAAGAGCTCTCCAACGTTCGCAATTGCGCTGCGCTTACGAGCTGAAGCAAGTATATGCAAAATTGTTGTTTTGCCTAAGCTCTCTCTTATTGTCTCCCTCTGTCTCTGTTTCTCTCTTTCTACATCTTTCTCTCTTTGAATTCTCTCTCTCTCTCTCTCTTCTTTCTCTCTTTATTGCAGGTTATTCAAGAAGATAACCAAGCAAAAAGTATGGCTAACTATTGTAAGTACAATTTCTATTCTTTGTATATCATTTGAATTGTGTTATTTTCATTACATAGCATACTCACACTTATTGATATGCACTTATACACTTATACATGATGAAGATGCACTTTCACACATATACACACATACACATGCACATATACACACATATATACACACATATACATGTGCGCATACACTTAGACATACACACATATACACATGCATATGCACAAACATTCCTACAACCACATAAAAAGATTTACATGCATGCATTATTGCATACATATATATATATATATATATATATATATATATATATATACACATTTCACATGCCTGCACATGGATGCAAATGGAAATGCATCCACATACACATGCATGTTTCATACATATAGACATGCATATACATACACATGCATATACATATACACATATACATACACATATACATATACATATACATATACATATACATATACATATACATATACATATACATATACATATACATATACATATACATATACATATACATATACATATACATATACATATACATACACATATACATATACATATACATATACATATACATATACATATACATATACATATACATATACATATACATATACATATACATATACATATACATATACATATACATATACATATACATATACATATACATATACATATACATATACATATACATATACATATACATATACATATACATATACATATACATATACATACACATACACATACACATATACATATACATACACATACACATACACATATACATATACATATACATACACATACACATATACATATACATATACAGATACAGATACATATACATATACATATACATATACATATACATATACATATACATATACATATACATATACATATACATATACATATACATATACATATACATATACATATACATATACATATACATATACATATACATATACATATACATATACATATACATATACATATACATATACATATACATATACATATACATATACATATACATATATGTTGTGTGTATGTTTTTAATATTTCCATAATTTTGAACTTTTTAATAATTGAAAAGAGAATTTGACCGATTTGAATTAAACGATAAATAAGTAATTGAGAATTTTCACTTACTTGAAACTATACATGAATAAGAGCTTTGTAAACATAGATGTGAAGCTTTGCAAGACAAGTTGAATTGTTGTAAATTTGCTATAAACTAAAATCACCTAAAAGTAAAATCAAAGAACAATGAATTAGTGTGATAGATGTTATCGTTAGTGTCCATGTGAAAGGCCAAATGCCCACTGGACACTTTTTTGTATATGTTCTTTAATAAAACATATAGTGTCTTGGTCAGTCGTAGACTGTAACTTTGATCGCATTTGTAAGACCTAAGAAGTCTATCTTCGTGCTCCCTGTGTACTGTGTTTTTTTGCGTATTCTGCAATCTCTATGCAAAGTACCGTGTGCAACCTTAGGAGCTCGATTTTCTACTCTTAAGAATATCATCATGGAGAAGGCGAGGAGGAGAGCACACTATGGTGCATTGGCATCAAAATACTTCACTACTATCAAAGCAGTTCGATGCAAAAGCTTTGTTCCTTTTGTGCGAGCGAAGCGAGCACCCTCCCCCCCCTTTGCTTTCTCCATGGCTTACGACCAAGGCATAGACCTTGGCATACCTTGTCATTTGAGTCACCAAAGTCACCGAAGTCACCGTCGGCACCATTGGCTCCATGCGAGGGAGGACCTCAATGATCAAGGAATATAGAGGTTCCCGGTACTTCCCGGGAGTCACCCATTCCAGTACTGTTCGCCTCCGAGGTCGCTTAACCATGGCAATCTCTTGCCACTAAGCTACACTTCTGTGGTGTCTGAAGAAGGGGAAAGACTAATGTTGACATTACCTTGAACATGTTTTGGTCCCTCAAAGCTTCATTCTTTGCTTTCAAAGCCTATTTTTGAAGCATTTTTGGGGTGTCTTTTGGAGCCATTTTGGAGTACTTCCGCAGATAGTTCTCTTCACACAGGTCCGAGAACATCAAGAAGAGTGTTCTTTATACTTCTCTGGAAATAAATATCAACCTTTTGGGGCTGTGTTTTCAGCCACACTCATAAAACTATAGGTTTCTTGAAAGATTTCAGTTTTGGTGGGAGTAGCGGTTGCAAATTTATGTTGGCTTTTTGAGTAAAAAATGTTAGAGTTGACAGACACTTGCAGGTGTTGTTGGCTAGTTTTTGGGCTGTGCATTCAGCCTTTTAGTGTCATTTTACTGCATATATTGAGCACATACACATCATGTACGCTTATCTGGATACTGCTTATGTACGTCAATGTGGTCATTGATATAGCCGTTACGTTCTCTGCATAAAGCCTTTTATGTTTGATAAGGAGGGTCATGGTGAGGTTTTCTTAATTGGGAGACACCGAGATGTCGGGGTCTCTTTGGTGATGCAGGTGGAAGAATTACCCAGCCTTGCCATAGGAGATGTATGATAGCTATTCATAGGTGCTCGATAAGCCTAGTTGGCTTCTATTAGGTAACTAATTATATGGAGTGGAGTCAGTGATTCACTATGCATTCAAACATGTCAATACTTGTAGTTTTATGATATTTTGACACTGGTCATAAGCTCATTTTGTAGAGGATATAGTGGCAAAATGTTTGTAGTTTTTTGGTTTTGTCAATTATACAATGGTCAATTTACTCCTTGATACACTTATTTGTTGGTGTTCGGACTCTTCTAGCTCCATTATCATTCCATTCAGTTCTCTAGCATCATGGCAATAGAGGTCTCAAGCATATCCGGTGGATCAGGGTCTAGTGCTAGTGTTTCGAGGAGGAGCTATAACATGCAGGGCAAAGAACATTTTGAGATCCAAAAATTTGATGGCACAAACTTTTTTCTATGGAAGAATCAGATTAAAGATGTGTTGATTCAAAGGAGGCAATGGAAGCCAGTAAATGGAATTTCAAAGAAGCTTGCTGACATGGATGAAGATGATTGGGATGAATTAGATGAAATGGCTAGGTCTACCATTTGCTTGCACTTGGAAGATAATGTTTACTTTACAGTATTAGACTATGAAAGCACAGAAGAGCTTTGGAAGAAGTTATGCAATACGTATGAAAAAGAGACGGCATCACATAAAGTCTATCTGATGAGAAAATTATATGACCTTCGTATGAAGGACACAGATAGTGTTGCTTCTCATCTAAATGAGTTTGATGTTACTCTCCGTTACAGGCTCAGAAAATGGATATGGATAATGAAATGAAAGCAGCTTGCTATTATGCACCTTACCGTCATCATGGATACATTTTGCATAGCTATTAGCAATAGTGTACCTGGTGGTAAACTCATCTATGATGACATATGTGGAGCACTCTTGAGTGAGGAGATTCATAGAAAATCTATGGTTGGCACTCAGAGTGGAGATACATATAATGTTCGTGATTCTTACCGAGGAAAGAATCAACAACGTGGCATGAGCAAGAACAAGGAAAAGAATGGTCAATGGAATAAGAGTAGAAGTAAATCAAGGAAGAGGGATATCGAATGCCATTATTGTCATAAGAAAGGACATATGAAGAAAGACTGTTATGCATTAAAGAATGCTAAAGGTAAAGGACAGAATGTTGATGGGCATGTTAAACAGTTACCTACACCATCTACTTCGACTGTGAAGATTGAAGAAATTAATGGTATTTCTGATGATGATGATGTGTTTACACTTGATTGAAGAAATCAATGATTGCATTGCAAGAGATATTGATAAATTCAAGACTCAAGCTTTGTTGGCTTGAGGGGGAGCTATTGGTGCAAGAAAAAATCCTATGAGCTTTGTTTAAGTTCTTGGATTACTCTCATTATTTATCCCATATAGATGTAGTTATATGAACCTTTCTTTGTAAGATCAAAGGTTAAAACCTTGGACTTATCTTAGTCAAATGTAAAATCTATTGGAGTTAGACGTCTACGGAAGCACGTGAACAACACAAGGAAGAAGAAGAAGCTTTGAGCACAACACACAATACTGAATGTATTACTAGAGAATGTACAAAGATAAGTAGCCCATTAGGGCAATATGCATATATACAAGCCGGGGGAAAAAACCTCCTAAAGAGGGAAAAAAGTGCCCCGATGGTCCTAGAGTGTTCACACACATCACTACCTAAGTATATCAACAAATCCCCCCTGGGAGTCATGTAGTGAACAAGTAGCTGGCACTCATGTATAAGGAAGTGCCAAGCTATGTGGAAATCACTCCACAAAAGGAAGTAACCCCAAAGCTTTGCGCAAAGCTTCAAACTTCTCCCTAGGCAGAGCCTTCATGAAAAGGTCTGCAATGTTCTTCTATGTGGGCACATATGCCAAGTTGATCTCCCCAGTAGAGAACCTCTCCCTGAGATAGTGATAATGCACCTCAATGTGCTTAGTGTGAGCATGGAACAAAGGGTTCCTCGCAACTACCAATGCACTCTGACTGTCAGTGAAGATGGTGGTGGCAGAACACTGACCAACACCCAAATCAGCCATAAGGCGTCTGAGCCACACACAATCAATAGTCGCTATGAAAGCTGCCCTATATTCAGCCTCACAACTGGAAGTGGCCACAGTAGACTGCTTTTTGCTCAACCAAGATATACATGAGCTACCAAGCATGAAGCAAAAGCCACTAGTGGACACACGAGTGTCATAGCAACCAACCCAATCTGAGTTAGAAAAAGCATGCGAATCTGACGGTAGTGATCCCCCCTTGGGATAAGACAACCCAAGTAGCAGAGTCTCACTCAAGTAGCAAAAGATGCACTTAACTGCCTGCCAATGCTTGACACCTGGGCAATGCATAAACCTGCTCATCTGTGAGATTGAAAACTGAATATATGACCGAGTAATGCATAAATAAATCAGGCATCCAACATCTTGTTGATAGAGGACAACATCAAATGCATCTCCAACATCATGAAGACTCAATCGTAGACGTGTCTCCATAGAGTGGCAATAGGCTTACAATCTTCAAGGCCAAAACACTCCAATAATGTGTCAATATATTTCGCTTGACACAAAGTCATTCCACTATCAACTTGCATAAACTGAATGCCCAAATAAT
Source organism: Ceratopteris richardii (assembly GCA_020310875.1). NCBI lineage: Eukaryota > Viridiplantae > Streptophyta > Polypodiopsida > Polypodiales > Pteridaceae > Ceratopteris > Ceratopteris richardii. Next base: position 113,934,664 of record CM035418.1, read on the forward strand.
GATTCAGATGCCTCAAATCAAACATCTCAAATAAGGCATGCAAATGAGCCTTAAAATCAGCAATATGCTATTTCAAATTTTTGTAGGCGTAGCAAACTAGCAAAATTCAGATGACCAAAGCGTGCATGCCAAAGCTTTGCATCTGATATAGCCTGAGAATCATGTACTACACATGCCAAATCATTTAAAGATCTTCCATAGCCTATGAGCTTATACAGCCCATGACATAAAATGCCAGAAGCAATAATCACATCACCATTTGAAAGATCATGAACTGTACATCTATCATCAACAAATTTCACAACCAAGCCAATCTTGGCTAATGCAGAAACTAATAACAGATTTTTCTTGATCCCTGGCACAAACAAAGCATCTGATAAAGTGAAAGAACTACCATCAACAGTAGTCAAAATGATCTTACTAACTCCCATAACAAGGTAAGTGGAGTTGTTGGCGCATGTAACAGTATTCCCTGTAGGGGCACGCTCGAGTGAAGAGAAGAAACTGTGCTGCGAGGTAATATGTTTGGTTGCCCCACTGTCAAAGTACCAAACATCTGAGTCTATTGCAGACATGCACTGCTCATGAGAAGATGGGCCAAAACTGCAAACAGTAGTAGACGCTCATTGTTCTTCCTGCACAAGATTAGCAGACTCTATTTTTGGTGTAGAGGTTTCTGCAACAACCATTCAAGCCTCTTTCTTCTTTGCCTCTTTAGTAGCTAGTTTTGGACAGTTCTTTATGATATGATCATTTTCTTTACAGTTCTTGCAAAACAATTTCTGCTTTTGTGATTTCTTTTCATCTTTGTCTTTCCTCTTCGATTGTGCAGAATCAGCAGATTTTTGCTTACTACTTGAAGAGCTCCATTTTCCTTTGCCCTTCTCACTAGCCAGGAAAGCTTGATCTGCAACATGCATAATGGACCTGTTCTGCCTGGACTGATCTTCCTGCAACAAAATAGAGACTAGCTCCTCAAATGACAAGGCATTTGGATTGCCTTTCATCATCAACCGAAGAGTAGAAGCAAAACTCTTATATGAATTAGGAAGACCATTCAGAACGGTCTACACAAGTGAGCTATCTGGTATAACCTCATCAGCAAAAATCAATTGCTCCTTTAAGTTTTTGATCTTTGTTAGAAAACTGTCCATAGAATCACCTTCATTCATGTGCTCACTGTCCAATTATTTTCGGAGGTAAGCAATATGAGCCTCATTCCTAGCTTGGTACAATATGGTAAGTGTATCCCAAGCATCCTTAGCTGTTCTGCAAGAGTGAATATGAGGAATAATGGCACATTTGAAAGACAAAGCTATCAATGCATGTGCCTAGACATCTCTGCAATCCCAACGAATTAGCTCTACAGTAGGTGCAGCAGAAATCACAACACGAACAAGAATATGTAGAATATCATCATCTTCGACACCTTCTGCATCAGCTTTAGTACCAGCAATTGTAATAGTTGCAGGTGTGATATGACATTTTTCAACACCCTCCACAATGTTCCACTGTCCTTTTGCAACCAATACATGTTGCATCATATAAGCACACAATGGGTAGTTGGTACCATGCAACTTATCTTCAATAGCCAACATACGAAATACATCACTGATTTCAGCCATGGCGGGTGACTAAAATACCTTGATGTAGAAAATTGACTATATCTGAAAAAGTTGAACGGAACTGCCCAAACGAGTTTTGCTAAACCTCTAGCAGACTTGGAGATGCTTATACTAGTGAACCGAAATAGATATATACCTTTGGCACAAAAAGATGAAATAGCCTGCACATGCGCTGCGAACCAAATTTCGTGCGAATCTAAGACTACAACCGGAGAGGTGTAGACGACGCCCTAGATGAAGCGGCGACCTTCTCTGATACCAATTGTTGGAGTTAGACGTCTGCGGAAGCACGTGAATAACACAAGGAAGAAGAAGAAGCTTGGAGCACAACACACAATAATGAATGTATTACTAGAGAATGTACAAAGATAAGTAGCCGATTAGGGCCATAGGCCTATATACAAGCTGGGAGGAAAAATTTTCTAAAGAGGGAAAAAAGTGCCCTGGCGGTCCTAGAGTGTTCACACACATCACTACCGAAATATATCAACAAAATCTAAAGCTAGGAGGAATCTCATGGATGAAGGGAGCCAAAATGCTAGAATTTATTTGGAATTCAAATTCAAATCATTCCTAAGCTTTTTGATCACTTTTAGGTGATGATTCAACCATATTCAAATTAAAATCATGTATAAAAAGGTTGCCTTCTAATCGCGACATGAGTGAGCCTTCCTGTGAGCTTTGAATAGACTTTATGAGCTCTCATTATACTTAACTTTAAGTGAGCATAGTAATCCACAAATTCCTTTTATCGTATGTGCAATATCAATACACATTATGATTCATATATCTTGAGTATTCATTCTTTGTTTGTTGCTACAATATCTTGAAGTACACAGTCAACTTGTGTGGTTGATTAATCTGGGAGTGAGTATCCAATTTCCAAGATTTCACTTGGTTCACTTAGATAGGATTTTTGTGAGTCTAGTACAAAGTTTTGTCAACTTTAGATGTGTAGATTTTAAGCTATGAAGTCTTGGGTATGATTGCGTCTGCAGTTCATATTCTTCTTCAAAAATCGAGGTGACCCCCCAAACTTGCTATACTTATTGCTATATATATAGTGAGGCTAAATTCATGAAATAATTTACTTTATTTAGATTGAAACTCTAATTGAATGTATGCAAAAGCTTTCTGGAAAGTTTGTACCAGGTTGTGAGCTCTAAGCTTTTTACTGAGAGCTTCACTTCCTGAAATAGAAGGTTTTCTAAATCTTGTGAAGCGCAAACTCATCTATTTTGATACAATCATTTGATAGCGATCTTCCAAAGGACTTAGTGGCTCTTTATGTACCCAAAGCTAAGGAAGTATATAAGACATTCTAGAAGCTATCTTGGCTGTGTTGAGTAGGCTTTTGCCAATATCACTCATCTCTATCTATACCCCATCATCTCTTCACAAGGTGAAGATTTATTGATACGAATCTTTAAAAAGTGGAGGATGGAGAGGGTCCTTTGTGTGTGTGTTTATGTGTGTTCTTGTTTCAAAAAATTCATACTTACAAGGAAAGTAGATCGAAGATAGAACTCTTAAAAACCAAAACAAACTTCCAATTAGGTTCATTCACAAGACTTTTGTAAGTTATGCGTTTTCTTGCTCCAAAATGCTAGAATGATCACTTAGAATGATAAACATGGACAAAATATTCTAGAATGATCACTTAGAAATTCATAAACATGGAATTTCTTGATCGAAGAAGTACCATGTATTTGAGTTCACTAGTGGAAACGCTATTGGCTCATAGCTTGTACTAATACTAGAGCCATATTACTTGTCATGGTTTCTCACGAAGGATTCCCAAGAAATTCAAAGGAGGATCAATTAGTAACCACTCTTAAGTATGGGATCAATTTTCAAGGCATAGAACATATAGAAAGAATAATGGTAAATTCTTGGGGGGCACAATATGAAGAAAGAAGACAAGATATAAGACACAATTATGCGTTCTAGTGTTTCTTCTTTGGGATGTTTTGTATGCAACCTTAAATTCACAATGCATTTGATTTCAATGCTTACTTTGATACGATTTACACATGTACTAGAGAGGTTTGGTGGTGAGTCTCCAAATGATATACGTTTTCAGCATTCGTAGGGAATTCTAGAAAGGTTTTCATGTATATGGAGATGAATATCAAGTTGAGATCCCCCTCAAATAGTGCCAAACGGTTATATGATAGAAGTTTTTACAAATTACAGAGTAGCCCGAACTGAACCATCTTTTGAAAAGGAAGAACGTTGCATTTTGCCCAAAATACAGCCTTCACAAACATGTTTTTCGGGTGCCTCAAGTTTGGGCAAAGAGGACACCATTTCAAATTTTTACAGGCATAACAAACTAGCAACATTCAGATGACCAAAGCGTGCATGCCAAAGCTTTGCATCTGATATAGCCTAAGAATCATGTACTGCACATGCCAAATCATTTAAAGATCTTTCATAGTCTATGAGTTTATATAGCCCATGACATAAAATGCCATAAGCAATAATCACATCACCATTTGAAAGATCATGAACTGTATATCTATCATCAATAAATTTCACAACCAAGCCAATCTTGGCTAATGCAGAAACTGATAACAAATTTTTCTTGATCCCTGGCACAAACAAAGCATATGACAAAGTGAAAGAACTACCATCAGCAGTAGTCAAAATGATCTTACCAACTCCCATAACAGGATAAGAGGAGTTGTTGGCGCATGTAACAGTATTCCATATAGGGACACACTCGAGTGAAGAGAAGAAACTGCGCTGCGAGGTAATATGTTTGGTCGTCCCATTGTCAAAGTACCAAACATCTGAGTCTACTGTAGACATGCACTGCTCATGAGAAGATGGATCAAAACTGCAAACAGTAGTAAATGCCCATTGTTCTTCTTGCACAAGATTAGCAGACTCTATTTTTGGCGTAGAGGTTTCTGCAACAACCATTCCAACCTCTTTCTTCTTTGGATTTTGAAAGTTTTGGATCAACGCTGCATGTTGTTTGGATCCAAGGTAGAGACATGAAATTTGTTTTGCACCCCACCACCTTCTCAAAGAAAAGACTTAGATTGTGTGGTAGGCCCATCATTGAATTTTTTTGTTACTAGTCAAAACATGACATCATAGCCTAGATCGATTGGAAACACCTTTTTTTTTTCAAGCTTCATGATAAAAAATTTTAAACTCTAGAATGTTTTAACACATTCCATGAGATTTCAATGGGATTTTCAAAAGAAGTGCCAACATGAGGGCTAGCAACATGAAAAGGTGCATGTTCTTGGGCTATGTGATACTATGTCAAAGAAGATGTATGTTGAATAACTACGTTTTTGCTGTTTTTTTTTCTTTTTTTTCCACAAAGGAGTTTACTCTTAAAATCTATTCTTCTTGAGTTTGAATGGGTTTGGAACAAGGTTTGTACAAGTCTTTCTCCCAAAGGCATTCAACACAATGATCTTACTACTTTTTCTTCATGCTCTTAATGGAAGTTGAAATTATAAAGAAAGAGCATGAGGTCCTCTCACTCTCATTCTATATTCCTCTTCATTTTGACACCTCATTTTCTTAAGCGACCAAGTCAAGTTGCAATGAAGAATTATTCATGAAGTAGGTGGATTCTTTAAGGGATTGATGATGTTATTGTTGCCCTCTGGTTCATCCATGCATTATGATGTGTGCCACGTGAACTCAAGGACTAAGAAAAATGCAAGCATCAGATACGACGTGTGCGATGTGAACTCAAGGATTATTCATCACTGAGGGGCGTAATGTGTGTGTGTGTAAGAGAGAGAGAGAGAGAGAGAGAGAGAGAGAGAGAGAGAGAGAGAGAGAGAATAAAGCTTTTGAAATGCTCCCGTGTACAATAATTCTTAGGGAGGTTGTTTTCTTGTGCGTGCTTGTAGTAGAACATTGCTTTATAATATTGGTTGCAAGGTCCACTCTTCTAATTTGGGGGATCCATTTCCTTACCTGCGTAAAGCATGTAATCCATGACAATGGTTATGAGACTTGTGTTGTAAAGCCATAGCCAAGCTCAGAGAGAGCAACAAAACAGCATAACTTTTGTCATGGACGAATAGAAGGTGTTGCTCATACCCATATTGTTCAAACAAGGCAGAAGGGGTGGAATTGAGCAAATGCCACATTGAATAGACATTGAAGTTCATGTTTCAAGAGAGGCATATAATATCATATGATGGTTTATCATCATTCAAATGCATATAATATCATATGATGGTTTATCATCATTCAAATCTATAGATATCACCTAATGGTATATCGTTTTTTCTTAGAGAAGCGCTTTAAATTAATAAAAGGGGAAAAAATGTTCGAGCCCGCATAGCTTAGTGGCTGACGCCTTGAAGCTATGGGAGAAAGACGTGAGTTCAAGTCTTGGCTAAACATGTTCATGAGATTCTCATGATGGGTGCCTCTACCTTATGAGATTGGGTGTGTGAGTGTGTATTTCCAATTCACTGTACTCTCAAAAAAAAAAAAAAAAACTGGAACATGATACAAGAGCACAGGAGATACAAAACAGATTCTGCTTTTTGATTTTTGATTTTTCATAAAGCTTGATTTTTCAAAACAGAACAGCCATAGCTTCTCCGAGCAGAGCTTGCTTTCAGTTGATTTCAAGATCCATCAACAACGATTTTCTGATTTTGAAGATCCAACAATAACGATTTTAGTCACAGGTCGAGATATGGCTTTGGAAGCTTCTTTCACAGCTTTAGTACTTTGACTTACTGTGTTCCTCTTTCTGTGTGGCCCATTTTCCTGCTGCCTTGCAGATCGTGAAAGCATCCTCAGCTATACATGTGCATGGAATCCTTCTATGTGTCCTCTCGTCTCGTCTTCGTCAAGTGGATTGTTCAATGCGCCCCGCTTTTCGAGTGCTGCGAGGGGGCACTTTCTCTCACGACTCACGCCCCACGATAGAGAGAGAGTAGCGACCTAGCAAAAAAGCCGCCACCATGTTAACCCACACAGAATCTCTCTCTCTCTCTCTCTCTGGATAAGCATGCATCGGCTCTTACAAGTGCAAGCGCAGAACTGTATTAGAAGGCACATGCAGGCTACGGGCATCCTCTCAGAAGCAAGTTAGAGATAGACAGAGGGCTTCGGATTCAGAATGGATCGTGCGAGGTTAACCATTCTGAATGCGCTCACGGCTATACTTTGTATTTGCGTCGGAACAGTACATTCCGACACATCGTCTTCGTCTGGCTCAACCGGAGGAGGTACTGACATCAGCCTTGCCGCAGTGGTGGTGACCGTCGTTGTCTTGGCCGTACTCGTAATCTGTGTATGCACTGTCTGCATGAAGCGTTAGCAAGTGGAAACTTCACACGTGCGCCTATTTCAATCGTCCTTTCCCTTAGCAGCTCTAGTGCCTTCATTACGTTCAATCTTTCTGCACGTTCCATGACAAATTTGCAGACTTTTGCCGTATTAGGGTTTCTCCATATCTCAGGTACTGTCCCAGCAGAGAGAAATAACTGTACAGAGAGGATCATATGCAGGAGGATGAGATGCCGTTCTCTCTCTCATTCTTACACACAACCACACATACACGTGCTATTGACGGTGCTGTATGCCATGAAGCCCGGCCTGTCAAAGCGCCAGATACTATGTCCCTAAACGATTCTGCATATCTTCCTCGCGCCCGTTTTTTTTTCTCCCCAAAATTCAGACGCAGTTGTACCTATTGCAGTCTAATCTTGTTTAGCTTATGAGTCCGCGAGAACAATCTGGTTCTGCTACACTTTGCAGGTGTTCGGTTCTTGGGTTATACTGCGTACGATTAGCTTAATCTTATCATCCTTGTGATGCTGTTGATGGATCTTCCAGTCGAATTCTCGAGATTTATGATTGATTATGGCATTATGCTAACAGCAGCTAAATATTTCTGATGCATCTCTATTCGAGGTATGTAGAAGAGAGCTTCTTGAAGATTGATGAAGGGTATGGCTTTTACATGCAGAGATGTATTGTTCATTAAATTGGGATCATATCATTGTCTTGTTGTATATCTGTCATCAGCTTATGCATCTGTAATCAAATCATGTAGGCCGATGGTTGGAGGTTATCTTACTATGATACTTATTGCTGAAAATTGAGTAGGATGATGATCTGGGCGTAAATCATGATCTGTAAAGTTGAAGGTGAGATTATCCAAAATTATTCAAGCTTATGTTTTTTCCAGCTGCAAATCTATCATGCATTGAATGGTGCTTATAATTCATTGAGTTGGTGTTTTGAGTTGCATGATTCTCTACACATGAAGTTGATTCTTATGAAGTCATTGAATCGTTGAACACAATTTGTAAATGAATAGTTTGAGTGAATAATGTCTCCCAACCATATGGATACTTCGCTGCTTTTTGCTGTTTTTTGTAAAAATGCTTAAGTTTTCATGATATTTTACTCTTTTGCATGACATAACTAGTAGTTGAATCCATTTCTCTCTTCAAATGAAATTCAAGTTGGCGAAGAACTGTTTTTTATTTTATCTCCATGTAGAAAGATAGTTCATTGCCGCACATACAATCCTTTCTCAAAAAGACTATTACTACTATAGGATGTATTTTATAGAATGATTTTGTTTGAGAAAAGTGAGCCTTTCATGAATCAAGCTACTTGTCATTTGGTTTTTCATTATCATCTCTAATCGTAAACGTGCATATAAATGTAAAGACGTCATATGTGATCATGCACTTTTAGTGATCATTATAGAAAATTCAAATTGTGTATACGATTGGTATTGGAGATTGTTATGTAATTAGAGGTTAGGAGGTGGGAATAACCTCCTAACTTTAGTTAGGATAAGAGGCCATGTGGCATCCATGCTCTTAACCACTTACATGGTTGCATGGAGAAAGAGAGATCATTGAGGATATAGTTATTGGATCATGACTTGGGCCCTGGGGCCAAGAAATCTTATGCATCTCTTGGTTTTGGCTTCTTGGAGCATCTTTGTCATCTCCACGTGCGGTCTGAGATTTCACTATAAAAAAGAAAAGATCATCCAAAATAACTTATAATAGTTGGTATCACAATCCTGTAGAGCACTAATATTTCTCATTTCCTTCCTTTTAAGAAGAATTTTAGGAAGGTAAAACAAAGGTGGGAAACCGTCTCTGAAGGGTGCCAACCTACTCCCATAGAGCATTATATTCTGATGTATCTTTTCATTAGACTAGATACTCTTTATATAAATGACTCATTGCTTGTTTCTCTAGAGTGCATGGTATCATCTCCGACTCATGTCGAATGAGATTGAACAAAAATTGACTCTATTATCTCACTATCTAGAAGGAGATTGTCAAATTCATCCAAGCTTTTCTTAAGTTCGTTGACATGAAATACTAGATGAATGTGGTGATTCTCTAGAAGTTGCAACTGATAAGCCATCTTTCCTATTCTCTTAAGTATTGGGAGTGATCCACACTACCTAGAAGATTATTTTGGACAAGGACCCATTTTCATGGTTTCAAACCTAAAAGAAACTCTAAGATATCTTGCTTCAAAGTTGATTTCTCTCCTTTGAGGATCAACTTAAACTCTAGTCGTGAGTCTAAGCACATCATTCATCTCTTCCAAGAAATCCTTGGCATCTTGGACTTTTTGATATTGTCGTTCTATTGCATGAGGAGCTCTTGGTTGAAACTTGTACATAATCATAAATAGACTATGCCCAATGGAAGAGTACTTGACACTATTATATGCAAACTCTAATATAGTAAATAATCTTCCCAACTAGTCTATGGTTCATTTATATATGCTCAAATCATATCCTTTAGGATTTCATTAATCTTTTTTGTTTGCCCATCTATATGTGGATGCTCATTCATACTCAATATGTTGAGTTTGATTTCCAACCTTTTGAAGAGTGCTCTCTAAAAATGACTAGTAAACTTCATATTTTGATATGAGATAATGTGTTAAGGAAGACTTTAAAATTGATAAAGGTGTTCTACAAATAGTCTAGCTAATTTTGATGTTTTCGCTATGCTACATATCAAAGTAAACCTAGCCATTTTGGTTAACTTATCAACAATAACTCAAACCGAGTGGTACCCTCTTTCTCTTCGATAATCCTATGATACAATCCATGGAAATACTCTTCCACTTCTCATCGAAAATATCCAATATGTGTAGAAGACCTCCAATCATCAATCTTTCAGGTTTATTGTCCTAGCATTTAGTGCATTTAAGCAAATACTCTAGGACACCCTTATGAAGTTAGACGAATAAAACTATCACTTAACAAGATCATGATTCTTATTAACTCTTGGGTGTACTGCAATAGGTGTATCATCATACTCATAGAAAAATTTCTTCCTTATCTCTAAATCTTTAAAGACACATAGCTTTCCTTTATACAGTAAATATAAGTCATGGTCACTATAATTCTTCTACTTGAATTATTTTTAAATACCCAACGATAATCCATTCTCATTGGAAACCTATAAATGAGGATCCTCTATTTCAATGGCTTCCGAAATCTTAGATTAGGTAAGATCATTCCTACACTTTTCACTAGTGGACTCAAGAGAACCACTAGTGATCTGAGTAAAACTCAATCAATTGAGCGTAAACATATTGCAGAGTGAATCAACCACAACATTAAACTTTCCCTTCCTATACCTAAGCTCATAGTCAAACTCTTGAAGGATTTGTGCCCACCGAGCCTTACATGCTTAAAAGTTTGTTTGATTAGGGAGCCACTTAATGCGCTCTTGATCAAACACCATCATATCTTGGAACCATATAAGTAATGATGCCACTTCTCTGAAGCATGGACAATTGCATACAACTCCTTCTCATAGGCTAAGTAATTTTTCTAACATAGATCTAGTTTGTTACTTTTAAATGCTACTTGTCAACCACCTTGAACTAAAACCACTCCTATAGCAAAGTAACTTGTGTCTATTTCAACCATAAATGGTTGATTGGGATATGATATCTGCAAACCTTGAGATGAAGCAATAACTAATTTTAAATTCCTCATACTTTTCTTTTGTTCATTTCCCTAATGAAAAGCTTTTTTTTTGCCTTGAAAGGTGAGGCTTTGTTGGTAGGACAACAAGTATTCATTAACGAATGTGGAGGTTTTATTTTAGCAAGTCATCTCATTTGGTTAACTATGCATGTGATACCATGTGATATCATGTGATGGAATTTAGGAAAGTGTCCACATCAAGGACATTTGGAAGTATCCTATGACATACACCCTCTTGGCCTAGAGGTATATATATGGGTGTAGTTAGTTGGGTGGAGATGTGAATCGCTATCCCATTATGGGATTATATGTTGTGAACTTGACAATTCATTTGACTAGTTCTTGATAGTTTATTTTATTGGTTTAGCTATTGTTGTGTGGACACAACATAGGCTCTCTAAAGTATAGTATCTTGAAATTTCTACCACTCATTTAATTTAACTTCCAACCACCAATAAGTTGACTTCCTATTTATGATGTACCTATTATTTTCCTATAAAAAATTCAAAATATCCCCTAAGAGAATAAAGCATCTTTATTGCAATCTAAATCCACTCTCATAGAAGCCAACCGTTTCCTCAAGTGAGTAGAAAATTAGTTCTGTAAAAAACTTCCTTTGTAAATAAACCCACTAGAAAATAAAAAAGAAGAATCCATCCCTAAATTTTTGGTTATATTTTCTCATACTTACACCTCGTTACCATAGATTCACAATTTAAACCTGACTCTAATTAAATTCAAAGAGCTAGAGACAATGTAAAACATATCCAAGCATGAAAATATTAGAGATACATCGCACCTCATTATAGAAAAAGGCATTAGTGTCATCAGCAAACATTCTTTGCACCATTTGGTTATGCTTGTGGGAAGCATAAAGCCTTAAATATTACTGTACTTTACTTCATTTTCAACAAGAAAATTGAGATCATCCATGGTAATAAAAAATGGCAAAGGAGTTAGAGGGTAGCCTTGCATGATAGACTTTTTCAGCTTAATGGGTTTTGAAATACTTCCATTGATATTAATGTGGATTGAGGCATTAGCAAGAAGAGATGCCACCATTCTCACAAACCTAGGGCGGAACTCCACATCCTTGAGGGATTGCAAAATGAAGTCCCACTCGAGTCTATCATAAGCCTTGTCTAAGTCAAAATTGATAAACGAAAAACTTTGGTTGGGCTCCTTGGCGAAATCAAGGCCTTTCCAAATGTCCATGATAACATCTAAAATCGACCTTCCTTTGAAGAAACCTTTTTTATCGTTGCTTAATCAGCCAAGGTGATTCGTGATCTCATTAGCAATGTCCTTGGCAATGATCTTGTACCTAGTTTGTAGCATAGTTATGGGCCTCCAATTTTCAATTTTGGTTGTGTTGGGAGGGCTCTAAATCTAAATGTTGCTTTCCACATAAGATTTAGAGGACCAATGAGGGAGTCTTTAAAGACCTTGAAAAACGTATTAGTGAGATCATCAAGACAAGGGCTCTTATCGGAGGGAAGGGAATTGATCATGGCCTCAATTGCATCTATCAGAAGTGGTCTAAAAGGCAATAAGCCACAATAAGCAAGATCTTCTTGGATCTAACTCTTGAAATGTTTTCCATACATTCATTTCTTTGATTGAAAGAGGAGATGCCATGTCGAGGAGTTCCATAAAGTGTTGCACTATATGGTCCTAATTCTCCTTCTTTGTCCTACATTCAGCACCATTGTTATTGATGAGATTGGGAAGAAGTTTGTTGAACAATTTCGTCTTTAATGTTCTACATATTTATTTGGTTGTTTTGTCTAGTTTTCATGCCCACCACTCTTTAAAGAAGATGAAGCCCCTCTTTTGATAGATTTATTCTTCCTATCTTAGTTTAATCCTTACTTTGAATATGTCTTTTTGAAGATGTTGATTTTCCTTTGTTGAATTCTTCTTCAAGCCTTGAGAGCCTTCTATGAGCCTTTCTCTTCTCTCCTTCCTTATCCCCTAGGTCTCAATTTGGTTTGGTGTACAATACTTTGGGTTGCCTTAACCATATTATTCTATCATCTAGCCAACGAGGCGGTGTTGTGAAGAGCTTGAGACCATACCTAGGTAATTTCCCTGTGGATGGAAGGCAACATGAATACTAAAGAGTCCACATTGAACCATGAAGCTTTCTTCCTAAATGATGGGCCCGAGAAGCAAGCCATGTAAGGAAATTGATTAGAAACCACAATGTCCATTTAGAGGGGCATCATTTGAGAACCAAAGCAATTAATTATATCATGTGAATAATAACACTTGTCAAGTTTAGCTTTACAGAGATTAAATCTCCCTAGAGGTTAGACCATGAATATCTTTGGTAGTTCTTGAATTATGTCAAGTCAATGCTAAGATTTAGGTGATTTGAGTGATCTTTTTTAGTACCATCAGTTAGAAGACCTCTATGATCCCATCTATCAACAACCAATTCGACCATGTTGAAGTCATCCATGTTAGATATGCTCAATACTCCACCCTCAAGGGACCAAAAATGATCCATGGTGCTCTAAGTTGTAAGTCCCCCATTATGCGGAGAAGCGATTCTGAGAGCTCGGACATTTGTGGAACCCTAACTTCTAAGTTAGATGAGGTTTATGTGTGACCATTGATGGTTATAGACGATCTTTGTGAGCCTAGCCATTAGGTTGGGTAGGGCATAAACTTTCGGGCCATTGGGTTGCCATTCAAGGCAAAAATAAAGGCCCTATGGCATCGTGTGGCTTCCCCATAGAACCTTAATGGGGGGAGTGCGGAGGGGGGTTTGCCCCCTTCAGTGGAGTCCATGGGGCCTATCTCCTTGGCCCGTAGGGCCAAGACGGTAGGACTTCTGGTCGTGGAGATATTGACAGATTGTATATTCTAACGACTATTTTGTATCTCCCAACTACGTTTATCTATACCAACTCCCCTTGTAAAAGCTATATAAGCATGGTCGAGGTTGAGCTTTACACAACATTGCACACTAGTAAACCCTTCATCTAGAGTCTATCTAGATCACCATCTAAGCTCCACATTGGGAGCACACAGGTGGATAGCATCATCATTGTAACTGGATTACACTTGGCAATATGAGAGTTTGAGTTCTCTATCTCTTAGTCTTTGTCTATCTTCATGTGTGTTTTTCTCTCAACTTTCTCTATTGGTCTATTCCGTTGTGCTAATATTTTCTTACGTGCCATCAAAACTTAGGAGGCTTTGAGTAGTACAGAAGCAAATATGTAGAGGTTTCTACAAAAAAAGAGGGAAGATTTCAAGTATCACATCATCATCTACAATTGGGAATCAAGTTGCTTCATAAATAAGAGTAGATGAAGCACAGACCAGAGAAGCAATGATGTTGTTCATCCAAACATTACGGATATGACCACCAGCCTTCACAGAAGGTAAACTTGATGGTACAAACTACACCGTATGGAAGTTTAAAATCACATCTATCATTCATTGATATGAGCTTCTGGAGATTGTCCTTGGGACTGATCATGAGCCCCAAGAAACACGATCCAAATAATCTTGGTCAAATAATCTAGGTTGAATAATCCTAGTCAAATAATCTTGGTCCAATGATTCCTCCTGATGCTGATCTTCTACATGCTTGGAAACAAGGCATGTGAAGCATGGAACATATTAAGAAATCAACATGAATCTCGTAATCAAACATGGATTCAAAATTTGGAGAAGTAGCTAGCAGTAGAAAGGTTTGCTGATGGGGAGACTACAGATGTGTTTATCACTTGCATAAAGAATCTACGAGATCAAATGGCGAAAGCACATGTACAAAAGTCAAGTGAAGAGCTAGCTCGTCATTGTCTTCGAATCTTTCCACCTAAATTTGATGGTTTGGCCATTGCTCTTAATACTCAAATCTAACCTCAACCACTAAGTTTTGATGAATTCAGTGCCTTACTCATGGAGGATGAGTTGTGGCTCAAGGCTTATCACGTGGAAGGAGATAAGGAAGAGAGCTCATAGCCTCATACACATACTCTCATAATCAAAGAGAAGGACACACAAGTAAAGGTAGCTCCGAGAAGAAGGTGTCTGCATATGACCATAGACATCACCCTAAACAAGCTATAATTTTTGAGTTGCTTGTATTGAAACATCTTTTGGGAAGGAGGAACACTACATTTTGTCCAAAATATAGCCTTCATCGACGTGCTTACTAGGTTCCTCAAGTTTGGGTAGAGAAGACTCTATGTCAGATTTTTGCGACCATAGCAAACTAGCAACATTTAGATGAACAAAGCATGCATGCCAAATCTTTGCATCTGAGATACTCTGAGAATCTTGAATGTTGAGTCATTGATAGATTTCGCATAGTCTATGAGCTTATATAGCTTGTGACATAAAATGCCAGAAGCAATAATAACATCACCATTTGACATATCATGAAATATACATCTATCGTCAACAAAATTTGACAATCAAGCCGATCTTGGATAATGTTGAAACTGACAATATATTTTTCTTGATCCCTGGCACAAATAAAGCATCTAACAATGTGAAAGAACTACCATCAGTAGTAGTCAGAATGATCTTACCAACTCTCATTATAGGATAAGAGGAATTGTTAGCACATGTGACTATATTTGTTGTAGGGGCAAGATCAAGTGAACTGAAGAAACTACACTACGTTGTTTGGTTACCCCACTGTCAACATACCAAACATCTGAGTCTACTACAAATATACATTGTTCATGAGAAGATGGTTCATAGCTGCAAACGTTAGTAAACACCAATTCTTCATTTTGCACAAGATTAGCAGACTCTCATTTAGGTGTAGAGGCCTTTGCAACAATCATTCGAGCCTATTTCTTCTTTGCCTCTTTTGCAGCCAATTTTGGACAACGCTTTATTACATGATCATTTCTTTTACAGTATTTGTAGAAATATTTTTTCTTTTTTGTTTTCTTCTCATCTTTGTCTTCCCTTTTGTACTACACAAAATTAGTAGATGTTTGATTACTAGTAGATGAACTCCATTTACCTTTTCCCTTCCAATTGTGTAAGAAAGCTTGGTCTACAACATGCATAATGGACGTATTTTTCCTAGACAGGTCTTCCTAGTCTACTACAAATATACATTGTTTATGAGAAGATGGTTCATAGCTGCAAACATTAGCAAACACCAATTCTTTTATTTTGCACAAGATTAGCAGACTCTCATTTAGGTGTAGAGACCTCTGCAACAATCATTCGAGCCTATTTCCTCTTTGCCTCTTTTGCAGCCAATTTACCTTTTCCCTTCCAATTGTGTAAGAAAGCTTGGTCTACAACATGCATAATGGACGTATTTTTCCTAGACAGGTCTTCCTAGTCTACTACAAATATACATTGTTTATGAGAAGATGGTTCATAGCTGCAAACATTAGCAAACACCAATTCTTTCATTTTGCACAAGATTAGCAGACTCTCATTTAGGTGTAGAGGCCTCTGCAACAATCATTCGAGCCTATTTCCTCTTTGCCTCTTTTGCAGCCAATTTTGAACAACGCTTTATGACATGATCATTTCCTTTATAGTATTTATAGAAATATTTTTTCTTTTTTGTTTTCTTCTCATCTTTATCTTCCCTTTTGTACTATGCAAAATTAGCAGATTTTTTATTACTAGTAGATGAGCTCCATTTACCTTTTCGCTTCTAACTATATAAGAAAGCTTGATCTACAACATGCATAATGGACCTACTTTTCCTAGACAGGTCTTCCTCCAATAAAACAGAGACCAAATCCTCAAATGCTAAGGCATTGTGATTGCCTTTCATCATCAACCAAAGAGTAGAAGCAAAACTCTGATATGAATTAGGAAGACCATGAAGAAGGGTCTGCACAAGTTAAGTGTCTTGCAACATGTCATCTATAGAAATAAACTAATGTTTCAAGTCTTTGATCTTTGTAAAAAAAATATCTATAGATTCTCCTTCATTCATATGCTAAATCTCCAATTATTCTTGGAGGTAAGCAATACGAGCCTAATTTCTTACCTGACACAAAGTGGTAAGTGTATCCCAAGTATCCTTTGTTGTTTTGCAAGAGTGAATATGAGGGATAATGGAATGTTTGATAGACAAATCTATCAATGCATATGCCTGAGCATCTCCGCCATCCCAAAGAAGTTTCTCTATAGTAGTTGCAACAAGAATGGTAGCACAAATAGGAATTTGAAGATCATCATCTTTAAGGCAAGTACATCACCTTCAACACCTTGCACAATGTTCCACAATCCTTTTGTTATCAATACATGATGTCTCATATATGTCCCTAATGGGTAATTGCTACCATCCAACTTATCCTCAATAAGTAAGATATGAAATACATCATTCCTTTCATCCATGGCCATTGACTAAATTACCTTGATGCAAAAAAATGATAGTATCTCAAAATGTTGAATAGAACTACCATGTCAAGCTCTGCTTTACTTGTAGAAAACTTTGAGGTGGTTGTATTGGTGAACCAAAATCTATATATATGTTTGGCACAAAAGGACAAATTATCTGCATAGGTGCTATGATAGCATTAGGTGAAAAAATGAACCCTGCATGGGCCTTGTAAGGATCCCTAATTTTTAGGGATTAAGCTTAATTCTGTTCTTGTTTAAGGGGACAAAGTGCATTGAATAGGGCACTTTTTAGTAAGCTGGAGTAGGCTTTTTTTTAGGCTTCAATAGGCCTCTCTCTTTCTTATTCTAGAGAGAGAGAAAGAGAATCTACTTTCCACATCATCAAACTCGTACATGTATTTGAATAAAAAAATGATTTTTTTTAAAAAGTCTCATTTTCAGTGTATATTAACTCAAAAGAGCCTATTTTTTAATATATATGTCAGAAGTCACTTTTTTGGGCCCATTTTCTGAAGTTTCTTTTAAAAAAAGTATAATTTTCAAACTCCCTCTAAAAGTAAGTGCCACATCATCAAATCCGTGACTATGCTTCCCCCAAAAAATGACTTTTTTCAAATTTCATCATTTTCAACCATACTCAGTGGAAAAATACACTTAAATCCATACACATACAAGAAAACACATTTTTTGAGCAAAACATATGCTTTAGACTCCTTTCCAACCGGTTTTTCATCTTTGTTTTTGATATTGTTGGTCATTAGCAAAGATGGTATTGACATGTATCACAAACTTCACAGTAGAACGTCCTCATGCTCCTGCATCAACAAGTATCCATGTTCGTGTGCCTAGAGAGTTTGCTCCAAATACATGATGCAACAATGATGCCAATTCTCAAAATGAAAGTCGTGCAGCTGGAGAAAAAAGTATTGATCTTTGGGCTCATGGTTCACTATATCCTCTTGATCCAATATCTTCTTACCATCCAACATTCCATAACCTCTCAACTTTACTTTAGTTCATTGGTGCGGGTGAAGCTGGACTATTAGGTTACTGCAAGCGATTATCTACACATTCACTTGCTACTGCTAAGTATTGGTTCCAACAATATCACATCCATCATATGAGGGTGGTCACTTTAGAAAGCACAATCATATCATTACAAAAACAACTTGTAGATTTGGAACAAGATATTGAAGCAAAACAAAGCACAATTTCAAAGTTAACTACCAATCTCTAGCAGCTGAAAGAGACTCCACTTGGTATGAGACATAGGAAAAGAGCATTGTCATCCTTTGAAGCTCTTCCAAAAGGTGGTGGAGCACGCAAACGACGTATATATGCAACAAGGTGAGTGTTTGTTTTATTTTTATATGTTTTAATGAAGATTTGTAATGGAATCTTTCATTGTGTAGGTCATTTATTCAAGACATAACTGCTTCATTAACAACACAAGACCGATTCAAGCTGATGAGTTGTATAAACACCAAAGAAATCACTTCTGCTTTAGACTCACGCATAGGAAAGTGTATTAGAGTTGTTGTTGAAGCTGAGTTTTCAAAGAAGTTAAAACATCTTATCACAGTGCAAGATGTGCAGGCAATATGTGACGAAGCGGGCATCAGTAGAAATGGGTATACTGCAATGTACACACTTCTCAGGCAAGCCTTATAATCACAAGGTATTTCTCAAAGTATATTTCCATGCCCATATAAAGTGTCTATCAATAAAAAAACTTCAAATGAGGATGTGACTCGTACTATTGGACAATATTTATTCATAGAAAAAACTATGCCTGCCTCTGTTTATCATCCAAATATTCCCAAGAAGCAATCAAAAATCCTATCTACACAAGGATTTACCTACTCTAAATTCAACAATATATTTGTGGATCTTCAGAAGCTTCAACAAGCAATGGTTCACTTTTATAGTTCAACAATCAAAGGTACCCCTACTACATTTTATTTGGTGTTGAAGTTTTATTGCATTCAAGTGTCATATTCAGATAATGTTTTCTCTTTTGTGCAGACTATAATGTTAAGTTAAAGTTCATACTGAAGCTTGATGAGTGTCAAATCATAAAGGGTCGGTGACTAGAAAGGTTGAGTGTGACGCTAATGAACGAAATTATGGACCATGCAACGAGTGATGAAACTTTAGGAGGGAGGGACCATTTGACTTACAATGTGCAATCAGAGAGAGATATCTGGTGGTCAGGTGCTATAGAAGTTCCCAAAGAAACAAATAATGTTATTTCATGGATTTTTAGTAGGACTCCATGGATTACGGAAGTAATCTCTTCTCAAATACATGGGCAAAAGCTTTTTGTAGATGATATAGGTGATTTTGAGATAGAATGGCATTTGGATGGGGACCTTAAGAGTATAAAATGCATGTTGGGTTGTAAACAAGGAGCATTTTCTCTCTATCCTTGCCCATATTGTACACAAGGTTACAAAGGATCTAAGAGACAGTCTAAACATGCAAGGGCATTGACGAGAGTTGATGACTCTGAAGAAATTGATGAAATAAACTCATCGAATAACAGGGAATGGGAGATATCACTTTTGAGGTGTCCAATGTTACAGGAACCAACTCGTGATAAAATAAGCAATGATTGGAACCCCATTATCCCATTTCCATTAGTCAATGTTCACTTTTGTACTTTGCATGCATTCATGAGGATCTTTGATAGGCTTTTAAAGCTCCATGTTGAATATGCATTTGCAATGAAACCACTAGAGAGGTCTACAATAGCAATCCAAAAAATAGAAGATCTTTTGAATTCTATAGGTTGTCATGGTGGCCACGTATCTTTAGTTGTTAAGAAGTATAGGTGAGTCTCAAGAGATTTTACAACAATTTTCAATGATCGGGAAGAAGGCACGACGTTTCTTTAGAAGAGATGTGAATAGTCAAGATGATGGGAAATGGGAGCTTTGGAAGGACCTCTGTTCAATTACAACAGACAATGATAGTCAGGTTGATCTCATTAACAAGCGAAAGAAGGTTTGGTCATCGTTCGATCAATACATTTGATGTGTTTGGTTTCCACTAATGCTTCACAACGCGAATTATTCCAAGTGACTTTGAAGGAGTTTACAGAGTCATTCATCTTATCTTGGGGAGAAAGCAACATTACACATTACATAGTAAGTTTTGCTTACATTTTTTTATTTAGTCTTAAACACTATGTGTATATCTTATTGACCAGATCATAGCATATTCTTTTTTCACATGGAGCATATTTTATGAATCGATATGGGTCACTGGACATTTTTAGTACACAAGGAATGGAGAAGTCACATTACAGGGCTAGATGTGTTTACTTTAAAAACACTCGTCATGGGGGTGATCTACTCCAATCAAACTATTTAGAAGAAATGTTCAATTGGTTTTTTCGTGCGACATTTGCTAGAAAATATGTAATGGAAAAGGCATGTGAGTCACGAATAGCAAAGATTACACGAAAGCTACAACATGATATTGCAAGAGAGAAGTGGATGTCATCGTCAGGACCCGTACATCATGCCCAATGGCGTGCACAAAGAGTCCGCGAGGGTTCTGCTTGGAAATAGTTTCCAAATTCTTAAAATGCATTATTCTTTTCAAGGTTTTTATAAACCCTTTCACTTCAAATAAAATTCTACTATTTTTGTGAATATACTTTTAATGTCTCAAAACTAATTTTTATCCATTTAAATGTGAACAGGACAATTCTTAAGTGAAAGCCTATAAATAGAGGTGTCCTTCCTCATTTTACCACTTTACAACCTAAGAGAATGGCACGCACAAAGCAGACTGTTAGGAAGGATCATGTTGTCTACCCTAGCCATGTACAAGGTACTCAGTGCCCAACGTGGATGACACCCCACAAGAAGCGTCGAACCACAAGCCACTCTTCAAGACGAAACTCGGATGCAGGGACACAGTCCGGTAGCATTGCATCGTGGGGGGATGAAGCTTCACCAAAGAGAGATGTATCCCAAGAAATGAATTATTCCCCTTCTGCATCTGATGAGGAGCCCCCAATCAGAACACCAATCAAGGCAAGGCCCAAACAACGAGGACATAGATGAGTTGTGATTGAGACATCAAATTTATCGAGTTCCTCAGATGAAGAAAGTATAAATGAGCCACCATGGAACAATAATGATATCCCAGTGAACCATTGAGTAACACAAGGAGGCAAGACACTCCCCCCAAGACAAGGACAAAGACCAACCGATGAAGAAAGAGAGCAAGGTCGGGCAGAGGAAGTAAATGATGAGGCAGGACCATCTAGACATCCTCCAAGAAGAAAGAAGAACTATCAACCACGTCATAGACCACAACGACCACAACCCAACATCCCCCCAAATGCAAGAGCACCACAAAGGCGCAGAAAGCAAAACAGAGCCTTTGCGGAGATTCGACACTATCAAAAGTTTGTGGAGCTTCTTATTCCACGAAGGTCATTTGCAAGAGTTGTGAAGGAAGAGATCCAACGCTATTGCGCTGGACTTCGTATCCAAGGGATAGCCATTGAAGCTCTCCAAGAAGCTGCAGAGGTGTATCTTATATCAATGTTGGAGGACTCTAACCTATGTGCCATTCATGCAAAGAGAGTGACAATACAACCTAAAGATTTGCAGCTAGCTAGGAGAATTAGAGGGAATAACCATTAACCATAATTTGTACTCCCTTGTTTGGAGAACCTTTTGTATATCCCATATGATGAATATTTTGTAAATCCCAAATGATGAATATAATCTTTGTCTTCTCATATTTGCTCTCCCAAGTGTTTATCTCTTAGTGTAAATGTTTTGAAGTTTATTTCTCCTATGTTTGTAGGTGTGTTTTTCCAGTACCTCTTTGAAGTGTTTTTCATAGTTGTATCATTCTTTTTTCTGTACTTGTTGTAAGTGGTAATGCTATTTAATGCATTTCATGGCCAAGAAATGCCAAAAAAAGGCCTGCCACAGAAACGTGGGGATGGGCCCTGCAAAAGTTTTGCAGGGCCTATCCCCGCGTTTCTGTGGCAGCCTTTTTTTGGCATTTCCAAGCCATGAAAACACATGCCATGCACATTGGGGCATATGATTGGCCTTGGCTAGAGTGCACTGCATGCTAACCCCTTGACCAATAGCTAAGCAATGTTTATGAACATACATGTACTTATTTACTGCTGCATGCTTATGTGCACCCAGAGGAGTCTTAACTTTCTCTAATTATTGCACATAAGAAGAGTGTTCCACATTTCCCCAAGTGAAGTGCTAATTGAGGGAGATAGACTTGCAATACAGGTAACCTAGTGCATAGCATGGCCTAGGAATGCAAAAAAAAGGCCTGCCACAGAAACGCGGGGATGGGCCCTACAAAATTTTTGCAGAGCCCATCCCCGCGTTTCTGTGGCAGGCATTTTTTTGCATTCCTAAGCCATTGCATGCATTTTGGGCAACACAAATTACAAGAAATAATGGAAAAATATTGATTAAAGTGTGCAAAAGTTATGAGATTGTCAAAACCATAAAGATATAATAGATTCAATGCACATGGAAATTGGAAAAACAAAACATTGGTATTATAAACTTTTTACAATTGGCTCTTGGCCTTGAGCCTCTCCACTACATTCTTTCTTCTCTGAAAAGATAGAGGCAATTGGTAAGTCAAAACTGATTGGGATATTAATTGAGGGTCTGTCAATCCAAGACCCAAAGCTATTCCTATTTGACCTAATATTTTTCCTCTAAAGTTAACTCCTAGGGTAGTAAGGGCAAGGGACTTCCTAACTAGAAATATACAATTGGTCCCTTGCATTATTATAGATAGGCACAAAACTTTACTCAAGGCCTTCATACACCAAGTCATGAAGTGTCCTTGAGGGGAAAAGTCCTTGTGGATTATTACAAAATCTTCCTTTAGCAATTTTCCAATGTATTGTGTCGTTCACTATGACATTTAAAGAGTACTTGATTTCATATGTCCAAGTTACTTGGGACACAAACCTCCCCTTTGTAAAGCAAATATTAATCTTTAATGGAATAATTCTTGAATTTTCTTTAGAAATACTTGCTTCTTCTGTTTGGATTTTATCATGTGCTTTCAAAGCTTGACCATAGCTTGGGTCATCCTTGCAACTTCCTTTCAAAATTGTATAAAACTCAGATTGTTCAACATAGGCATTCGATTTAAGATGTCTATCATTACATTGAAAATTCCCTTCCTATATCGAAGTCCATAATCAAATTCTTGAAGTTGTTCGATCCATCTAACTTTTCTATCCCGTAAGTGTGGTTGGTTTGCAAACCACTTTATGTCCTTTTGGTCGAAGAAAATTGTTACATTTGATCCATACAAGTAATGGTGCCACTTCTTAAGAGCATTTGCTATTGCAAACATTTCACATCAATAGGTAGAATAATTTCAAAAGCTATTGGCGGCCATCTTGGCTTAACACTACTCCAACTTTCTAATTTCAAAAGCTACTAGCAACCATCTTGGCTTAACACTACTCCAACTTTCTAATTTCAAAAGCTACTAGCAACCATCTTGGCTTAACACTACTCCAACTCTAGATGAACTTGCATTTTTTTCTACTTGGAAAGGTTTGTTTGGATCCACAATTTGTAGAATTGGGGTTGAAGCTAAAGCAAGTTTCAAATTTTCAAAACTTTTTGCTTGTTCCTCTTTCCATTCTGACTTTTTTTGGCTTACCCTTAAGTTGATCAATTAAGGATACTACTATCTTGTAATAACTTGAAGCAAACTTCTAATCATATCATGCCAACCCAAGAAAACTTTGTAATTCACAAAACGACTTGCAATCAAGGGTCATATTTTATTTCTTCCATAGATATAAAATTTCCTAAATACTTTACTTTTGGGTTAAAGAGTACACATTTTGATTCTTTATTATAAAGTTTATTTTCTCACATAAGTTCAAAGGCTTTCTTCAAATGTTCCAAATTTCTTTCATAATCTTTACTAGAAGACTAGAATTCTATCAAGGAAATCTATTACAAATATTCCCAACAATGGTTTTAACACTTCATTCATTAAAATTATAAATTTTGTGGGTGCATTTTTCAATGTCAACACGCATCATTAGAAACTTGTACTTACCATACTTGTTTTGAAGCCTAACATGGGGATATCACTTTCTTGGATCCTTATTTGATGATACCCCTTATGTAGAACAATCTTTGAAAAGACTTTGTCTCTCCTTAAGTTGGTAAAGAGATCTTCAAATAGCAGCATTGTAAACTTATTCTTTATAATTAGATTGATTTGTGCCCTATAATATACACATATACTCATTGATCCATCTTTCTTTTATACAAGAAGGATGGGTGCATCCAAGGTGACTAACTTGGACATATAAAACATTTTTCTAGATATTGTTTGATGTGCTTTTGACTTCCACTATTTCAACAAATAAAACTCACTAGGGATTTTGAGATGGCTTGATTCCCAAAAATAGATATGTACCATGGTCAATGTTTCCTCAAGAGGGCATGCATTCGAGTACTTTGATCTTTTTCCTTTACATTTTCTTGGAATCCTTTGAGGATTACTACTATCCTATTGCATATCTAGACGTGAGTGGTCTTCATAGACTTGACATTGATCCCCTCCTCAAATGATTAAGGTGTGTGATATTTAACTTCATTTCTAACTCACATATTAAGCCCTTTAACAAACCATGAAGTTGTTGGAAATCATCTAGATTTTACCTTTTGTTGCACCTTATCCCAAACTTCCTAATTTCAGTCCTCTTCATACTTAGGGAGAAACTCTTTCTTGAATAGGTTCGAAAATTCATTCTAATTTGAGGGTTTCTATTGATTCTCGGAGAGCCTCATACACCATGTATAGGGCTTAGGGCATAATGAAAGACTAGCTTCTACATCCTCACATGTTTGGGAGTATTCTTGAGATGGTCGACATCTTGCAACTTTTCCAACAATGTAATGATGGTGTCCTTATTTTTGTCCTTATCTTCTCATGAGAAGTAAGGAGGTCATATATCTTTCCCTAGGGAAAGAGCCAAAGAATGATTTATACCTATATCTTTCCCTGATTGATTAGAAAATGGAGGAGTCATATGATTCATCAAAATGAGAGGATTCATAGTACTAGCCAAGGGAACTAAAGCTTCCTTGGAAATGGGAAAACCCTTTTCCACATATACAAGAATCAGAGTGATTGCTATAGTATGAGTATGATTACCTGAAGGAATCCTACCTACACCTTGGGGACCTTGAAGTAAACTCAAAATAGCTCAAAGCTTAACTTGAACTCCATCATAGGATCAACAAAGCTCCACAACCTTTGATTGGATATTGGACAAATGCCCAAGACCTTGGCGTAGCACTAATAATCTATGTTCTAAACCTTTCCTCTCATTAGAAGTTTTCCTATTGAATCATGGTTCCCTTAATGAGATTAGTTATATTTTTATATCCTATGTTCAATGCATCTTCTCACATGCAAGAATGGTTCCCTCAATGTGATTAGTTACATACTTTAATCATATGTCCATGCGTCGTTCACATGCAATAGATGACATAGGGATGTGAACAAACATAGTTGCAATAGTACTACTCGTAGAGATCTTGTGGCTTGTAGTTTCTTCCATCGCACACAAGATCACACTTAACTTTGGAATTACTAACATTAAAGTGGTATGTGCAACAAAATCAAAGGAGGATGTAAGATATTCCACAAGAGTAATTCCTCTTATTGATCCATTTGATGTAGACTTAATTCTGCCTTAGGTTGTAAGAAAAATGATAAAGTTAAACACCAAAATTGTCATTTAATTACGCTTGAATTCTTGAATTTTGTTGAAGAGCTTGAGTCCACTGCGTTAAAGTAGAAAAAAACCTCCTCTGAATCTCATGATAACAAGAAGAACTTCCTTTGAAGCATTAGATATAGAGAATAGACTCCTCCTTGAAGATGCTTGGAAAAGGAGTAAGGAAAATGAATTGAGCTTGGGAAAAAGAGAGGATTTCAAGCTTGGAAGAGGGTATATCATGGCATAATATATATATGAGGTTGAGTGGACAAGAAAAATCCTCTTAATTTCCTCCTTGGGAAGAGAATGAGCAAAAGAACATGTATTTTCTCTTAACTAAAGATATGAAAAGAACAAAATTATTTTTGTCTGCTATAGAGAGGATAGATGGTTTATTTTGCACAAGTAGCTAAGGTGGAAGTGAATCAAGCTTCATTTATTCCATATAAGATCCTTGAATGTCTATGGTGTGATTATATAGAGTAGGGTGACTTCCTCTTGCTTCCAACTCCAAAGGAAGGAGTGGAGAGCTTCTTCCTCCTTCGCACAGCACAAGCTAAAGTCCTTTCTTTGACTATTCACAATGGAGGCTGATTTGGGTACCTCCTCTATCTTTTTGTGAGCAGTAAGAGCTAGGCTTCCTCTTATTCCTCCCAAAAGGATGTTCACACCCCTCAGAGTGAGCTTTTATACCAATTTTTTCTCCACAATCAGTTACATTAGCCCAAGTGGTCAGAGAACAGTAAAGAAACCTCATGAACCATGCCAAGGCATTGTCAGTGCTCTGATATCGATTGTAATAAAGTGATAGGTAGGAGATGGTTGAACCACACCCTTGATAGGCAAGAGATGGTTGAACTACACCCTACGAGGAAGTATTAGGAAGTAATCCTCAATAGCAACTTTTGGGGCAAGCAGTTAGCCCATCATACTCCTAGCCGGTAGGTCATTAGTTCAATTTGCACAATCGATATCAGATCCTAGGAAGTAGGCTTGGTCAAGGTGAATTGACCCAATGGACCTTAAAAAAGATGCTTGGACACTCGATCATCTGAAAGGGTAATGAGGTGGCTCTTTGTGAATTATACCCAATAAAGATTGGAGTGTGCACCTTGGATGGAACTTGATTGAGGGTTCAATGTACTTAGCATGGGTGAGAAGGAGGTTCAAGATACTAAGGTTGAAAATAGGGTTCAAGACACTAAGGTTGAAACAAGGCTCAAGAAACTATGCAAGGTTTAGGAGATCAACTCAAGGGTATCTAAGGAGTTCATGATTTGATCATCGAGGCTAGAGGGGTACAAGAGGAGGTTATTGAGGAAAATGATCAACCAAGGGGGGAAGAATGTAATAAAGTGATAGGTAGGAGATGGTTGAACCACACCCTTGAAAAGTAGGAGATGATTAAACCACATCCTAAGAGGGATTAGGAAGTAATCCTCAACCATTGCCTTTCTAGCAAGTGGTTAGTGTTGAGAGTTCCATGCTCCACCCTTTTGTCCAAAGCTAAGTTTCACTCTCATGCAAGTCCACTTATCCCACATGCAAGGGAATTCTCCCAAACTCCATATAAGCAAGGCCTCTCCTTCACTCTCCATAAGTCATTCCACTCTAGCTCATTGCCAAGAGTGTGCTTCCTCTCCTCATGGAGGCTCCATGTTCTTAGAGCATCTTATGTAAGTCATTTCCATTTCCATTTTAATTCATTCATAATGTTTTGTTATCTTTTGTTCCTTCCTCCTTAGCTTGTTACATTTGTGATTGTGGTAGACTAGGAGTAGTCCTTTTTTCATTTCAACATGGTATCAGAGCATAGGTTAACTTTCCTTTTGAGTTCTGCTTTTGTTATCTTCATCATTAGTATGTTTTTTCTTTCTTAATCCCTCCCTCCCTCCCACGTTTATAATAAAAGTGATTTTAAGCACTATTTGCATGTTTTTCTTTAAGCATGATTAGCATCATTATGTTATTCTTGTATCTTCGAGGATTTTTGTTTATCCAATAAAGTGCTTTGAGCACTAGAACGTGTAATAAACACGGCTTATAAGCACTTGATAGGCTCCATTAAAGCTTTGGAAGCTGTCGTTGGATACAATTTCAACTATGCATTCATTCTACCTCATGTCATCAAAGCTTCCAAAGCACTCTTATTGCCACTATCAGATATGAAGTAGCGATGCAGTTGAGTTGTCTAAGAGAGAGTGTTGCACCACTGTTGCAATAAGATGAGGATGTCAATGTGCAGCCACATGGTTACTTCTGTTAGATTCCAGGTCATTGGGTTCAGTGGCAATCCTCATCTCAGCCTGATGGCCAACGTGGACTATTTGTTGGTGGTTGATCTTCATAGAGCCTTGACTCCCTGGTCTGTGAAGCGTTTATCTCTCTAAGGGAAGTCCGAGGAGTAGTGCTTGTGTTTCCATTTTCACAATGGTTCCCCTTCGAAGCAGAAGCTGCCCAGTGTTCAAGCCATGGCTAGATCCAAAGCTTTTGTCTACCAAAATTTCAAGTCCCGAAGAAGAACTCTGTTGAGAAGCTTATGCACAGGTCTTCTATTGAAGCAGACTTTGAATCTACAAAGACAACACCTGTTGCAGCTCGGCGGCATTGGACAGAAACCACTGCACATGTCACCAAATCACCCTCCTTATGAACTTATTTGATCTCAAAATGGAGCCCAACTCCTCTTTGGCCTCCCATCTCAATATCTTCAAGAGTATGTGTACTCAACTTGTTGACATTGACAAAAAGCTTGATGAAGATGTACTTATTGCCTTGCTACTATGAAGTCTTTCCCAGGATTCATATGGCCACATCATTACCACACTTAGGCTTCTTCCACAACCAACCCTTAGCGATGTTGAAGATGCCCTCCTTGATGAAGAAAAGAATCTTCAACACCATAGCTCCTCTCAAGAGAAAGCTTTGTTCAGCAAGAAGAAGCCACCTCATCAAAAGTACAAACCATGTCGCTTCTGCAAAAGAACAAATCAAACCCAAGAAATATGCCAACATTAGTGAAGAAAGAAGTGATGGAGAATCTGATGGGTCCCCCAAGGCAATCGTTTGTAAAGAATATCTCTTTTAAAGCATCTCATTTACACCACCTACCCCATGATGTAAACCCTTTATAAGTCTAGGGATCCCATATGTCCCTAGATCCCATTAAAAACCCCTTGGATTCCATATGTCCAAGTTATGTCCAAGGATCCCATATGTCCTTGGATCCTAAAAACTCATGGACTAAGTGATCCCATATGTCACTAGTCCCCCATATTAAAAACAAAAGGGTCATCACATGGAGGGGGGGTGTTGAGAGTTCCATGCTCCACCCTTTTGTCCAAAGCTAAGTTTCACTCTCATGCAAGTCCACTTATCCCACATGCAAGGGAATTCTCCCAAACTCCATATAAGCAAGGCCTCTCCTTCACTCTCCATAAGTCATTCCACTCTAGCTCATTGCCAAGAGTGTGCTTCCTCTCCTCATGGAAGCTCCATGCTCTTAGAGCATCTTATGTAAGTCATTTCCATTTCCATTTTAATTCATTCATAATGTTCTGTTATCTTTTGTTTCTTCCTCCTTAGCTTGTTACATTTGTGATTGTGGTAGACTAGGAGTAGTCCTTTTTTCATTTCAACAGTTAGCCCATCATACTCCTAGCCGATAGGTCATGAGTTCAATTCCCACACTTTTCTAGGGTCCAAGACACCTAGGTTGCAAATAGGGTTCAATAAACTATGTGAGGTTGAGTACATCAATTCAAGGGACCTAGGAAGTTCAAGAGCTGATCATCGAGGCTAGAGGAATACAAGAGCAAGTCATTGAGGACAATCATCAACAAGGGGGGGATAATGTAATAGAGTGATAGGTAGGAGATGGTTGAACCACACCCTTAGAGGGAGGATGAGGAAATAATCCTCAACCATGGCTTTCAGGACAAGTGGTTAGCCCATCACACTCCTAGCTAGGAAGTTCTGAGTACAAATCTCCCATGGTGCTTTACATTGGTATCAAAGAATAGGAAGTAGGCTTAGGCAAGGTGGATTGACCCAATGGCCTCTAAAAAAGGAGCTTGGGCACTCTATCATGTGAAAGGGTACTAAGGGAGAAGGTGATGCTTTGGGAGCTCTCTCCAAGAGAGATTGGGATATATGTCTCAATTTGTAGGTCGGATTGACACATGTAAGAATATAGCATTGGAAAGTTCTCAAAATGAGCCTTCCAAATCTACGAAGGTACTTAGTAAGTGGAAAGCCCTTGGGATACCTTGGGTGGAATTTTATTGAGGGTTCAAGATACCAAATATGGTTGAGAAGGAGGTTCAATATACTAAGGTTGAGAATAGATTTCAAGACACCAAGGTTGTAAACAAGGTCCAAGAGACTATGCAAGGTTGAGGACATCAATTCAAAGGATCTATGAAGTTCAAGAGCTAATCACCAAAGCTAGAGGGGTACAAGAGCAGATCATTGAGGACAATGATCAACGAAGGGGGGGGAAGATTGTAATAGAGTGATAGGTAGGAGATGGTTGCTCCTATATTTCATTCAACTAGTGCCACAACACAACCTCCATGTAAGATTGATGATTTGATGCTTGCTCAAATCCCACCTATTCCTCACATATATAGCCTCCCTGAAGGGGTAGTTAAACTAGGAAAGAGGCTACATATCTATCATGTGTACAAGTTCTATAGACTTCACTTGAGTGCTTAGTGATGTGTCTTGTTCAACTTAATTTAACTCAGATGGATTCTTCTAGAAGGCCGTGGAGTTTTTGGTGAAGACATTCACTCATGTCTCTCATAGCATTTGAACCCAAGACCTTTTCCTTCTCATCCTTGAGACTTAACCACTAAGCTAAGTTACTTGCTTGGATTTACTCTAGAAAATCTTAGGCTTGACTTAAGCTGCCACTTTAGAACATGTCTCGTGTCAGATTCTTTTATATCTATCTTCTATGAAAACCCTTTAAGGTTAGATGAACATAAATTTCACCTTCCACGGACTTAATTTATTGTTATTCATGGTGCATAATACAAACTTGGAATTCCTCTAACTTTCATCTTTACTTCCCTTTAGATAATTCTAGAAGTTGGCATGCTCTATTTAACCTTATGGTTGCAATCACCTTTTCAAATATTTCATAACCTTTACAAGATCCAAATTTTCACTAACTTAAACATGTCACAAATTTTCTTTCTGAGCTTAAGAAGATCCATCCTTTGATTCCAATTTGATACTTTATATGTGATGTTGAAAGCTTGGGCCATTATGCCTTTTCAACCTCCAATGTCCTTCCTTTGGCATCTTCGAACTTATTTGTATGCCAAAAAAGCATCTGCTCTTATGAAAAATCTAGGATGCCCAAATGCATGGTTGCACTTTCTATCATGGTCAAGAACATATATGGAACCTCTTTTATGCTTACCAAATCACATATGAGATAAGTTTAAACCTTTTCTTTTAGAACACAATGTAAATAAAATAAAAAAAGAAGTTATAGAGGTCTCTAGTAGGGCTAGACTGAACCCATCCTCATAAAAAAAATATTACAAACGGTAACATAGGTGCCCAATTACACGCCGACCAGATAGAACACATTCAAAGCAAGGAAAGGACATGACTTAAGTTAGGGAAAATGGCCTCTGAGGCTTCCTCTAGTAGTGAAAACATATAATAATAACTATCCATGGGAAAATGACCTCAAACACAGTTTTAAGCTCATCAAAAGGAACATTTTGTGTTTTTGAAAAAAGAAATAGAGCATTGCAAGTGATTTTTTTTCCTCACTCCCTCCTATTCTCTCTCTCTCTCTATCACACTAAATCATTGTTTTCTTGTTTACTTTCATTTGAAATTAACTCTAATACTTTAAACATAAGATCAGAAAAATAAAGGTGAATGTTACACAAAGACTCTTAAAAAATAAAAGTGAATGTTACACAAAGACTCTTAAGAAACAAGCAGCAACGCTGATGTTAGTGCCTCCTAAGTTGAAACAAACAAAGATGATGTGTTGGAACGTACTATTCCGATGCAAATACAAATTATAACATAGCACGATCCATTCTGAATCCGAAGCTCTCTGTCTCTCTCTAACGAGGGGCACATGCAGCGACGTACGGTGAAGAAAACACCCAAAAGAACATGCATATGGCCACCCTTTTTGTCTTTCTCTCAGCGCATGCCCATAGCCTGCATATGCCTTCTATTACAGTTTTGTCCTTGCAGTTGTAAGAGACCATCATAGACCATGTCTGCTTATCTAGAGATATCTCTGTGGGTTAACGTGGTTGCGGCTTTTCTCCAGGTCGGTATTCACTCTATGGTGGGGCGTAACTCGTGAGTCATCAGCGTCTTTCATGAGAGAAAGCGCCCCTCCCAGCACTCGAAAAGCGGGACGCATTGAACAGTCCAGTTGACAAGCGGAGACGATAGCAAATTATGGAAAATTTCATGCAGATGTAACACCTCACGATCTGCAAGGCAGCACAAAATTATGGAGAATTTCATGCAGATGTAGCACCTCACAATCTGCAAGGTAGCCCGAAATTGGGCCACACAGAGAAAGAGAAACAGCGCAACTCAAAGTAGTAAAGTTGTGAACGAAGCTTCTAAACGCATCTCTCGTGTGACTAGCGATCTCCAACCAGGTGATATACACACACATGCACTTGACGTTTGGCAGTGAGGGTATGAATGCAAGTTCTAAGTCATGATATCTATGTAGCAATCGGTGATGAACTCTGCCTCTTTATTTTGCAACCTCTCTGTTTACAGATAGCAGGGCAGATTAATGTTCACATGTAAGAAAAAGTAGTGAAAGGTTAGATTTGAAAGATGATAAACCATCATAGAATTCTGTCTGCCTCTCTTGAAACATGGCCTTCAATGCCTTTGCAATGTGGCACTTTGATCAATACTTTTAAGTGCCTTGTCTGAACAATATGGGTATGAATAACACCTTCTATTTGGTCCCTGACAAAGGTTCTGTTATTTTGTTGTTCTGTCTGAGCTTGGCTATGTCGTTACAACAGAAATCTACATGACCTTCAATGCCTTTGCAATGTGGCACTTTGATCAATACTTCCCAGTGCCTTGTCTGAACAATATAGGTATAAGCAACACCTTCTATTTGGTCCCTGACAAAGGTTCTGTTGGTTTGTTGTTCTGTCTGAGCTTGGCTATGTCGTTACAACAGAAATCTCATAGCCGATCTCATGGATTACATGCATTGCGCAGGTAAGAAATGGATCCCACAAATTAGACGACTGGACCTTGCGACCTTGCGACCATTTCAAAAGGTTTATACTCTCTCTCTCTCTCTCTCTCTCTCTGTGTGTGTGAGTGCGTACACTTGCATTTTTGTTAATCCTTGAGGTCAGTCCACATACATCGTATCACCTCCACATGCACGAACAAGAGGGAAACAATCACATCATCAATCCCTTAAAGAATCCACCTACTTCATGAATAGTTCTCTTTTGGAACTTGACTTAGTCGCTTAAGGAAATGAGATCTCAAAATCTAGAACGAGAACTACAAGACCTCATGCTCTTTCTTTATAGTTTCAAGCTTCATGAAGGAATGGAATGAAAAGCGACAAGATCATTGGGCTGAATGCATTTGGGAGATTTCATGTCTCTACTTCCATATCAGATACAAGCGTCTGATGGGCACCATACCCAATCCTTTATGAAATAAGGAAAAAAACAGCAGAAGACTTAGTTTTTCAACATACCTCTACTTTGGTATGGTATCGCATAACCCAAGAACATGTTCCTATTCATGTTCTTAGCCCGAAGACATTTCATGAAATAGTGAGACTTCTTTTCAAACAATTTGTAAAAACTTCTATTATAACCGTTTGGCACTATTTGAGGGGGATCTCAACTTGATATTCATCTCCATATACATGAAAACCTTTCAAGAATTCCCTACGAATGCTGAAAACGTATATCATTTGGAGACTCACTACCAAACCTCTCTAGTACATGTGTAAATCGTATCAAAGTAAGCATTGAAATCAAATGCATTGTGAATTTAAGGTTGCATACAAAACATCCCAAAGAAGAAACACTAGAACGCAGAATTGTGTCTTATATCTTGTCTTCTTTCTTCATATTGTGCCCCCCAAGAATTTACCATTATTCTTTCTATATGTTCTATGCCGTGAAAATTGATCCCACACTTAAGAGTGGTTACTAATTGATCCTCCTTTGAATTTCTTGGGAATCCTTCGTGAGAAACCATGACAAGTAATATGGCTCTAGTATTAGTACAAGCTATGAGCCAATAGCGTTTCCACTAGTGAACTCAAATACATGGTACTTCTTCGATCAAGAAATTCCATGTTTATGAATTTCTAAGTGATCATTCTAGAATATTTTGTCCATGTTTATCATTCTAAGTGATCATTCTAGCATTTTGGAGCAAGAAAACGCATAACTTACAAAAGTCTTGTGAATGAACCTAATTGAAAGTTTTTTTTTGGTTTTTAGGAGTTCTATCTTCGATCTAGTTTCCTTGTAGGTATGAATTTTTTGAAACAAGAACACACATAAACACATACAAAGGACCCTCTCCATCCTCAACTTTTTAAAGATTCATATCAATAGATCTTCACCTTGTGAAGAGATGATGGGGTATAGATAGAGATGAGTGATGTTGGCAAAAGCCTGCTCAACACAGCCAAGATAGCTTCTAGAATATCTTAGATACTTCCTTAGCTTTGGGTATATAAAGAGCCACTAAGTCCTTTGGAAGATCACTATCAAATGATTGTATCAAAATAGATGAGTTTGCACTTCAGAAGATTTAGAAAACCTTCTATTTCATGAAGTGAAGCTCTCAGTAAAAAGCTTAGAGCTCACAACCTGGTACAAACTTTTCAGAAAGCTTTTGCACACATTCAATTAGAGTTTCAATCTAAATAAAGAAAATTATTTCATGAATTTAGCCTCACTACACATATAGCAATAAGTATAGCAAGTTTGGGGGGTCACCTCGATTTTTCAAGAAGATTATGAACTGCAGACACAATCACACTCAAGACTTCATAGCTTAAAATCTACACATCCAAAGTTGACAAAACTTTGTAGTAGACTCACAAAAATCCAATCTAAGTGAACCAAGTGAAAGCTTGGAAATTGGATACTCACTCCTAGATTAATCAACCACACAAGTTGACTGTATATTTTAAGATATTGTAGCAACAAAAAAAGAATGAATACTCAAGATATATGAATCATAATGTATATTGATATTGCACATACGATATAAGGAATTTATGGATAACTATGCTGACTTAAAGTGAAGTACAATGAGAGCTCATAAAGTCTACTCAAAGCTCACAAGAAGGATCACTCATGCCGAAATTAGAAGGCAACCTTTTTATACATGATTTTAATTTGAATATGGTTGAATCATCACCTAAAAGTGATCAAAAAGCTTAAGAATGATTTGAATTTGAGTCCCAAATAAATTCAAGGATTTTGGCTCCCTTCATCCATGAGATTCCTTTTACTTTTAGATTTTGTTTATATATTTAGGTAGTGATGTGTATGAACACTCTAGGACCGCCAGGGCACGTTTTTTCCTCTTTAAGAGGTTTTCTTCCCCCGGCTTATATATACGCCTATTGCCCTAATGGGCTACTTATCTTTGTACATTCTCTAGTAATACATTCATTATTGTATGTTGTGCTCCAAGCTTCTTCTTCTTCCTTGTGCTGCTCACGTGCTTCCGCAGATGTCTAAGTCCAACAATAGAGAAGGTCGCCGCTTCATCTAGGATGCCGTCTACACCTCTCCAGTTGCAGTCTCAGATTCGCACGAAATTTGGTTCGTAGCGCCTATGCAGGCTATTTCATCTTTTTGTGCCAAAGGTATATACCTATTTTGGTTCACCAATATAAGCATCTCCAAGTCTGCTACAGGTTTAGCAAAACTCGTTTGGGTAGTTCCGTTCAACTATTTCAGATACAATCAATTTTTTGCATCAAGGTATTTTAGTCACCCACCATGGTTGAAATTAGTGATGTATTTTGTATGTTGACAATTGAGGATAAGTTGCATGGTACACACTACCCATTGTGGGCTTATATGATGCGACATGTATTAGTTGCAAAAGGACTGTGGAACATTGTGCAGGGTGTTGAAAAACGTCCTATCACACCTGTAACTATTACAACTGCTGGTACTAAAGCTGATGCGAAAGGTGTGGAAGATGATGATATTCTACATATTCCTGTTCGTGCTACGACTTCTGCTGCACCTACTGTAGAGCAAATTCGTTGGGATGGCAGAGATGCCCATGTACATGCATTGATAGCTTTGTCCTTCAAATGTGCCATTATTCCTCACATTCGCTCTTGTAGAATAGCTAAGGATGCTTGGGATACACTTTCCACATTGTACCAAGCTAGGAATGAGGCTCATGTTGCTTACCTCCGAAAACAGTTGGAGAGTGAGCACATGAATGAAGGTGTGTCTATGAACAATTTTCTAACAAAGATCAAAGACTTGAAGGAGCAATTGATTTTTGTTGATGAGATTATAACAGATAGCTCACTTGTGTAGACCGTTCTGAATGGTCTTCCTAATTCATATAAGAGTTTTGCTTCTACTCTTCGGTTGATGATGAAAGGCAATCCAAATGCCTTGTCATTAGAGGAGCTAGTCTCTATTTTGTTGCAAGAAGATCAATCCAAGCAGAACAGGTCCATTATGCATGTTGCAGATCAAGCTTTCCTGGCTAGTGAGAAGGATAAAGGAAAATGGAGCTCTTCAACTAGTAAGCAAAAATCTGCTAATTCTGCACAATCGAAGAGGAAAGACAAAGATGAAATGAAATCACAAAAGTAGAAATTTTTTTGTAAGTACTGTAAAGGAAATGATCATATCATAAAGAACTGTCCAAAACTGGCTGCTAAAGAGGCTAAGAAGAAAGAGGCTGGAATGGTTGTTGCAGAAACCTCTACGCCAAAAATAGAGTCTGCTAATCTTGTGCAAGAAGAACAATAGGCATTTACTACTGTTTGCAGTTTTGATCCATCTTCTCATGAGCAGTGCATGTCTACAGTAGACTCAGATATTTGGTACTTTGACAGTGGAACAACCAAACATATTACCTCGCAGCGTAGTTTCTTCTCTTCACTCAAGCGCGTCCCTATATGGAATACTGTTACATGCGCCAACAACTCCTCTTATCCTGTTATGGGAGTTGGTAAGATCATTTTGACTACTGCTGATGGTAGTTCTTTCACTTTGTCATATGCTTTGTTTGTGCCACGGATCAAGAAAAATCTGTTATCAGTTTCTCCATTAGCCAAGATTGGCTTGGTTGTGAAATTTATTGATGATAGATGTACAGTTCATGATCTTTCAAATGGTGATGTGATTATTGCTTATGGCATTTTATGTCATAAGCTATATAAACTCATAGACTATGAAAGATCTTTAAATGATTTGGCATGTGCAGTACATGATTCTCAGGCTATATCAGATGCAAAGCTTTGGCATGCATGCTTTGGTCATCTGAATGTTGCTAGTTTGCTATGCCTCCAAAAATTTGAAATGCTGTCCTCTTTGCCCAAACTTGAGGCACCCGAAAAACATGTTTGTGAAGGCTGTATTTTGGGCAAAATGCAACGTTCTTCCTTTCCAAAAGATGGTTCAGTTCGGGCTACTCTGTAATTGTAGCTTGTACATAGTGATGATTGTGGTCCTATGCAGACACCTTCTTTTGGAACCTATCTTTACTTTGTGACTTTCATTGATGATTTTTCCAAGCATGCGTGGTTATATCCATTGAAGGCAAAGTCCGAAGTGTTCATGTACTTCAAACAGTTTTTGGTTTTGGCTGGAAATCTGTCAGCATGTAAAATGGGCACCCTCCATTCTGATCGAGGAGGGGAATATATGTCTTCTGATTTTAATGCATTTCTGGATGAACGTGGGATAAAACACTAGTGGCAGTACTCAACAGAATGGAGGTGCTAAACGAAAGAACAGGTTACTCATGGAGATGGCGAGGTGTATGGTCAAGAGTCAAGCTTTACCACATAGTTTCTGGCTTGAGGCTATCGTGTGTGCAGCATATGTACTTAGCAGGTGTCCCACTAAAGCACTGTAGCCTATCACTCCATATGAGGCTTGGCATGATCGCAACCAGTTTGTTGCTCATCTACGTGTTTTTGGTTGTTTGGCATATGCATTAGTGCCTGAAAAACATCGCAAAAAATTGGATGATAAAGTAGTAAAATGTATTTTTGTTGGATACAGTTCTGAAAGTAAATGCTATCGTCTGTATCATCCAAAGACTAAATGCATTCTGGTTAGCCGTGATGTTATTTTTGTGGAAGATTCTATTAAGCCATTGCTTTCATGTACTAATGAGACATCTGTTAGCTCCAAAGACATGTATGATACTTTGCTGTCTCTTTTTACAAGTGGAAAGTCTAGTGTTGGTCCTAATGAGGTAACTTCTTAGCCTTTGCAGGTTTCATGTGATGATGCATATCATCCCATTTCTGATGCAGATTTACATGATGCACTTATTGATGAGAGAGTTGGCATTGACGAGATAAAAAGTATGCCAAAATGGATGGTGCACACTTTGCGTGATAGCAAATTAGATGCACCTCTGTCATATCGTACTCGATCAGGCTCTCATTGTGCCGCTTTTGCATCAGATTGCTATGCTATGGCTACATCTAGCCTCTGTGATGAGAATGAGCATTTCATTTGACGAAACACAAAATTCAGAAAATTGGATGGTTGCTATGTAATCTGAATGATGCTATAATGAAGAACGGTACTTGGTCTTTATGTGACTTGCCTCTAGCAAGAAGGCCATTGCCACTAAGTGGGTTTACAAGCTGAAGTATAAGCCTAATGGAACAGTTGACAGGTATAAGGCTAGGCTTGTTACAAAGGGTTATGCACAGGAAAGAGGCATTGATCTTGATGAGACCTTTGCACCTACATGTCATATGACTACTATTCAGAGCATCTATGCACTTGCAGCCCATCATGGTTGGAATGTACATCAGCTAGACATTAAAACTCCATTTCTGAATGGTGACCTGCATGAAGAAGTGTATGTTTTTCAGCCCTGTGGCTTTGTGCAGAAAGGGCATGAAAACGAGGTGTGCAAGTTAAAGAAGGCATTATATGGTTTAAAGCAAGCACCACCTGCTTGGTATGAGAAGATACATGCCTATCTGATTGCACATGGTTTTGAGAACAGTCCAACTGAAAGCACCTTATATGTTAAGTGTGCTAATGATGTGCTTCTGATCATTGTTGTCTATGTTGACGACATGTTGCTCATTGGTCCTATTGAGAAGCATATTGCTGATTTTAAGGCTGATTTGCATGCCTTATTTGAGATGTTTGATTTGGGGCATTTGAATCACTATTTGGGCATTCAGTTTGTGCAAGTTGATGGTGGAATGGCTCTGTGTCAAATGAAATATATTCAGACATTATTGTAGCGTTTTGGCCTTGAAGATTGTAAGCCTATTGCCACTCCTATGGAGACAGGTTTACGATTGAGTCTTCATGATGCTGGAGATGCATTTGATGCTGTGCTCTATCAACAAGCTCTTGGATCCCTGATTTATTTATGCATTATTCGGCTAGATATTCAGTTTTCTGTCTCACAAATAAGCAGGTTTATGCATTGCCTAGGTGTCAAGCATTGGCAGGCGGTTAAGTGCATCTTTCGCTACTTGAGTGAGACTCCGCTACTTGGGTTGTTTTATCCTAAGGGGCGATCACTACCGTCATATTCACATGCTTTTTCTAACTCAAATTGGGCTGGTTGCTATGACACTTGTGTGTCCACTAGTGGCTTTTGCTTCATGCTTGGTAGCTCATGTATATCTTGGTTGAGCAAGAAGCAGCCTACTGTGGCCACTTCCAGTTGTGAGGCTAAGTATAGGGCAGCTTTCACAGCGACTGTTGAGTCTGTGTGGCTCAGACGCCTTATGGTTGATTTGGGTGTTGGTCAATCTTCTACCACCACCATCTTCACTGACAGTCAGAGCACATTGGTAGTTGTGAGGAACCCTTTGTTCCATGCTCATACTAAGCACATTGAGGTGCATTATCATTGTGTCAGGGAGAGGTTCTCTGCTGGGGAGATCAGCTTGGCATATGTACCCACGTAGGAGAACATTGCAAACCTTTTCATGAAGGCTCTGCCTAGGGAGAATTTTGAAGCTTTCCGCAAAGCTTTGGGCTTACTTCCTTTTGTGGAGTGATTTCCACATAGCTTGGCACTTCCTTATACATGAGTGCCAGCTACTTGTTCACCGCATCACTCCTAGGGGGGATTTGTTGATATACTTAGGTAGTGATGTGTGTGAACACTCTAGGACCATCGGGGCACTTTTTTCCCTCTTTAGGAGGTTTTTTCTCTCGGCTTGTATATATGCCTATTGCCCTAATGGGATACTTATCTTTGTACATTCTCTAGTAATACATTCAGTATTATGTGTTGTGCTCCAAGCTTCTTCTTCTTCGTTGTGCTGTTCGCGTGCTTCCGCACACATCTAACTTCAATAGATTTTACATTTGACTAAGATAAGTCCAATGTTTTAACCTTTGATCTTACAAAGAAAGGTTCATATGACTACATCTATATGGGATAAATAATGAGAGTAATCCAAGAACTTAAACAAAGCTCATAGGATTTTTTCTTGCACCAATAGCTCCCCCTCAAGCCAACAAAGCTTGAGTCTTGAATTTATCAATATCTCTTGCAATCCAATCATTGATTTCTTCAATCAAGTGTAAACACATCATCATCATCAGAAATAGCATTAATTTCTTCAATCTTCACAGTCGAGGTAGATGGTGCAGGTAACCGCTTAACATGTCCATCAACATTCTGTCCTTTATCTTTAGCATTCTTTAATGCATAATGGTCTTTCTTCATATGTCCTTTTTTATGACAATAATGGCATTCGATATCCCTCTTCATTGATTTACTTCTACTCTTATTTCGTTGACCATTCTTTTCCTTGTTCTTGCTCCTTCCACGTTGTTGATTCTTTCCTTCGTCAGAATCACGAACATTATATGTATCTCCACTCTGAGTGCCAACGATAGATTTTCTATGAATCTCCTCACTCAAGAGTGCTCCACATATGTCATCATAGATGAGTTTACCACCAGGTGCACTACTGCTAATAGCTATGCAAAATGTATCCCATGATGACGGTAAGGTGCATAATACCAAGCTGCTTTCATTTCATTATCCAGATCCATTTTCTAAGTCTGTAACTGAGAGTAATATCAAACTCATTTAGATGAGCAGCAACACTATCTGTGTCCTTCATAAGAAGATCATATAATTTTCTCATCAGATAGACTTTATTTGATGCCGTCTCTTTTTCATACGTATTGCATAACTTCTTCCAAAGCTCCTCTATGCTTTCATAGTCTAATACTGTAAAGTAAACATTATCTACCAAGTGCAATCAAATGGTAGACCTCGCCATTTCATCTAATTCATCCCAATCATCTTCATCCATGTCAGCACGCTTCTTTGAAATTCCATTTACTGGCTTCCATTGCCTCCTTTGAATCAACACATCTTTAATCTGATTCTTCCATAGAGAAAAGTTTGTGCGATCAAATTTTTGGATCTCAAAATGGTCTTTGCCTTACATGTTATAGCTCCTCCTCGAAACACTAGCACGTGACCCTGATCCACCGGATGTGCTTGAGACCTCTGATGCCATGATGGTAGAGAACTGAATGGAATGATAATGGAGCTAGAAGAGTCAAAACACCCATGAATAAGTGTATCAAGGAGTAAATCAACCATTGTATAGTTGACAAAACCAAAAATCTACAAATATTTTGCCACAATATCCTCTACAAAATGAGCTTATGACCAGTGTCAAAATATCATAAAACTACAAGTATTGACATGTTTGCATGCATAGTGAATAACTGACTCCACTGCATATAATCAATTACCCAATAGAAGCCAACTAGGCTTATCGAGCACCTATGAATATCTAACATACATCTCCTATGGCAAGGCTAGGTAAGTCTTCCACCTGCATCACCAAAGAGACCCCGACATCTAGGTATCTCCCAGTTAAGAAAACCTCACCACGATCCTCTTTATCAAACGTAAAAGGCTTTATGCAAAGAACGTAACCACTATATCAATGACCACATGGACGTACATAAGCAGTATCCACATAATTATACATGATGTATATGTGCTCAATTTATGCAGTAAAATGACACTAAAAGGCTGAATGTACAACCCAAAAACTAGCCAATAACACCTGCAAGTGTCTGTCAACTATGATGTTTTTGGCTCAAAAAACTAGCATAAATCTGCAACGGCTACTCCCACCAAAACTGAAATCTTTCAAGAAACCTATAGTTTTATGAGTGTGGCTGAAAACATAGCCCCAAAGGTTGATATTTATTGTCAGAGAAGTACAAAGAACACTCTTCTTGATGTTCTTGGACCTGTGTGAAGAGAACTATCTGCGGAAGTACTCCAAAATGGCTCCAAAAGACACCCCAAAAATGCTTCAAAAATAGGCTTTGAAAGCAAAGAATGAAGCTTTGAGGGACCAAAACATGTTCAAGGTAATGTCAACATTAGTCTTTCCCCTTCTTCAGATACCACAAGAGTGTAGCTTAGTGGCAAGAGATTGCCATGGTTAAGCGAGCTCCGAGGGGAACAATACTAGGATGGATGACTCCCAAGAAGTACCGGGAACCTCTATATTCCTTGATCGTTGAGGTCCTCACTCGCGTGGAGCCAACGGCACCAACGGTGACTTCGGTGACTTTGGTGACTCGAATGACAAGGTATGCCAAGGTCTATACCTTGGTCGTCACCTTGTTCGTAAGCCATGGAGAAAGCAGAAGGGGGAGGGGGGGGTGCTCACTTCGCTTGCACAAAAGGAACAAAGCTTTTGCATCGAACTGCTTTGATAGTAGTGAAGTATTTTGATGCCGATGCACCATAGTGCGCTCTCCTCCTCGGGATCTCCATGATGATATTCTTAAGAGTAGAAAATCAAGCTCCTAAGGCTGCACACGGTACTTTGCATAGAGATTATAGACTACACAAAAAAACACAGTACACAGGGAGC
The DNA here is from genome assembly GCA_020310875.1 of Ceratopteris richardii. Taxonomy (NCBI): domain Eukaryota; kingdom Viridiplantae; phylum Streptophyta; class Polypodiopsida; order Polypodiales; family Pteridaceae; genus Ceratopteris; species Ceratopteris richardii. Next base: position 113,977,551 of record CM035418.1, read on the forward strand.
ACGAAGACAGACTTCTTAGGTCTTACAAATGCGATCGAACTTTCGGTCTATGACTGACCAATCCACTATATGTTTAATTTAACAACATATACAAAAAAGTGTCCAGTGGGCATTTGGCCTTTCACATGGACACTAATGATAACATCTATCACACTAATTCATTGTTCTTTGATTTTACTTTTAGGTGATTTTACTTTATAGCAAATTTACAATAATTCAACTTGTCTTGCAAAGCTTCACGTCTATGTTTACAAAGCTCTTATTCATGTATAGTTTCAAGTAAGGGAAAATTCTCAATTACTTATTTATCGTTTAATTCAAATTGGTCAAATTCTCTATTTAATTATTAAAAAGTTCAAAATTATGGAAATATTAAAAACATACACACAACATACATACACACATAAATAAATACGTACATACATAGATACATACATGCATGCAAAATTATATACCTACATAAATTACATACATAAATTACATGCATACCTACATATACATGCATATATAAATATATAAATACATAAATACATACATACATACATGTGAAAAAATGCTTCCAAATTTTTTCTCACCAATTGGCTTTATATAGGGCACATATAGTTACATATGTACATATGTTACATGCATGCATACATACATACATACATACATACATACATACATACATACATATACATATATACATACATATACATATATACATACATGAACACATACCTAAATACGTACATAAGCACATATATACATACCTACTTTACATATGTACATACATATATACATACCTACTTTACATACATACATATACATATATACTTTGCATATGTACATACATACATACATAAATACTTACATGCATACATATGTACATACATACATACATACATACATAGTGCACCAATAATATATATATGATGAAGGGAGAGGTGGTTCATGTTAGTTTCTCTCACATGAATTGAGATGTTATCACATTTCATGAAAGCTATGGTTATGCTATTATATTCGTTATGGTTATGGTTATGGTTATGCCAATTAATTTTGTACAGACTTATGCCTTTGTAGGCCTGCATAAACCTGCACAAGCCTACACATGCTTGGGAGCCTCTTTATATTGACACCCTTATGAACACTTATACCAACCAACATACTAAGGAACAATTGTACATACTACCGAATGACATTTTGATGCATGTGTCGAATACCCACGTGTCTTTAGGTGTGTATTGTGATGCTCATATGTTTTTCTACATTTTCATACCAATATATATATTTTCATACCAATATATATATATTTAGACATGAATCAGGATGGTTGCAATTGAACTACACATCGAAAAACCTTGATGTTATTGTAATGAAGGGGAATCACATTGTATTCATTACAAAAGAGAGGAGGAAAAGAGCAACCATGGGACACTCCTCCCACTCATTTCGGACCTAGAAATTGGCTAGACAAGTTAGTTGAATGCTCCACCATCTATGAGTTGTTGGATCCTTCTATGGATGCTCTTGTGATGGTGGAAAAAGCTACAATAGGCACCTTGGCTCCCTAGAGTCAGGGTCCATATAGATCATTCTTTTGCTGCTATAGAATCTCTCCAATGCAATAGATCTTAGAGGGGGTCCATATAGATCATTCTTTTGCTACTATAGAATCTCTCCAAAGCAATAGATCTTAGAAGCAATCAGATGCCAAATAAACACCTCAGACGAGGTTGTGCTCAAAGGAAAAGCATAGAGAACAAATATCTAGCTCTAAATACCACCGTTGTGTCCACAATACAACAACTAAAACAAGATAATTAAAGGACTAGTAAAACCCACTCAAATGAACTACCAAGATAATTAAAGGACTAGTAAAACCCACTCAAATGAACTACCAAGGTTACAACATTTAAGCCCACACGGGGTGAGAGACACATGTGTCCACCCAACCAACTCCACTCATCTACATACCTCTAGGCTAGCGGGGCATATGTCTTAGGATACTTGCAAGTGCCCCTCATGTGGAAACTTTTTTAAATTCCATCACATGGTATCACATGGATAGTTAATCAAGTTTTCTCCTCTAATCTTCACCTTGAATGGGCACTTCAAGAAGCTTCTCCCAAGACTACGATCCCCAAGCCTTAGAATAAATTAGTCGTAAGTTTGAAAATCTTCAAATGAAAGATAAATTAATCAACATAATTCAATGGTTTAAAGCATACATTTGAAAATACTTTCTCAAAGGTTTCTCAATAAATTTCAAAGGTTCTCCAAAGATTTTAGATCCTTAAATCCATGCCTCTTGTAGCTTAAACCTATAACTATACAACAATATAATTCTAATAAATACACAAAGATATTATATAAAAAAATTAAAATTCAAGCATTTGAAATTAATTTTAATACTGTAAAGATAAGATAAAAAAGTAAAAATGAATGTTACACAAAGAATCTTAAGAAAACAAGCAACAACGCTGATGTCAGTGCCTCCTAAGTAGATGATGTGTTGCAATGTACTATTCCGATGCAAATACAAATTATAACATAGCACGAATCACGATCCATTCTGAATCCGAAGCTCTCTCTCTCTCACGAGGGGCACATGGAGCGATGTACGGTGAAGAAAACACCCAAAAAAACATGCATATGGCCACCCTTTCTGTCGTTCTCTCAGCGGATGCACATACCTTGCATATGCCTCCTAATACAGTTCTGTCCTTGCAGTTGTAAGAGACCATCATAGACTATGTATGCTTATCTAGAGATATCTCTGTGGGTTAACGTGGTGGCGGCTTTTCTCCAGGTCGGTATTCTCTCTATCGCGGGGCGTGATTCGTGAATCGTGATCACTTGGCTTCTTTCATGAGAGAAAGCGCCCCCACTCGAAAAGCGGGCGCATTGAACAATCCAGTTGACAAGGGAGACGATAGCAAATTATGGAGAATTTCATGCAGATGTAGCACCTCACGATCTGCAATGCAGCCCAAAATCGGGCCACACAGAGAAAGAGAGAGAGAGCAACTCAAAGTCGTAAAGTTGTGAATGAAGCTTCTCAACGCATCTCTCTGCGTGTGACTAACGATCTTTCGCTAGGTGATACACAGATACATGCACTTGACCTGTGGCTGTGAGAGTTGGCTGGGCTAGCTGGGTCTTTAACCTCTTGAGGCGGGGGAGGAGGTTCAATCCCCACTTGCGATAGGATAGTGTGGACTAAGACCAGTGTAAAATTATGCTATTTCTAGTTGAAATCAATCCTCTTTTGTGTCGCCTTCAGGCAGTCGAACCCATTGGACTAAGGCCAGTGTAAAACTATGCTATTTCTAGTTGAAATCAATCCTCTTTTGTGTCGCCTTCAGGCAGTCGAATCCCGCTTAGCTCGGAGGAGTAAGCTTCAACTGAACCTCCATTAAAAAATAAAAAGTTTCCCGCCAGGTGATATACACACACATGCACTTGACGTTTGGCTGTGAGGGTATTAATGCAAGTTCTAAGTCATGACATCTATGTAGCAATCGGTAATGAACTCTGCCTCTTTGTTTTGCAACCTCTCGGTTTACAGATAGCAGGGCAGAATGCTCACATGTAAGAAAAAGTAGTGAAAGGTTAGATTTGAAAGATGATAAACCATCATAGAATTCTGTCTGCCGCTCTTGAAACATGACCCTCAATGCCTTTTCAATGTGGCACTTTGATCAATACTTCCCAGTGCCTTGTGTGAACCATATGGGCATGAGCAACACCTTCTACTTGGTCCCTGACAAAGGTTCTGTTGTTTCGTTGTTCTGTCTGAGCTTGGCTATGGCGTTACAACGGAAATCTCATAGCCAATCTCATGGATTACATGCATTGCGCAGGTAAGGAAATGGATCCCACAAATTAGACGACTGGACCTTGCAACCAATAATATAAAGCAATGTTTTGGCATCTTGGTAACTATTCTGGGCACAAGCAAACAACCTCCCTAAGAATTATTGTACACGGGACCCTTTCAAAAGGTTTACTCTCTCTCTCTCTCTCTCTCTCTGAGTGCGTACACTTGCATTTTCTTAATCCTTGAGGTCAGCCCACATACATCGTATCACCTTCACATGCACGAACAAGACGCGAACAATCACATCGTGAAATAATTCTCTTTTGGAACTTGACTTAGTCGCTTGAGGAAATGAGATGTCAAAATGAAGAGGAATCTAGAACGAGAACTACAGGACCTCATGCTCTTTCTTTATAGTTTCAAGCTCCACCATGAAGGAATCGAAGAAAAAGCGACAAGATCATTCGGCTGAATGCGTTTGGGAGATTTCAGTCTCTACTTCCAAATCAGATACAATCGTCTGATGGGCACCATACCCAAAGGCTCGCACTAATCTTCTTCCAAGCTCACTGAAACTCAAGAATAATAGTTTATACGAATAAAATCCTTTGTGAAATAAGGAAAAACCAGGAGAAGACGTAGTTAGTCAACATACCTCTACTTTCGTATGGTATCGCATAACCCAAGAACATGCTCCTATTCATGTTGATAGCCCCAAGACATTTCATGAAATATTGAGACTTCTTTTCAAACAATGTGCAAAAACTTCTATCATGTAACGGTTTGGCACTATTTGAGGGGGACTTCAACTTGATATTCATTTACATATACATGAAAACCTTTAAAAAATTCCCTAAAAATGCCGAAAACTTCTATCATTTTGAGACTGACTACAAAACCTCTCTAGTACATGTGTATCATATCAAAGTAAGCATTGAAATCAAATGTATTATGAATATAAGGCTGCATAAAAACATCCCAAAGAAAGACACACTAGAATGTAGAATTGTGCCCTATATCTTGTCTTCTTTCTTCATATTGTGCCCCCAATAATCTACCATTATTCTTTGTATATGGTCTATGCCATGAAAATTGATTCCATACTTAAGAGTGGTTACTGAGAAACTGCGACAAGTAATATGGCTCTAGTATTAGTACAAGCTTTGGGCCAATATTGTCTCCATTAATGAGTTCAGATACATGGTACTTCTTGGATCAAGAAATTCCATGTTTATCAATTTCTAAGTGATCATTCTAGACGATTTTTATTCATGCAAGATCATTTTGGAGAAAGAAAGTGCATAACTTACACACTTGTGAATGGATCTAATTAGAAGTTTGTTTTGGTCTTTACGAGTTCTATCTTTGCTCTACTTTCCTTGTAGGTCTAATTTTTTTGAAACAAACACACACACACACAGAGGACCCTCTCTATCCTCCACTTTTTAAATATTCATATCAATAAATAATGGGGGACCTTACAAAATGTGCATACAATCATGAGGGGTAGACATTGATCATATACTAACACCCTCCCTCAATGTTTACCGATGAAAAATCAAGTAGGTTTCGATCCTATGCCCATCTGTTGAAGATGCCTGTTGAGCTGCTCTCTTCCAAGTGCTTTAGTGAATATGTTAGCACAATTTGCCTCAGTTGGGCAATATTCTAGCTCCACAATTTCATCTTCAATTAGCTCACGAATGTAATGGTACTGTACTTCTATGTGCTTGGTGCGAGCATGAAATATTGGGTTCTTTGCAATAGCCATACAACTTTGATTATCACACTTCAGTACAATTGCCATATTTGATGGAAAGCCTAGATCTGCAAGAATTCTCCTTAACCAGACTGCCTCACAAGAAGCAAAACAAGCTGCTTAGTACTCTGCTTCAGTGGATGAGAGTGGAAGAGTTGGTTGCTTCCTACTTACCCAAGAAAATATTCCTAAACCAAGTGAGAAACAATATCCAAAAACTGATTTTCTAGAATCACAATCTCAGCTCAATCTGAATCACAATATCCTTGGAGTGTATTGTTGGAGATAGACGTCTGCGGAAGCACGCAAACAACACAAGGAAGAAGAAGAAGCTTGGAGCACAAACACACAATACTGAATGTATTACTAGAGAATGTACAAAGATAAGTAGCCCATTAGGGCAATGGGCGTATATACAAGACGGGGGAAAAAAACCTCCTAAAGAGGGAAAAAAGTGCCCCGGCGGTCCTAGTGTGTTCACACACATCACTACCTAAATATATCAACAAATCCCCCTGGGAGTGATGCGGTGAACAAGGAGCTGGCACTCATGTATAAGGAAGTGCCAAGCTATGTGGAAATCACTCCACAAAAGGAAGTAAGCCCAAAGCTTTGCGGAAAACTTCAAACTTCTCCCTAGGCAGAGCCTTCGTGAAAAGGTCTGCAATGTTCTTCTGCGTGGGCACATATGCCAAGCTGATCTCCCCAGCAGAGAACCTCTCCCTGACATAGTGATAATGCACCTCAATGTGCTTAGTGCGAGCATGGAACACAAGTTTCCTCGCAACTGCCAATGCGCTCTGACTGTCAGTGAAGATGGTGGTGGCAGAAGACTGGCCAACACCCAAATCAGCCATAAGGCGTCTGAGCCACACACACTCAATAGTCGCTGTGAAAGCTGCCCTATACTCAACCTCACAACTGGAAGTGGCCACAATAGGCTGCTTCTTGCTCAACCAAGATATACATGAGCTACCAAGCATGAAGCAAAAACCACTAGTGGACACACGAGTGTCATAGCAACTAGCCCAATCTGAGTCAAAAAAAGCATGCAAATCTGGCGGTAGTGATCCCCCCTTGGGATAAAAAACCCAAGTAGCCGAGTACCACTTAATTAGCGAAAGATGCGCTTAACCGCCTTCCAATGCGTGAGTCCTGGGCAATGCATAAACCTGCTCATCTGTGAGACAGCAAACTGAATATCTGGCCGAGTAATGCATAAGTAAATCAAGCATCCAACAGCCTGCTGATAGAGAACAGCATCAAATGCATCTCCAGCATCATGAAGACTCAATCGTAAACCTGTCTCCATAGGAGTGGCAATAGGCTTACAGTCTTCAAGGCCAAAATGCTGCAATAATATGTCAATATATTTCGTTTGACACAAAGCCATTCCACCATCAACTTGCATAAACTGAATGCCCAAATAGTGATGCAAATGCCCCAAATCAGACATCTCAAATGAGGCATGCAAATCAGCTTTGAAATCAGCAATATGCTTCTCAATAGGACCAGTGAGCAGCATGTCATCAACATAGACAACAATGATCAGAAGTACATCATTAGCACGCTTAACATATAAGGCGCTTTCAGTTGGACTGTTCACAAAACCATGTGCAACCAGATAGGCATGTATCTTCTCATACCAAGCACGTGGTGCTTGCTTTAAACCATATAATGCCTTCTTTAACTTGCACACCTGGTTTTCGTGCCCTTTTTGCACAAAGCCACGGGGCTGAAAAACATACACTTCTTCATGTAAGTCACCATTCAGAAATGTTGTTTTAATGTCCAATTGATTTACATTCCAACCATGATGGGCTGCAAGTGCACAAATGCTCCGAACAGTAGTCATACGGCATGTAGGTGCAAAGGTCTCATCAAAATCAATGCCTCTTTCCTGCGCATAACCCTCTGCAACAAGCCTAGCCTTATACCTATCAACTGTACCATCAGGTTTATGCTTCAGCTTGTATACCCACTTAGTGCCAATGGCCTTCTTGCCAGGAGGCAAGTCACATAAAGACCATGTACCATTCTTCATTATAGCATCATATCCAGATTGCATGGCAGCCATCCAATTTTTTGAATTCTGTGCTTCATCAAAAGAAACAGGCTCATTCTCATCACAGAGACTAGATGCAGCCATAGCATAGCAATCTGATGCAAAGGAGGCACTATGAGAGCCTGAACGAGTACGATATGACAAAGGTGCATCTAATTTGCTGTCACGCAAAGTCTGCACCAGCCATTTTGGCATAGTTTTTGCCTGCTCAATATCAACTCTCTCATCAACAAGTGCATCATGTAAATCTGCATCAGAAATAGAATGATCTGCATCATCATATGAAACCTGCAAGGGCTGAGAAGTTGCCTCATTAGGACGAGCACTAGATTGTCCACCTGTAAAAAGAGGCATCAACATATCATACATGTCTTTGGAGCTAACAGATGTCTCCTTAGTACATGAAAGCAATGGCTGAATAGCATCTCCCACAAAGACAACATCACGGCTAACCAGAATGCGTTTAGTCTGTGGATGATACAGACGATAGCCTTTACTTTCAGAACTGTACCCAACAAAAATACATTTTACTGCCTTATCATCCAATTTTCTACAATGTTGTTCAGGCACTAATGCATATGCCAAACAACCAAAAACACACAGATGAGCAACAGATGGCTTGCAGTCATGCCAAGCCTCATATGGAGTGATAGACTGCAACGCTTTAGTGGGACACTTGTTCAGTACATATGCTGCACACATGACAGCCTCAAGCCAGAAACTATGTGGTAAAGCCTGACTTTTGACCATGCACCTCGCCATCTCCATGAGTGACTTGTTCTTTCGTTTAGCAACTCCATTCTGTTGAGGTGTATACGACACTATACACTGGTGTTTTATCCCACGTTCAGCCAGAAATGCATTAAAATCTGAAGACATATATTCCCCCCCTCGATCAGAACGGAGGGTGCCCATTTTACATGCTGACAGATTTTCAGCCAAAACCAAAAATTGTTTGAAGCACATGAACACTTCGGACTTTGATTTGAGTGGATATACCCATGCATGCCTGGAAAAATCATCAATGAAAGTCACGAAGTAAAGGTAATTTCCAAAAGAGGGTGTCTGCATAGGACCACAGACATCACTATGTACAAGCTGCAATTTCTGTGTAGCCCAAGCTGAACCATCTTTTGGAAAGGAAGAACACTGCATTTTGCCCAAAATACAGCCTTCACAAACATGTTTTCCAGGAGCCTCAAGTTTGGGACCAAAGCGTGCATGCCAAAGCTTTGCATCTGACATAGCCTGAGAATCATGAACTGCACATGTCGAATCATTCACAGATCTTTCATAGTCTATGAGCTTATACAGCCCACGCCATAAAATGCCAGAAGCAATAATCACATCACCATTTGAGAGATCATGGACTGTACATCTGTCATCAACGAATTTCACAACCAAGCCAATCTTGGCTAATGCAGAAACTGATAACATGTTCTTTTTGATCCCTGGCACAAATAAAGCATCTGACAAAGTGAAAGAACTACCATCAGCAGTAGTCAGAATGATCTTACCAACTCCCATAACAGGATAAGAGGATTTATTGGCACATGTGACAGTATTCCCTGTAGGGGCAGGCTCGAGTGAAGAGAAGAAACTGCGCTACGAGGTAATATGTTTGGTCGCCCCACTGTCAAAGTACCAAACATCTGAGTCTACTGCAGACATGCACTGATAATGAGAAGATGGGTCAAAACCCTGAGTATGCTCACCAAATTTCGTGCGAATTTGAGACTGCAAACGGAGGAGTGTCGACGGCGCCCTAGAAGAAGCGACAACCTGCTCTGATACCAATTGTTGGAGATAGACGTCTGCGGAAGCATGCGAACAACACAAGGAAGAAGAAGAAGCTTGGAGCACAAACACACAATACTGAATGTATTACTAGAGAATGTACAAAGATAAGTAGCCCATTAGGGCAATAGGCGTATATACAAGCCGGGGGAAAAAAACCTCCTAAAGAGGGAAAAAAGTGCCCCGGCGGTCCTAGTGTGTTGACACACATCACTACCTAAATATATCAACATGTATCACCTGTGGTATAAAAAATACCAAAATCCAAGGCTCCTGCAATGTACCTTAGAATTCGCATTCCAGCATTCTAGTGACTCTCCTTAGGTTTGTTGGAAAACCTGCTTAACACTCCAACATCATAGCAAATGTCTAGTCTAGTGTTGCATAGAAAAATAAGACTTCCAACAAGCTTCCTATACTTCTTAGCATCTACATCAGGCATGTTACCATCCATAGATAGCTTATGATTTACCTCCATAGGTGTGCTAGTTGATTTGTAGTCCATCATTCCAAATTCCTTGAGAATTTCTTTGGCATATTTTTGTTGTGAGATGAAAATGCCATCCTTCCTTTGCCATACTTCAACTCCCAGAAAAAAATGGAGTAGATCTAAGTCTGTCATTTCAAACTCAGTTCCCAAGCTGATCCGAGTTTGATTGATGAGTTCCTGATGATCTCCTATAATGATCAAATCATACACATATACAATGACAACAACTAGCTTGCTATCCCTTTTCATTACATACAAGTTAGGATCAGAAGTACTTCTTTCAAAACCCATATTTTTGAAAAAATTATCTATCCATTGGTACCAAGCCCATGGAGCTTGCTTAGGTCCATACAAAGCTTTCTTCAACCTACAAACTTTATTTTATGAATTCGGCACCTCAAAACCTGGTGGTTGAGATACATATACCTCCTCCTTGAGGTGACCATTCAAAAATGCAGATTTGACATCCATCTGGAAAATAGGCGAGGCCTTTTGTGCAGCTACTGCAAGTACCATCCGAATAGTTGTCATGCGTGTTGGTGCAAAAGTTTCTTGAACATCAAATCCTTCGATCTGTGAAAAACCCTGTGCAAATAATCTTGCCTTATACTTTTCTAATGCTCCATCCGCTTTATACTTAGCTTTCCAAATCCATTTAGTACCTATTACTTTCTTCTTTGGTGGAAAGTCGACTAGATCCCATGTATCATTTTTTAGTATACTATCATACTCAAACTCCATTGCCACTCTCCATCCTGGATCATCAAGGGCTTCTTCAATGGTGGTAGGTTCCTTTATCGAGCCCATGCTATCTGCCATTAGAGCCATGTTAACAATGTGTTCTGAGGCTCTTCTTTGCTCCTCTATTCTCTTTGATCTTCGTAATCCATCCGAGGATGATTCTGGTACATCTACATGTGGATTGTGATCACCAAAGAGCTATTGTGGCCACTTTAGTAGTGGCTTACGCTGTGCAGCTACAACTGGTTGGCTTTTTATTGAGGAAATTTCTCCATCAGATGTTTCCTCCTCCTCAACTTTAACATGTCTTTTGATAGGCACAAGGTGAGATATTTCTCTGTTTGATGAGATAGTAGATTTACCTTTATATTCTACTAAGTGTGGTCGTTCATCAAACACCACATCTCGATTGACAAAAATCTTCCTTGCCTCAGGATCCCACAATCTGTATGCTTTAGACTCTTCACTATATCCTAGGAAGACACACTTTTTGCTTTTTGAATCCAACTTTGATCTTGTTGAATCAGGAATATGTACATAACAAAAACAACCAAAAATTTTGACATGCAAAACTGAAGGCTTTTTACCAGAATATGCTTCTTGAGGATTCATCCCCTTTCGTGCTTTTGTGTAGCTTCGATTGAGGATGTAGACTGCTGTATTGACTGCTTCTACCCAGAATGAATCAGGCATGTCTTGAGGCTTTAACATACAACGAGCCATTTCAACTATTGTCCTGTTCCTGCGCTCAACAACGCCATTTTGTTGAGGTGTATGAACTGTGGTAAGTTGCCTTTTCACACCATGCTCTTTACTGTAATTATTGAATTCTGTTGACAAGAATTCACCTCCTCTATCTGTTTTGAATTTCTTTAGTTTCCTTCTTGATTCATTTTCCACATACTTATGCTACGTTTTAAATTTTTCAAAATCATCAGCCTTCTCTCGAATGAAATACACCCACATCTTTCTACTATAATCGTCAACTAACAACAAAAAGTAGAAATTAGTATGTTGAAATAAAGTAAGCACAGAATCACTTACACTACTGACAATTGCACATAATGCATCAGCATTCCGCCTCTTCCAAGCTCGTAGAAGATCTGGATCTGGCTGAATCATCAATCTTGAAATTGTTGGATCTTCAACTGGTATAGGCTCTGGATCCAATCCCATTGGTCCCATGACAGTGTCAAGTAATTCATAGGAGTCCAAAATTTGCAGAAATTTTGAACTTCCAGAGTGTATAGTTGGTTCCATCCAGCTTTCCTTCAGTGAATGCAGGTGGGCAAATTCGAATAGGTGCATCATTAACATTAGCTGAAGCACCAAGACCAGTGTTCGAAGATGAAGCCATCATGTAATCACTCAAATAATCTACTGCTATTCTAGTCTACTAGTAGGCTAAAATAGCGATACTTCTCAAGCTATTCGAACCTTATGGCTCTGATACCATGTAAGACAATAGTTACACAATATAACACAGGAGTAGTAGTAGAGAAGATAACAGATATAGGAGAATCTCAAATATTTTCTACTAGCAACAAGTAAAAAGATGATGGCATTGTCCACCCGTGCGCTCTCAAGGTAGAGCTTAAATGGTGATCTAGACACTCTAGATAGGGAGATACAAGGTAGAGGTATGCTGGCTCAATTTGATGTCTGAGGTAGTGCATAAGTCATGTATATATAGGATCATGGGTGGCCTTCCATGGACGGCTATACATGGGCGATAGAGCATGGGTGGTCACCGCCCCTATAATTGGCATACACGGCTTAGGTCGGCTGAACCGACCTAACAAATATAAATGATTTCTGACTCCGACAGGGAATATTCCATGGAATATTCCCTTTACCATTGTGCCGGGCGCGCTGCCTCCGGACCCCCACCAGGGGGCCCACTGGCCCCCTAGGACCCCCCAGCCGGGGCTGCTCCTCGCTGCCCCGGACCCCATAATTGGGGACCTTGGTAACTCCCTTTTCTTACAATACCTTACATGGTCCAATATGACCTTCATCCAACATGCAAGTTGGGATTCCCATCAATTGGGTAATGCACACTTGGCTCCTCCTCATAATGGGGGACCTTACAAAATGTGCATACAATCATGAGGGGTAGACATTGATCATATACTAACAATATTCCCATATGATTAATGATTGATTTTTTCCCATTCCAAGCCTCATTAGGTGTAATGAATATAAAGATCATTGTAGGACAATAATCCAATTATATTTTGCACACATGACTGCTTCCATCCAAAAATTATCTAGAAGATGCCTTCCTTTAACCATACATTGTGTCATTTCATGAATTTTTCTATTCTTGTGCTAGAAAACACCATTTTGTTGAGGTGTATATCGCATTGTACATTAATAATCAATACATGTTTGACATATAAAGGCATAAAATTTCATGTGGCATGTATTCATGTTAAAGTTATCTTAAAGTAAAAGAATACCTCATTACTTTCCTTCATAGTATACACTCAACTATGGTGTGTTGCATCAATGATAAAGGTATCAAAGTATACATGCTTGTAAAAATATGGTTGCAACTCGACCATATATGTCACTTGTTGCAATTCTCCTGTAGTATGTAAAGTACCATCTTTGGGAAAAGAAGCACAATGAATTTTTCCAAATATACAACCTTCACATGCATGATTTTCATTGGAATCAAGTGTTGGACCACGTGCTTTTTGGACAAGTAAAGAAAACTATTGAAGTTCAAATGATCAAAATGAGCATACCAAAACTCCATTTCATCCATAAAAGAAGTATGATTAAGAAAGGCATTTTAGGTAACTCTCTTATATGTATCCAAGTGATACAAACCATTGCACAATGCCCCTAGCATCAAAATAACATCATCATTGATGAAATGATGAACCATACATTTGTTATGAACAAAGTGTACACAAAGTCTTGAACTAGCAATAACAAGAACCGCAATCAAATTTTTCTTGATACTAGGTACATGAAATGCATCCTTAAGAGTAACAATACCTCCATTTGTAGCTATAAGCTAAACTTCTCTAGCTCTAATAATAGGATAAAAATCATTTGTTGCAAATACAATATGTCCTCCCTTGCAAAAAAGATTTTGCATAAAGTGATATTCTTTGAATCAGCACTGTCAAAAAACCCATCCAAATCCACCTCATTCGGAACCATACATGTAGAATATGATAATGAATCATAAAAAAATGTAACAACACATGCCCAAGCATCATGAGCAACATTAATCATCATTCTTTGCATTAGATTTATTCTCAACAATAGGCATGATGTTGGAGTTTGAGATCTACAAAAGCACACGAATGGCACAAGGAAGAAGAAGAAGCTTGGAGCACAACACACAATACTCAATGTATTACCAAGAGAATGAACAAAGATAAGTAACCCATTAGGGTTATAGGCATATATACAATCCGAGGGACATAAACCTCCTAAAGAGGGAAAAAAGTGCCCTCGCGGTCCTAGTGTGTTCACACACATCACTATCAAAATATATCAACAATCCCTCTAGGATTGATGCGGTGAACAAGGAGTTGGCACTCATGTATAAGGAAGTGTCAAGGTACGCAGAATCAATCCACAAAAGGAAGTAAGCCCAAAGCTTTGTGGAAAACTTTAAAATTCTCCCTAGGTAGAGGCTTTGTGAAAAGGTCTATAATGTTCTCCTATGTGGGCACATATGCCAAACTAATCTGTCCAGCAGAGAACCTCTCCATGACATAATGTAGTGCATCTCAATGTGCTTAGTGCGAGCATGGAACATAGAATTCCATGAAACTACCAATGCACTCTAACTATCAGTGAAGATGTTGGTGGCAGAAGATTGACCAACATCCAAATCAACCATAAGGTGTTTGAGCCAGACACACTCAATAGTTGCTGTGAAAGTTGCTCTATACTCAGCCTTACAACTAGAAGTGGCCACAATAGGCTCCTTCTTCCTCAACCAAGATATGTATGAGCTACCAAGCATGAAGCAAAAACCAGTGGTGGACATAGAGGTGTCATAGCAACCAGCCCAATCAGAGTAAGAAAAAGCATGTAAATCAAGCGATAGTGATGCCTCCTTGGGATAAAACAATCCAAGTTGTTAGGTACCACTCAAGTAGCAAAAGATGCACTTAACTCGCTGCCAACACTTGACACCTGGGCAATGCATAGACTTGCTCATCTGTAAGACAATAAATTGAATATCTGACCATGTAATGCATAAGTAAATTAAGCATACAATAGTCTATAGATAAAGAACAACATTGAATGCATCTCCAACATCATGAAGAATCAACTGTAAAGCTCTTTCTATAGGAGTGGCAATAGGTTTGCACTCTTCAAGGCCAAAACATTATAATAATATGTCAATATATTTTGTTTGAGAAAAAACTATTTTGCCATCAACTTGTATAAAATGAATGCCCAAATAATGACACAAATGCCCCAAATTTGACATCTCAAATGGGGTATGCAAATCAGTCTTAAAATCAGCAATATGCTTCTCATTAGGACATCATGTCATCAACATAGACAACAATGATCAGAAGCACATCATTTGCATGCTTAACATATAAGGTGCTCTCAGTTGGACTGTTCTCAAAACCACGTGCAATCAAGTAGGTATGTATCTTTTCATAACAATCATGTGGTGCTTGCTTCAAACCATATAATGCCTTTTTCAACTTGCTCACTTGGCTTTCATGTCCTTTCTACACAAAACCATGGGGCTAAAAAGCATACACTTCTTCATGCAAGTCACCATTCAAAAATGCACTTTTAATGTCCAACTGATGTGCATTCCAACCATGATGAGCTGCAAGTGCATAGATGCTATGAACAATAGCCATTCAACATGTAGGAGAAAAGGTCTCATCAAAATCAATGCCTCTTTCTTAAGCATAACCTTTTGCAGCAAGCCTAGCCTTAATGGCTTATGCTTCAGCTTGTATACCCACTTATTGCTAATGTCCTTCCTTCCAAGAGCCAAATCACATAAAGGAGAGGTACCATTTTTCATAATAGCATCATATTATGATTCCATAGCAACCATCCAACGTTTTGAATTTTGTGCTTCATCAAATGAAACAAGCTCATTCTCATCAGAAAGACTAGAGGCATCCATAGCATAGCAATCTAATGCAAAAGAAGTACTATGAGAGCTTGAACGAGTACCATATGAGAGAGGTGCATCTAATTTTCTATCTCACAAAGTTTGCAACAGCCATGTAGGCATAGTTTTTGGCTCCTCTATATTGGACCTCTCATCAACAAGTGCATCATGTAAATTTGCATAAGAAATAGAATGATCTACATCATCATGTGAAACTTGCAAAGTTGAGAAATTGCCTCATTTGGACCATAACTAGACTATCCACCCGTAAAAAGAGGCAACAAAGTGTCATACACATCTTTGGAGCTAACTGATGGCTCTTTAGTACATGAAAGTAATTTTTCAATTGCATCTTCCACAAAAACAACATCACAGCTAACCAAAATGCATTTAGTCTATGGATGATACAGATGATAGAATTTGCTTTCAGAAATATACACAACAAAAATACATTTCACTACTTTATCATCCGATTTCCTACATTGTTGTTTAGGCACTAATGCATATGCCAGACAACCAAAGACACATAGATGAGCAATAGATGGCTTGCAAGCATGCGAAGCCTCATATGCAGTGATAGAGTGCAAAGCTTTGGTGGGACACCTATTAAGTACATATGCTGCACACATAACAACCTCAAGGAAGAAACTATGTGGTAAAGCCTAACTCTTGAGCATACACCTCGCCACCTTCATGAGTGACATGTTCTTCCTTTCTACAAATCCATTCTATTGAGGTGTAAAAACATTGTACACTGATGTTTTATCCCATGTTCAGCCAAAAATGCATTAAAAGTTAGAAGACATATATCCCCCCTCCGATCAGATTAGAGGATGCCCAGTTTTACATGCGAACAGTTTTTTAGTCAAAACCAAAAACTGTTTGAAGCACATAAACACTTCATACTTTTCTCTCAGTGGATATGTCCATGGATGCTTGAAAAAATCATCGATGAAATTCATGAAGTAAAGGTAGTTCCCAAACGAACGTGTTTGCATAGGACCACAAACATCAGTGTGAACAAGCTACAATTTCTGAGTAGCTCATACTAAAATATCTTTTGGAAAGGAGGAACAATGCATTTTCCCCAAAATAAAGGCTTCACAGACTTTTTTACTAGGGGTAGAGAGGACACCATTTCAGATCTCTACAGGTGTCCCAAACTAGAAAAATTCAAATGACTAAAGTGTGCATGGCAAAATATTGCATCTGACATAGCCTGAGAATCTTGAACTACACATGCTGAATCGTTCACATATTTTGCATAGTCTATGAGCTTATGCAACCCATTTAGGCATAGTTTTTGCCTCCTCTATATCAGACCTCTCATCAACAAGTGCATCATTTAAATTTTCACCAAAAGTGGAATGATCTAAATCATCATGTGAAACCTACAAAAACTGAGAAACTAGCTCATTTGGACTAGCAGTAGGCTGTCTACTTGTAAAAAGAGGTAGCAAAGTGTCATACACATCTTTGGAGCTAATTGATGTCTCCTTAGTACATGAAAGTAATTGTTGAATTGCATCTTCCACAGGAACAACATCACACCCAACCAAAATGTGTTTAGTCTATGGATGATATAGATCATAGCCTTTGCTCTCAGATTGTACCCAACAAAAATACATTTCACTACTTTATCATCTAATTTGCTGTGTTGTTGTTCACACATTAATGCATATGTTAGTCCACCAAAGACACAAAGATGAGCAAAAGATGGCTTAGAACCATTCCAAGCCTCATATGGAGTGATAGACTGCAATGATTTGATGGGGCATCTATTAAATACATATGATGCACACATAACAACCTCAAGAAAGAAACTATGTGGTATAGCTTGACTCTTGACCATACACCTGACCATCTTCATGAGTGAGCTATTCTTCCTTTTTAAAAATCCCATCTGTTGAGGTGTATATGACACTGTGCACTGATGTTTTATCCCATGTTCAACCAAAAATGCATTAAAAATAAGAAGACATATATTCCCCCCTCAATTAGAATGGAGGATGCCTGTTTTACATGTTGACAGATTTTCAGCCAAAAGAAGAAACTATTTGAAGCACATAAACACCTCAAACTTTGCTTTCAACAGATATACCCATGCATGCTTGGAGAAATATCAATCAAAGTCACAAATTAAAGATAGTTTCCAAAAGGACGTGTTTGCATAGGACCACAAACATTAGTGTGAACAAGCTGCAATTTCTGAGTAGCTCGTACTAAACCATAATTTGGGAAGGAGGAACACTGCATTTTTCCCTAATTACAGCTTTCACAGACATGTTTAAAGGTGCCTCAAGTTTGGGTAGAGAGGACACTATTTTAGATCTCTAGAGATGTAGCAAACTAGAAAAATTTAGATGACCAAAGCATGCATGCCAAAGCTTTGCATCTGACATAGCCTAAGAATCTTGAAGTGCACATGCTAAATTAGTCACATATTTTGCATAATTTATGAGCTTACATAGCCCATGACATAAAATGCCATAAGCAATAATGACATCACCATTTGACAAATCATGAATTGTACATCTTTCATCAACAAAATTCACAACTAGGCAAATCTTGGCTGATGCTGAAACTGATAACATATTTTTCTTGATCCCTAGCATATACAAAGCATCCAACAATGTAAAAGAACTACCATCAGCAATAGTCAAAATGACCTTACCAACTCCCATAACATGATAAGAGGATTTGTTGGTGCATGTGAGACTATTCCGAGTAGGGGTAGGCTGAATTGAAGTGAAGAAATTGCACTACAAGGTAATATGTTTGGTTTGTCATGAGGAAGGAGATAAGGAAGAGAGCTCACACACACACACACTCTTACAATCAAAGAGGAGCACACACACAGATTGAGGCAAGGAAGAATGATCTTGTTATTCTTCTATTACATAAGAGGAATGTACAAGAATGACCTAAAACAACACAAGTGAAATATATAAAGGACAGTACATAAGGAAAATCCTAATGTCTCGGAATGAGTGAGCTAGCAAGAAACAAATGTGCCATCACTCTCGATAGATAAATCTAGTAAAGCTCAATGAAGTATCCTTGACATATACCGGTGTGAACACTATACATGTCAGAGAAATGAAAAAGTGATACATGTCATCCTGGATCATCACATGTTGAGCTTGATATCTCAACACTCCCCCTCAATCTCAACATCATGTCCTCTAATCCAAGAATCTTCTTCAACTTCTCTGCTCCAAGTGCTTTAGTGAAATATCAACAACCTACTCATCTGTTCTCACATAAACAAGATCAATATCACTTGCTAATACCTTCTCTGTGATGAAGTGATAATGTACCTCAATATGCTTTGTTCTAGCATGAAAAACAGGGTTCCATCCTAAGTGTATGCTGGTAAGATTATCACAATAGATGGTGATAAGATTTTGCACTTCCATGTTGGCATTTGACGTATGTAGGAAGCATGCGAACAACACAAGGAAGAAGAAGAAGAAGCTTGGAACACAACACACAATACTGAATGTATTACCGCTAGAATGTACAAAGACAAGTAACCCGTTAGGGCTATAGGTGTATATACAAGCTAGGGGGAAAAAACCTCCTAAAGAGGAAAAAAAGTTCCTGGTGGTCCTGGTGTGTTCACACACATCGCTACCTAAATATATTAACAAATTCCCCCCTAGGAGTGATGCGCTGAACAAGGAGCTATCACTCATGTATAAGGAAGTGCCAAGGTATGTGGAATCAATCCACAAAAGGAAGTAAGCCCAAATCTTTGCGGAAAGCTTCAAACTTCTCCCTAGGCAGAGCCTTCGTGAAAAGTTCTGCAATGTTCTCCTACGTGGGCACATATGCCAAGTTAATCTCCTCACAACTACCAATGTGCTCTGACTGTCAGTGAAGTTGGTGGTCGTAGAAGACTGACCAACACCCAAATCAGCCATAAGGCGTCTGAGCCACACACACTTAACAACCGCTGTGAAATCTGCCCTATACTTAGCCTCACAACTAAAAGTGGCCATCGTAGGCTTCTTCTTGCTCAACCAAGATATACATGAGCTACCAAGCAGGAAGCAAAAGCCACTAGTGGAGACACGAGTGTCATAACAATCAGCCCAGTCAAAGTCAGAAAAAACATGTAAATCTAGAGGTAGTGATCCCCCCTTCGGATAAAACAATCAAAGTAGCTGGGTACCACTCAAGTAGTGAATGATGCACTTAACCACCTACCAATGCTTGACAGCTGGGAAATGCATAAACTTGCTCATCTCTGAGACAGAAAATTGAATATCTGATCGAGTAATGCATAAGTAAATGAAGCATCCAAGCTTACTAATAGAGAACATCATCAAATGCATCTCCAACATCATGAAGACTCAATCGTAAACCTGTCTCCATAGGAGTGGCAATAGGTTTGCAGTCTTCAAGGCCAAAACACCGCACTAATATGTCAATATATTTCGTTTGACACAAAACCATTCCACCATCAACTTGCATAAATTGAATGCCCAAATAATGATGCAAATGCTGCAAATCAAACATCTCAAATGAGGCATGCAAATCAACCTTAGAGGAACAATGAGCAACATGTCATCAACATACACAACACTGATCAGAAGCACATCATTAGCATGCCTAACATATAAGGTGCTTTTGATTGGTCTGTTCTCAAAACCATGTGCAATAAAATAGTCATGTATCTTTTCATACCAGACACATGGTGCTTGCTTTAAACCATATAATGCCTTCTTTAACCTACATACCTCATTTTCATGCCCTTTTTGCACAAAGCCATGGGGTTGGAAAACATACACTACTTCATGCAAATCACAATTTAGAAATGCAATTTTAATGTCCAACTGATTTACGTTGAAACCATGATGAGTTGCAGGTGCATGGATGCTACAAACAATAGTCATTTGGCAAGTAGGGGAAAGCTCTCATCAAAATCAATGCGTCTTTCATGAGCATAACCCTTTGCAACAAACCTAGCCTTATACATGTCAATTGTTCCATCAGGCTTACACTTTAGCTTGTGTACCCACTTAGTGCCAATGGCCTTCTTGCCAAGAGGCAAGTCACATAAAAACCAGGTACCATTTTTCATAATAGCATCATATTTTGATTGCATAGTAGCAATCCAACTTTTAGACGTTTGTGCTTCATCAAATGAAACAGGCTCATTCTCATCACAGAGACTAGAGGCAACCAAAACATAGAAATCTGATGCAAAAGAAGCACTATGTGAGCCAAAACCAGTATGAGATGACAGAGGTGCATCTAATTTACTTTCATGCAAAGTCTGCACTAGCCATTTTGGCATAGTTTTTGCCTCCTCAATATCATCTATCTCATCAACAACTGCATCATGTAAATCTACATAAAAAATGGAATGATTTGCATCATCACATGAAACCTGTAAAGGCTGAAAAGTTTCCTTATTTTGACCAGCACTAGACTGTCAACCTATAAAGAGAGGCAGGAAGCTGTCATACATGTCTTTGGAGCTAACAAATGTCTCCTTAGTACATGAAAGTGATGGTTGAATAACATCTTCTAAAAAAAAACATCATGGCTAACCGAAATGCGTTTAGTCTTTGGATGATACAGACGATAGCCTTTACTTTCTGAACTGTACCCAACAAAAATACATTTCGTTGCTTTATCATCCAATTTTTTGCATTGTTATTCAAGCACTAATGCATATGCCAAACAATAAAAAACACGCAGATGAGAAACAAATGACTTGCGACCAGGCCAAGCCTCATATGGAGTGATAGACTGCAATGCTTTAGTGGGAAACCCGTTAAGTACATATGCTGCAAACATAACAACTGCAAGCAAGAAACTAGGTGGTAAGGCCTGACTCTTGACCATACACCTCACCATCTCCATGAGTGACCTGTTCTTCCGTTTTTTGAGATATCAAGCTCAACATCTGATGATCCAGGATGACACGTACCAATTTTTCATTTCTTCGACATGTATAGTGGTCATGCCGATATATGTCAGGGATACTTCATTGAGCTTTATTAGATTTATCTACTGAAAGTGATGGCACATTTGTTCCTTGCCAGCTCACTCATTCGCGGACATAAGATTTTTCCTTATGTACTAATCTTTATATATTGCACTTGTATTCTTGTTTTTAGGTCATTCTTGTATATTCCTTTTTATGTAATAGAAGAAGAAGAAGAAGAGGATCATTCTTCCTTGCCTCAATCTATGTATATGCTTCTCCTTGAGAGTGAGAGTGTGTGTGTGAGCACTCTTCCTTATCTCCTTCATCGTTACATGGTATCAGAGCCAGCGTGGCTGTAGAAAGCTCATGGAGAAGGCGACAGCGAAGAGTACGTAGCAAGGCATGGAGAAAATGCGATTCACAAAGGACCTCCATTTGCTACAAAAATCGGCGTGAAGGTAGAAGACCTCAAAAATATTTTCAAGAGTTATCCCTTAAGGGTCACTTGTTTTTGTCAGATCGAAGTTTCGGAGCCATCTCGACCTCCATTTCGAGCCTACAAGGTGGGGCCCGTAGAAAAACCCAATCAGTTTCAGAAACTGTAACTTGCGTTGTGTTCAGAAACACTCATATATTCCAAATCCAGAATTTCAAGCGATTCTGTGTACTGTTGGTACACGAAAACTGTGTTTTTCTGAGATCGAACTGTCATGTCATAGTGCGATAGTGTTCAAGTAGAAGTGTTGCTTGTAGTGTTTTGCAGTGTTGTGAATTGCTGCAGAAATGACAAACGCAGCTTATGAGCAATAAGCTAGACAAGAACAACTTCCATGCTTGGAGATTCAGAATGACAAATTTCTTGATGGGAAAAGGCTACTGGAAGTACATAGAAGGAGAGAACGAAAATGCTCTGCAGTTACCAGAGAGGAATCAGACTTCGGACCAGTTAAGAGCATATGAGGAATGGAATCAAGGGGCACAAAAGGTAATGTATTGGCTATTAATTAGCATACAGGATAGCATGATTGGGCACATAAAGGATGCCAAGACTCCAAAAGAGGCTTGGAATAGTTTGGTCACTTTGTATGAGACTAACAAAAAGGCACGGAAATTGCAACTCAAGAACGAGCTGCATACATTGGAAAAGAAGAGCATTGAAAATCAAAAGCATATGTGAGTCACTTGCATCTATTGACGTGAATGTAGATGATGATGATAAGGTGGAAGTGTGCCTTCGTGGTTTAGGAGTTGCATATAAGCAGTTCAAAATGTCTATACAGACTAGAAAAAATATTCCAAATTTTGTTGATTTGGTATCCATGCTGATTATTGAAGAAAAGAATCTTGCTAAGGATTCAAACTCCCAAGGAAAGCCCAATTCTGAGAAAGTATTCTACTCTGGCAGAGGAAGAGGCAGAGGTAGAGGTTTCAGAAGTGGAAGAGGAAACAATAACCAAGACCAAGGTCAACAATAGAATCATGCAGGAGGAAGAGGACAGTTTCGAGGCAGGGGGAGCCAAAGAGGTCGCATAAATTTCCAAAGAAATGATTCAGGTAATGATAGTAAAGGATGCTAGAATTGTGGTAAACGTGGAAACTTTGAACATGATTGTATGTTGAAGAATCAAAATAACAGAAGGTAGCAAAACAACTATGCATCCACAAGTGCAGATGATTCTGAGAAGCTGTTCATGGTCCAACATCACATGATGAATAGGATGTCTGCTGGTATTTCAAAATCGAATGATAATGTCTGGTATGTTGATTCAGGTGCTTCAAATCACATGACTAGTCATGCAAAATGGTTTAGTAGTTTGCAAAAAATGCCAGTTCCTGGATATGTTGAAACAGGTGATGATACATCACATCCTATCGAGCATACAGGAAACATAGCATTGTCTATGGAGGATGGGAAGGTAAAATAGCTATCTCTCGAAACTGGTTTGCTACATGTTTCCATAGTTGTAGATTGATTTTCAATAGCTCCTCCAAAGTCAAATGGCATTGAACTCTGGTGTTCTTAATGACTTCTGTGTTTCTCACAAGAACTGAGTCTTCTCCCCTAACTAGAATAGTGGGGGCTGTCACTTGGATTGATGTATCTTCCCAAGGTCCCATGAAGTGAGGTAACTCTTGCAAGGAGTTAATTTCAAAACTCATGCACTCACTGGACCTATCATCCACTTGATCTCCATAGATAGATGGGATGTCGACAGGGAACTGTCCCCCTGAGTCATCAATCTCTATTATAGGTGGCCGTGTCTCTTGTTCCTGCCTCCATCTTTCCTCTTGAATCTCTCTTAAGATGGCATGTGAATCCATGTAGCCCGTTTGATGATCTTCTAAGTCTGACCTAGCCCTTTCAGATAGATTTGTCTCTAAGGGGTCCTCTCAGCTAGTTTGGGTGCTAGAACTAACTTTTGCTGAGTTTGATACCAGTTGCTCTAACCTTTCTAGTAATCCTTGGAAATGTAGCTTGGGTTTAGCCATGACTCCCAATTGAGGTATTGGGATGCCTCCCAATTCGGCTCGTACACAAGAATCTCATAATATGGATCTAGGTTTTTTGATGACTCCATATAGTATGAGGGTGGGCTATCTACATGGGTGGAGTCAAAACTATTTGCATTATGGTCATTTTCTGTGATCAAAGGGGTTGTAGGTACGAATTCCCTATTTGAATTCTCTTGGAAAATAGGATTCTGTGCTAACTGTATGCTGCTAAGATTATCCCAATAAATAGTGATAGGCTTTTCCACTTCCGCACCTAAATCTGCAAGTAGCATCTCCAGCCATGATGCCTCACATGCTGCCATTGAAGCACCTCTATACTCAGCCTTTGTACTCGACAAAGCAAAAATGGGTTGCTTCTTGCTGCTCTATGTAATAGCTATACTCCTAAGTGAGAATAGAAAACCACTAGTAGATCTTCTATCTAGAATGTTACCAGCCCAATCTGCATCGGTGTATCCATAAACCTACAAATCTACACCAGCCTCATAAAACAATGCATAATCTAAAGTAGCACTCACATAATGTAGAGTGCACCTCAAAACATCCAAATGCAGCTTCCTGGGAACCTGCATAAACTAACTTTCAAGTCCAACAGTGTAGCTAAGATCAGGCCTTGTAATTGTGAGATATATCAAGCTTCCCACAATTTTCCTATACATAGTAGCATTTTCCAATGGTTCACGTAACGTAGTATCTAACTTCAAATTCTGATCTAATGGCATAGAAATTGGCTTACAATGAGCCATACCATACTTTTGCAACATATTCAAGGAAAATTTCCCTTGTGACATCCATATACCTGTTTCTGTATGAATAAACTCAATGTCGAAGAAATAGCGTAGCACACCAAGATCTTTCATGTCAAACTCCTGCATAAGAAGTTGCTTTACCTCTTTGATGCTTTCTTCATTATCACCACCTACAATCAGGTCATCAACATAAATATCCACAATCATGATGCCATCATCAGGCTTCCTTGCATACAGTGAATGATTTGCATCACACATAGAAAACCCAATGCTGGTTAAGTAATCAGCAATCCTTGCATGCCATGCACGCGGAGCTTGCTTTAGCCCATACAAAGCCTTTTGCAACCTGTAAACATATTTTGGATGCTCTAAATCTCCATATCCTTGTGGCTGGTCCATATATACTTCTTGTAACTCACCATGTAGGAAAGCATTCTTCACATCCATCTGATGAAAAGTCCATCCTTTTGTTGTAGCTAATGCAACAAGTGTTCTAACAGTAGACATTTTAGCTACAGGGCTGAATGTTTCCTCATAATCAATGCCATATGTTTGTGCATATCCTTTAGCTACCAATCGTGCTTTATACCTGCTTATGCTACCATCATTATTATGCTTTTCCTTGTAAACCCATTTGCAGCCTATGGGTTTCTTTCCTTGTGGCAATGGAACCAGCTTCATGTATCATTCCCATAAAGTGCAGCCATCTCCTCATCCATAGTTTTTTCCCAATCTGCATTTCCAATTGCATCTTCAAAGTAAGAAGGTTCAGCATCTTGTATACCCTTTGTCATGTAGGCACAATGACAAACCATGTAACTATCATATGTCAACCATTGCACTGAATTCCGCATGCTCCCAGATCTTCTTGGTCCTCGGTAACTTCTCTCATATCATCTGCATATGCCTTTCTTACTCCTCGAATCTTCATAGATGGCAATCCAAGTTCCTCATCAAGACTCTTTTCTAAACTGCTTGAATCTCCATCAACGTCTTCAAAACTTGCACATGTTTTATGACCAGCAGAAAGCTTTTCTTTATCTTTCTTGGATGTATTTGATGAATTTGCTAGACTGAAATTTCCACGTAGTCCTCCAGTCCATGGATTTTGTTGGGAAGATGGATGAATACTTCAGGAGGATGAGTAGGTACTGCCAAATCCTGCTTTGTACTACGCTGTCGGGAAGTTGCGGACATATGGCTGGTGGATCAGTCAGCCACTAAATCCCTCGGCACACGCAGGGTGTCAGATAGTAGACTCAGGTAAAGGATATTGTGATTTCTCAAAGAACACCTTAGAAACAATGATTAGCCTTCTTTACAGATAATATGACATAAGAAACCAAACAGCTTTAGGACCATTTCAAACACTATGTCAACAACTTCGAGGATGCAAGTATCTTGTTTACGGTCAAAGCTTAATTGTAGGAAATAAGTATATGATTATCGTTTATCACCTATATTCATTATTTCTTTGCTCCTATGGAAGATCTCCTCTAATTTTATTTATGGTTTTCCTTGATTTGATTTAGCTTAGTTCCACAGTTCCAAATTCACTTGTAAAGACTTTATCATGTAGGTTGATAGAACATACAAGTCATTTAAGTTAAATATTTCTTATATATAATTCAATATAATACTCACAAAATGAAAACAAACTTTTCAAAGATGGTGGACGATGCTTTGCCTCAAGTTGTTAAGCACAAAAACTTAGTCTGTTCATCCGCTTGTAACCAAAAGCGTAGTTCAATACAAACTTTTAGTCTAAAGAAAATACACAATCAAACTATATCTGAATATATTTTGCGCCTGAATTTCAACAATATGATGCTTATGATCAATCTTCATACAGAAAGATTGATCACGTCATAGAAAAAAAACATCGCAAGGATTAAAATCCTGTTGCAACAACTTCAAACACTTTGGCAAAACTCTGCGAAGAATGAAATTCAAGAGTCTGAGTTTGTCTTGGAATTTCTACAGCTGAGAATCGTTCCGTTGTGAGAAGCGACGAACCTGTTACAAGCACCTATCAATTCTCTTTCATTATTTTTGCACGTGCCGTTAATTGTTTCTCCTCTCTGTCATCACTATTGCTTTTTCATATTGATAAAGCTTATAGTTTTCCATTACAGAAAGAATGAATGATAAGATAGTGGTAAAAGGAAACAGGCACGGATGAAGATTCAACGATGATACGAGGATAGTAGGGTCTTCGATTGACTATATTGAAGATATTTACAAATTGTTATCTGTTATTGAAAAGTTCGAAATAAAACGTCTCATCGCATAGCTGCCGATTACTGGAAGGGCTGCAGGCAAAACTAATTTGATTATAATAGCGTGGTAAATCAGAGAAGATCGAGAGTCCGAACCAGATAGTAGATGTACGATGCATGCGGCTACGATCCTTTCACCATAATAGGGTTGAATTGATGATGACTACCATAAAAAATCCTCTCTTGCCAATGCTCTACGAAGTTTCTGTACTGTTCATTGCGTTGTGCTCGTGCTTTCCAACGAAACACTGCATTTGAGTCTTGCTATATGTTACTGAATCCACGAAACCAAGATCTTATGAAAGCTTGGCGCTGTTTAAGTAAGAATATTGTCTGGCTCCGCTTCTCTTTTCCAGCAGAAATAGTCGCGGATTTACTGCGCGAGGGCTTCCTTCGTCATCTGTTATTTCAACTATGGGAAAGATCACTTGCCCATGTCTCCTTGCACAAACTGAAGCCGGATATAGCTGTCCCCGAACCCTTTCTATGCCGTGACAGAAATATCCTTCGTATCACTGTATACCATAACGTCTTGGCAATACCCCCTTTTTTCCACTGCTACTATCTCTTTATGCTAACATAAACGCGATTGCAGCTCCCCTTTTCTTGTACGACTCCCTTTTTTTTAGCTTTGATCTATTGCGTTTCCTTTTGTTTTCCTTTTCATTTGCTTTGAAGAACCACCACGCTTTTCTCTTCTTTTAATCTATTGCCAACCCTTTTCTTTCCATGCATATCCTCCATCCAGAGTTATGCGGCTCGCGTTGAACATGCATAATCTTCTTATATGTAGTGGGTTCAATGAACGGTTTTATTAGCTTTCAAACATTTTCAAATGCCTTTGGTGCATTCAACATCCTCTTTGTAAAACTAGACTAGTGGACTTGCGATCAATCTGATTTTATTTCAAAGATAATGATGCACAACCAAAAGATAAATCTTACTCCCCCCCAAGCGAACTTTATGAGAGAAATAAGCTACCTTGTCTTTTGCGAATAGCTCCCACACATAGGATCCAGTCAAACCGATCTCTGGATAGGCTTTCGCCATGGCTAAAAGAAACTATCAGCTATCGATTGATACCTCAAGAAAAATCATTTGATCAAGACATGAAAGTAGAGATGAATATCTCTACGACAACGCTTCAGAGTTGATAACTGGACCTTCTTAGATTTCCAATGACACCATAAAATGGCCTATGTGATTTGGAAATGATGTATGAAACAAATGAATCAAAATAGATAACTTTGAACTTCAAGTCTTCAAGAAAACCTTCTATTCTTGGTTAGACACCTGCTGCTTCTTTTGCTCAGTATGACCAGTACAGTAGGAATTGGAAAAATTCCTTTTACGGGTATCTAATTAGCTTAGCAAGCTAACTATTCCAAGTGAAATCACTTAAAAAGATTAACTATGCTCAGAGAAATCAATTTAGTAAGTAAACTTTTATCCCCAATTTTTTAGGACTGTTGCAGACTTTGACCAGTGATCACCTCGACGGACATTTCTCTGAAATGGCTGAATAGAAACCCTTTACACTTTGACATTATGTATTAGACTTTGAGCTTGTTCCAAGAAGCTATAGATATTTGAATTTGGTGGAGAAATGAGTGAGATATGCTCTCCACAAGTTGACAGACTTCCAGGGACTATGACAAAGAACTCAGAAATGAACAAGGTAGATATATGTATTAATGAACAATTTTGTACAATACCATTGGCATGATGATCGTTGCCTAATGGTGTAGAAAGGTGTGGGCTAGAGTGTAGGCCTCACACAAACTCAGAAATGATAATGAGAAGCTCGGAAAGTGACTCTTCTACATGTGACTTTTTGATGATCATTTTTATAGTAGTTGAGTTCAAAGTTTGAATTTGAATTGAAACTTTTGGCTCCCTATAATCATACTCCTACATCCTAGGAGATATTCTCTTGATTGATTGATGATTTACAACTAATAAAGTCCACGACTCCCTTGGGTAGGTGATTACAAAGATTCCAAGTCAAATGTGACTTTTACAAAGTGTAAATGGGTAATTATCTTCTAGCATTGGTTCTCATGCTTCTCCATATGATTATGGACTACAAGCCAAATGTGTAGGCTTGTAAATTGCACCAACAGATTTGAGTTGGAAAGATTGCTTGGTGATGCATCCGGTCCACTCAAAACCTGAGATTCTACACTTGATTTTTTAGCATTTTCTTTGTAATTTGGTTCAAGACTCATTCCTTCTTTGGCATCTGCATAGAAGCTTGACA
Source organism: Ceratopteris richardii (assembly GCA_020310875.1). Classification (NCBI taxonomy): domain Eukaryota; kingdom Viridiplantae; phylum Streptophyta; class Polypodiopsida; order Polypodiales; family Pteridaceae; genus Ceratopteris; species Ceratopteris richardii. Next base: position 114,007,073 of record CM035418.1, read on the forward strand.
TTTCATCAAATACCACATCTCTACTCACCTTCACCTGTTGTGTGAGTGGGTTATAACATTTATATCCCTTTTGCTCAAGGAAATATCCAATGAAGACACATTTTTCTGCTTTTGGATCAAGTTGTGTCCTCAACTCATCTCGAACATGTACATATGCAATACAGCCAAAAACTTTCATATGTGATAATTTTGGCTTTTTACCTGTGAACTTCTCTTCACGCGTAACTTGATGTACAACAACAATTGTAGTTCTGTTCATGATATATATAGCCGTATGCACAACTTCTGCCCAATAACAATGAGGCATATTCTTTTCAACCATCAAGGCTCTTGCTATTTCTGCAATATGTCTATTTTTGCGTTCAACAACACCGTTCTGTTGTGGTGTGTACCTGCATGAAAACTGATGTCGAATTCCATGACTTTTAAGAAAATTGTTGAACTCATTTGACATGTATTCACCTCCTCCATGAGATCTTAATGTCTGAATATACTTCCATGTATACTTTTCCACCATAGCTTTAAAATTTTGGAAGTGAGTGAATACCTCACTCTTCTCTTTCATGCAATATACCCACAGTTTCCATGTACGGTCATCAATGAAAGTAACATAAAACCTGCAACCACCCATAGATGTGGTCTTTCCAGAACCCCAAACATCTGTATGTACTATTTCTAACACATTCTCACTAACATGCTTGTCATGTGGAAACGATGATCTTGACTGTTTATCGAATTGACATGTTGCACATACCTTTTGCATCTCTGAAACCTTGAAATTTGGTAGTTCATGAACGATCTCCTTTCACCACCAAGCAAAAAGCATATACATATAATGATAACTACACATTGAAGATCAAGGAAGAGATAGATAGACTCATTGAAGTGAGATTCCTTTACAAGATAGAACATAATGAATGGGTATCACCCATTGAGTAGTGCCTGAGAAGAATGATAAATTGAGAGTGTGTATTAATTTGAAAAAATTCAATGCTACCACCATTAGGGACAATTTCCCTCTACCTATTATAGAACATCTGTTGGAAAGAGTCACATGCAAGGAAGTGTATAGCTTTCTTGATGGATTTTTAGGCTATAACATAGTTGCCATTGCCCCCAAGGATCAACATAAGATGGCTTTCACCACTGAATGGGGTATCTTTGCATTTCTTGTGATGCCATTTGGGTAAATGGACCTGCAAATTTCCAAAGTTTGATGTGCCATGTGTTCAAAGAGTTTCTGAGAAAGAACATAGAAGTGTACATCGATGATACGTGTGCTCACTCAATGTTTAGACTACATCATATCCCTAAGATTGAACAAATTTTTGACAAGTCTAAGGAATATCAAGTCTGTTTAAACCCTGAGAAGTGCATCTTTATGGTAAGACAAAGGTAAGATACTTGGTCACGTAGTCTCAAAGAATTTCCATCGATGAGGATAAGGTACAAGTGATCAACGAATTACCCAAACCCAAGAACCTGAAGGAGGTACAAGCATTTATGGGCCATTTCGGATATCATCGATGATTCATATATATGCATGCAATTATTGATAAACCACTATACAACCTGATAACTAATTTTGAGTGGATAGAAGAATGCGAGAGTTCCTTTAGTGAACTAAAATGACGATTATGTCATGCACGTATTCTAGCCATGCCTGATTGGAACAAACCTTTTCGCGTACATGTAGATGCTTCTAATCATGCCAAAGACTGCATGTTGGCACAACCCATGGATGAAGGGAATATTGACTTAGCGATTGCATATGCCAATAGGCAGTTGAATTTCGCAGAGAGAAATTACACCATGATGGAGAGAGAGGGGTTAGGAATGGTCTATGCCGTCAAGAAATGTCATCACTATTTATTGGAAAATAACTTTAAGTTCTTTACAAACTATCAGGCTCTCTTGTATTTAGTGAACAAACCCTCCAACACGGGTCAGCTAATACATGGGTTTCTACTACTTATGGAGTATGGCTTTGAAGTCATAGTCAAGAAGGGTAAGAGAAGGAGGTAGTGAAAGCATAGAGATACCAAATGCTCACTATTATTATCTATAGGTAGGATCATCAGAATATCCTTTCTTGTTGCGTAGAAGAGCAGGAGCATGAAAATTGGTTGCAACTAGCACATGTAGGTACACTAGAGCAACATCATTCGAGGCAAGGGACATTACTGAACTTGAAAAGGTTAGGTGTGTATTGGCCCTCAATGGAAAAAGATGTCTGAAGAATTTCTAATGAATGTCCAAAGTGTTGTAATAGACCACCGATCAAACACGCCACTCTATACCATGTGGCCCTAATGCAAGATTGGAGTGAACCTTTGGTCAACTATCTGAGGATGAAGACTTTCCCAGAAGACATGAATCTCCCATGAAAACAAAGTCTCAAGCAGGAGGCTCAAGATTATAAGCTCATTGCTGATAACCTGTATAGATGAGGGAGAGATGATTATCCGAGGATATGTGTGCACGAGAGTGAATATCTCAACCTCTTGGAAGCTGCCCATCAAGGTCTAGTAGGAGGCCATTTTGGACCTAAACGTGTTATTAAGGCCATACTATTTTCAGGATTATGGTTGCCCAATCGCCATATGGACGCTCGCACATATGCAAGAAGATGTTATGTATGTTAAAGGGCTCAGTATCCTATACGCAGAGATGAGATACCCCTACGAACCATGATGGGAGGGCGCGCTTTCTCAAAATGGGGAATAGATTTTGTAGAACCTATTAACCCCCCTATAAAGAACTCCCATGCCGAGTATATCATATTGGCCATAGACTATCTCACTAAATGGGTAGAAGCCAAGGCCACAAAGAAGAATGATGCACACGTGACTATAAGTGCACCCCAATCAGGCAGTTACACATGGAAGGATTCAAGAACCTCCATTGGATCACCTGTGCTAACACGGTGTCCACCTAGATCTGTTGTACAAAATGCCTCATTCTCTAATGGGTTGGACACGTTAGCATTGGATCTCCCTTCTTTTCCAAAGTAGAGTGTGGACTTGACATCTCATCCTCGATGACTAGCACGGCCACATCACCCATGTACTAAAAAAAGCAACACATCAGGGTGGCCCCTCAGAGAGTCTACTAAGGCAATCCCATGCCAAAGGTGGGTACGAAAAGCTACATCATCAAACAAGTCAACCCCTCCATATCTTCAACAACCCTGTCAATTTCACTCACAACAGCAACAATGCATTCAACAGATTTGGGTGCCAAAGCCCTTAGTGAAAGCCCAATCCTAGTCTTCTCAGATTTGGATACCTAAGAATTGTGCAACTTATAAATCAACTTTAGTAAACCTGAGGAAAACCTTTTATGCTTGTAACCAGACACCCTATAAACCCTCTTTTGTATATTCCACTTCATCTTTTGTACCCCTTCACATTGTACAAAAATGGATTCCCAAGACTTCACTAATCATGACCGCACCTAACCAAGCCAATCCTTACCGACAACCTTGTGATGATTAGCACCCCTTGACTACTCCCTTCATCTCCAGCTTTGCCAACTCATCTAACTATTGACCTTGTAACTTACAATAACTTAGTAGGCAGTGTTCACAAGCTTTCGATTGTAAAATCATGCACCTCACACACAATCACTCATAGTCAAATCACAAACTACTCACATTCACTTCACAATCATGCATAATTAAAATCACACACCCTCCACGGGAAGCATGTTGGTGGTGGAAAGGAATGGAGGTCTCATCTCCTTGGGATCTTAATTAATTTCCATGACTAATGTGTTTTCCTCACTTCACTTTAGGTTCCTTCACATGACTTTGTCATGCAACCAAAAAGTTCCACCAATGCGGCCTTTGGATGACTAGTGGTCGATTTCTCAGCCCTTCCATTCCAGAACTTATTAACAGTGATGCCGCCCAAATTCCAAGGTTTCATGGGCCCATGCCAATTGAAGACCCACCCTAGGGTAAAACAGAGAAAGTGAGAAGTAAAGTGCATTGGTTCCAAGGTCTCTTCGGACCAGTGGGCGAAGCGGTTTTTATCTATGAGGCTAATCTGACATATGAAGAAAATGTTTGGTAGCGATATCAATTCTTCTCTCAAGAGTTTGAAGCCCTTCAGAATAGTGAAGACCTCTGGTCTATTTGGCAGTGAACAGGATTTGCAACCTATTTCAGTGCACCACTTCCTAAACGTGACTTCTATCGGTGCCATTATTTGGTTGCACCTATCAAGGAACAAGAGCGCAAGGAGTTGGATCCGGTATTCATACTGGCTTTCTTGGTAAATGACTCCCCATTCAAGAAATTCACTTTGTCCTTGGATTTAATGAGAACAGCTCTTCAGATTGATGGTAATCATACACCCATGGAGAAAGAGCACATCATTCCCGAGGCTATGAAGTGAAGTGACATGACAAATGGCTTTCTCTCTCAGAAATCATCCCCAACTCACTACTCCTTTGAGGATCGATCTCCAACATTTTGCTTTTCCGCCACAAGAGCGTTTTACAATCCCCCACAAGCGCTTATGGTTTGGATTATACCTTGCTACTACATGCCCTCAAACAATTGACATTGCAACTTACATCCAGGATCAACTTGTACTGGCAAGACATCATTGGGAAAAGAAGAAGGTTGTCCATGGTTGCTCTGCTATCACACACATTATTTATATGTGCTTAGCTTATGATATCACCATTGAAAGAGCTCTTCCCGCAGCAGCATAGTTACAACAATACAAGGGTTCAAAGAAAACCAAACAACCTCCAAAGGCCAGGAGGGTAAAGCAAATGCATGGTACCATTCCATATTTACAAGTTGCAAACTCGCCTTCACCACAACCCACACTAGAGACCTCCCCACAGTGATCTCCAGCTCAATCTCAATTGCTAGTTCCACCACTCAGAATCCATTTGAATCAAACCACTATGATAAGTGAGGTCTCATAGGTGGCAACCACTATCCCCACTGCCATCCCCATCACTACCACCACAACAGTTGAGGTTCCCATTGTGACCACCACTTTTGTATCTGAATCTTTTACCTTTCCGATCACTAGCTTGGGTACATAAGATATCAATACCAACTTTGACTTTGAGATACCAAACGTGTTGTTCAGTGACTTCCAGTTTTCGGACACACAATTTGTTTCTCAAGAATATGAATGACCCGCTTACCCAACCACACCATCGGAAGGGGGCGAGGACTCCGACTCTGAAGAAGAAGATGATGACTGCACTATAAATGGTAATGGTGCAGATGACACTAAGGTGAGTGGGGAGAAGAACATCAATCAGAGACACAAGCCGAAGCTCAAGGGGACACCAAAACATATAAAGAGTCATCAGAAGCCGCTACATATACGATAGCCATCAAACAACTACATGACACAATGAATAAGGTTTCGGTGAGGAGTAGAATGACTGAGGAACAGAGTCAAGCAATTTTGTAGTAAGAATTGGCCAGCGGTGGATTTGAGGAGACATTCATTTCAGCTATGAATGAATTGTTCAAATCTGTAGTGTACCAGAAGCTTTGTGTTACTTGAAGCGGAAACCACTTCCCAAGTTTGACCCTCAGTGAGTCAGAATACTCAAAAAGCCATGCAAATATATTTGTGTACCGATGAAACCTATGACATTTGCACCCACTATGGGTTGTTCAATCATTGACCTAACTGTGAGCGAAACCACCACCCTTATATATACCACTAGTGAAACCACCCCTTCTTCTCCCCTAGCACCAACCCAACCCTTTGCTGATATTGTAGAAAGTCTCGACGTTTGCATTCCATCACCTATTTCCATTTGGCCCCTGATCTCCATCCCGACTACAACTAACCCTCCCATTACATCTATCTTCATTCCACCTTTCCCTATGCCACCAATCATTTCCCCTCCTCCACAATTCCCTTCATACACCACCAACCCATTGTACACCTTTACATCGCATACACAACCACCCACATTCTACCCCTCTTTCACACCTTTTTTATATCCACAAACCTCCCCGTTTCCCTCTTTAACATCTTCACAGGCATTCAGTTCTCACACTCCTTTCTTAGGGTCACCAATCACACTACCCCACTCACCTCTCACAACACCATTGCACCCCCACCTCGTACAATCACACCCACTTCTCTATTTCACATTTTCATCACTGAAAGCACCTCTAGTGACATGGAGATTTCACTCACTGCCTCACCGGATGCACATGTACAAGTATCATCCACATCAATTAGCACACTTCACATGACACCCATCATCGTGCACCTTGCCACACTCACCACAACATCCACCATCCCAACCCCAACTCCCATACCCACTGCATTACAACCTGCCATGCATGTATCGTTTCCAACATTCACATCATCATCATCTTCCACTGTTGATGGTGCCATTCAGTAGATGATACAGTGCCTTCAACAAATTAACATAGAGTATTCTTCGTTAGGGCGACAACAGTCGGCCCTTCAACAGATGATCCAGGAATTACAGAAACAACTTGATGCACTGACATTAAAAAATCGGGAACTCAATGTGAAATATCAAGCCTTGGAAATGGATCACCATCAGCAACAACAAACCCTCGAGGTACAAGTACAGGAGCGTGTGAAAGAAGTCAAGTCTCAGTTAGACGTATATTTAATGTGCAATGATCAATTATTGCACAACATGGCACTCCTTCTGAGGCACCTCAATGCAGCGAAAGAAGAAAATCAACGATTCTAATAGCAAAACCGTGAAAACTTCAAGGCTACACTGGATAATCCAGAGACACCTATTAGCCCCTTAGGCTCAAGAGTTGTTCCTCCTGAGTCCATGCAAGTTCTATTGGATGACCACGCACGTGTGCTAGAAGATTACAATAGAGTATAGATTGAGTGCCAAAATTGATGTTAACAGATTCATTAGGACCTACAATTGTGTAGGAGGTCACCCCACCGGCCCTCCTTGACAAATTAAACGAGCTATGAACGAAAGTCCAGGAGTTGCAAGCCCAAGTCTCTAGAATGACGGAGCCTCCTAGACTAGAATCCCCACCTAACTTTTCGGAACGAGACGAGACCATACAGATCCCAACATATGACATGTTTGAAGAGGAGTACGTACCATTGCCTGTGGTTGGAGGTAGATCCTCAGAAGTAGGTCAAGATACGTATGAGTTACCTTCCCCAGCATGGTTGAAGATGATTGAAGAACTCTGCAAAATGCATTCGGCGAGAGTGGATGCTCAGTTACATGCGATGACAAACATTGAAGAAGTTATTTTAAAGTCTTCGTATTTTGCCGCTATAGCACCGACACATAACTACTAGTGAGGTATAGTATAAACCTTACTTCCTATTGCTTGCCAAATATAATTCACAGATTGAGAGCATCACTAAGAAGAGGCCAACACATGCCACTCAGTTTGAGCCAGAAGATGTCTCCCCGAAAGCTGAAAAGGGTCATATCTATCAACCTACATGGAAGGTGGAATTACTACAACATATCTAGAGATGATGCATGCGTTCAACTTTATGCACTTGCACAATTAAACACTTGCATACACCACCATGTTCACAAGCATTCAATTGCACATCATCAACACGCACTCACCAACACATGCTTATACAATGAGACACTTCTCATACCTGCACATGCCCAGCCACACACACAATCCACCTCCCCATGTCTTTCTCCCTCTATCTAGAACTCCCTCTTCTCTCAGATCCATACGCACACACCACTCCTCTTTTCCCACTTTCTCCCTCACTCTTGTGCACTTTTGCTCATGCTCCCTCACTTACACACACTCTTTCTCATACATACTATTGCATGCACACATTCACATAGACACACTCTTCCACTTTCTCTCACTCTCTCTCTTTTCCTCTCATACTCTCTTACACCCATAGATACCCCAAAACACATACCAACGCACCCTCACTTTCTCTTTCCTTTTTACTCACTCTTACTTTCATTTCCTCTTATCAAAAAATAGGATCTTTTTCAGTATGCATTGTCTCCCTACTGAAACACAATGTCCACATGATCATGAAGAGGAAGTACATGAACGGGCACAACAGACCCTTTGCAAATCATACCAAACATTCAGCTTTACGTAGTCCATTGGAAACAAGACCATCGCTTGCAGTAGTTCAAGACTGAATCTAAATGGTGCACTACATGTGTGGGCGCCATGAACATTTTGGTCTACCTACAAGAAGCTAACCGAATGGTGGTTATGTGCCACGGTTCCACTACATTTCCATGATCCATGATTTGGAAAACCTACAGGCACAAGGGCTAGTTGGCTTTCATGGTTTGGACTCCGCCTCCAAATTCAGCTAGCTTGGTACATAGGTAGTCTCTTGCAGCAGCTCCATGTGGCACTAATCATTGGTGATCCCCAAAAATATTATATGATCATCTAAGGTCGGCTACAAGCGTTGTTAGTAATTACATAAAATTGACCCGTTTGTAACAAAGATGTCAGCAATGGTTTACCTATCCGTAGTTTGAGAAGATGTGGAATTGAAGTTCTGTTCTATTAGAACTATTTTCAGCTTAATTGATATACCAAGGATTCCTTAACACCTCTCATATGCCTCATAAACCATGGGAACTACGTGAATAGATAGCCAGAGATAAAGAAGAAGATTAAAGTTCATTTTTAAAAACAATTCAAAAGTGTATTTCAGGTGAATGCATGGGGTTAAATGATTATTCTAGGGACGAATTATTTGGCCAATATCAAGTTTATGTATATTGAAGTGGGAGTGACTTTTGAAGTCAACAATAGAGCTATAAGCAACATGGCAAAGCAAAACATAATGTTGTAGCATAGTTAGCAGATAACGAAGAGAATCTTGAAGCCATGAAGAGGAGATTGTGCAAAGAAACAACCACAGTAAGAGATGAGGACACTAGAATAGAAGAGGAGGTTAGTTCCAAAGAGGAAGACGAGGAAATGCAGACACCATTATCCACTTGGAAAATAACATAGTCGCTCATGGATCCTTACACCAATTTTAGGGTAGAGCTCGATTCCCAGGCACCCATTAATATTTTTTGGCTAAAGCAGATAGGATTATATGACTTTGCATCATCACCTTGGGACAATTGGAGAAATAATTACTATGTGAAGTCCTAAGCAGAGATTGTGAGGAAGATGAAAGGGAATATTTTGGCAAAGGTGATTTTATCACCGGAATTTCTCAAGTTATCCTACGAGGAGGATGTAATGATTTTCAAGTGTCCAAAGGATGTGCTAAAGAAGGATTTTGGACCTAGAGAGGGTAATAGGCAATAGTACACGTTGAGAAATGTTAGATATAGCAAACCAGAACAATTAAAATGGTATTTGGAAAGGCTATGTTTTATCATAAAGTTTGATTACATGTCTTTTGAAAACTTTACTCCACTATGTTGGGCAAAGAGAGGGGAGAAAATGGGCACATTGGTTCTGTGATCACTTGTATAAGGAAAACTTTCTATGTGAAAAATAGAAAACCTTTGCCCTTTACTTCATGGTGCTAAAGTGTCCGAAACCGTTTCCCAATAGGTTTTCTTTAGCACCAATAGGAAACTTTAGCACCTTAACGGGAAACGGCTAATACCGTTTAGGTTTTGGTAAATGCTTAAGCAAAACAAGACCATGTAGTCAAGAAGGTGCGTAGCAAGCCATTAAGGTCTTGTCAAAGCTTAAGCCTGGTTTACGCTGTAGCAAGACAAGACCATGTTGGTCAAACCTTCTACATGGTCTTCCCTCCGCTTTTAGCGTAATAGCTTAATCGCTTGCATAGCACCTATCGTAAAGAAAACCATATTGGCTACAGCTACACCATGTTGGTCTTGCTACAGCAAAACCATGTAGTCAAGAAGGACCATGTAGGTCTTGTCTTGCTACAGCGATTAGCTTAACCGTTTACTAACGGTTAAGCTAAGCACTAATATTACGGGAAACGCTTAACCTTTAGCGCTAAGGGTATTAGCTAAGCACGCATAGCGCCTAAAGGCGCGTAGCTATTACCATGTAGGCTACAGCTACACCATTACTTAAGCGAAAGTTTCGCTTAAGCCTGCCTAACAGTAAACTTTTTGCGCTAAAGTTTTCGGTTTTCGGAAATGCAGTGTATCAAGTTAAATTGCTTAGCTATCTAAGCAACTCTAACCCGCATGCCGGAAAACGCTATGGATACAAGACAAACCTTTCGCAATGAAATGGAACAATCTTTGCCGCCTTAGCCTCATGCAAGACCTTTGGATTTTAGTAAGAAAAGTTCTAGCAGTCCAAACCTTTCTACGTACAAAGACGAAAATGGAAAGATGGCTATTTTCCACGAACCACAAAGATATAGGGACTCTACACTTAATCTTTGGTGCTACGGCCTACCTCGCTCGCTTAAGCCTCTTCCTCCGAAAACAACACTGGTAAACGCATAGCACGTTATGAGGCCCGGAGGGAAGACCATGAAGGGAATGCGCGTTTCCACTTTTCCTTTCATCTAACGGGGTTCTGTATCTCTTGGTGGAATCTCGTTTGGTGATTTCTGTGTTTCTGCGACAAAGGGCGGGTATAACTCAATGGTCAGAGTGTCAGATTGTGCATTTGAAAACACGGGTTCAACTCCCGTTACTCGCCAAAGACACGTCGTCCCGGGCCGAAGAAGCCAAGCAAAACAAAAGTGAATGGCGTCACTCTGCTTTCTGAGTTGTTTGTCCGCTTACTTAACCCTGAGAATTCGTTCGCGCCTGGACTGTGAACTTGTTCTACACACGGATAGATAGTCTAATGTGATCATCGTCGATGAACCCGAGGCTTAAGCGTTTTCGCTGTAGCCTAACGGTTAAGCGTTTATTTACAAAACAAGACAAGACAAGACAAGACCAACATGGTCCTTCTTTACTACATGGTGTAGCTGTAGCTTCACCTTCATGGTCTCTTTAGCGCAAGACAAGACCAGAATGGTGTAGCTGTAGCAAGACCTACATGGTCTTCGCTGCGCGCCTTCATGGTCTCTTTAGCGCATTCCCTACATGGTGTAGCTGTAGCATTCCCAACATGGTGTAGCTTCGCCCCAACATTGCCGCTCCTTCTTGACTTTAGGTGTACCTAATACCTAAAGTCAAGAAGCTTGACCATGTAGGTGAAGCTACAGCTAAACCGCGCATTCCCATAATGGTCTTCCCTCCGGGACCAACATGGTGTAGCTGCGCGCAAGACAAGACCAACATCGTTCGCCCCTTCGGGCCAACATGGTGTAGCTGTAGCCTTTTAGGCGCGTTAGTTTACCGTTTAGGTTTTGTAAACGCTTAACTTTTAGCGTAATAGCTTAACCGTATAGGCTTAAGCGAAAACCAAAAAAAACCGTTTGCTAAAGAAAACCAAGACCAACATGGTCAAAGCTCCGGGACCTTAATGGTCTTCCCTCCGGCCCAATAGGTATTAGCTTCTACGTTTAGGTTTTGTTTTCTTTACTTTCCCTTAAGGCGCTAAAGTGTCCGTTTCCCTTAAGGCGCTAAAGTGTCCGTTTCCCAATAGGAAACGCGGAGCACCTGTGTGGGAAACGGACACGCTGTAGCCTGGGAAACGGACACTTTATTAAGGTTTTACGCTCAAGAAAACCATGTTGGCCCGAAGGTGCTATGCAAGCGATGTTGGTCTTGTTTTGTTTTACGCTAAAGTTGACCGGTATGGGAATGCGCTAAAGTTGACCGGGGGCGAAGCTAATACTTTTAGGCGCTATGCGTGCTAAAGAAAACGCTGTAGCCTAACGTAAAGTTGACAAAACCTTTAGGTAATAGCTGTAGCATTCCAAGACAAGACAAGACCAACATCGCGCTTAAGCCTGGTTTTCTATGTAGCCTTCACCTTTAGGTGTAGCTAATACCATGAAGTAAATAACCCGGGCCATGAAGTAAGGTCTTGCTACAGCGAGCCAGGGAATCTTAAGCTAATCGCTTACTTCTTGACTTCATGGTGTACGGGAATGGTAATATTAAGCCTTCGGCCCTACATGGTGTAGCTGTAGCATTCCCTACATGGCTCTTTAGCGCAAGACAAGACCAACATGGTGTAGTTGTAGCTGTAGCCTACATGGTGTAGCTGTAGCTTGACCATGTTGGTCTTCGCTATAGCCTTCATGGTATTATTAAGCATTCCCTACATGGTGTAGCTGTAGCTGTAGCCTACATGGCTAGCTGCGCTCCTTGACTTTACTTTATGGTCTTCTTTAGCGCAAGACAAGAAAAGACCAACACTTCTCAAGAAAACTTCATGAATGGTAATAGCTTCGCCCGATAGGTGTTGGTCAAGCTTCTTGACTGAATGGCTCTTTAGCTCAAGACCAACATGGTGTAGCTGTAGCAAAACCAACATGGTGTAGCTGTAGCAAGACAAGACCAACATGCTACGCACCTTCGGGCCTTCTTGACTACATGGTGTAGCTGTAGCCTTTACTTCATGGTGCTAAATCCCGGGTAGGGAAACGGCTAAAGAAAACCGTTAAGGCCGGAGGGAAGACCATTATGGTGAAGCTACAACGGTTTAGCTGTAGCATTCCCTTTAGGTAATAGCTGTAGCCTACATGGTAATAGCTCCTTTTAGCGTAATAGCTTTACCTTTAGGTATTAGGGCTAAAGAAAACCCGGTCAACTAAGCGCTAAAGAAAACAAAACCTAAACGTGCTAATACCGTTTAGGCGGCTTAAGCTTTGACCGTAAAGAAGGGGGCGATTCAGTCAAAAGGGAAGACCATGAAGGTGAAGCTACACCATGTTGGCCCGAAGCTTTGACCAACATGGTCTTGGAATCTACAGCTACACCATGAAGTCAAGAAGCAAAACCATTCAGTCAAGAAGCTTGACCAACATGGTCTTGTCTTGTCTTGTCTTGTCTTGCGCTAATTCGCTGTAGATTCCAAGACAAGACCATTCAGGTCTTCCCTTCGGGTAATGGTCTTCCCTCCCCAATAGGTATTAGCTTAAGCCTATCGGGTAGGTTTTGCTTAAGCTATTACCTTAAAGGTAATAGCTTAGCTAATACCCTTCAAGGTAATAGCGTAGACTGAGTTGTAAACGGAATTTCGGTGCTATTACCACCTTTCAGGGGCTAAAGTTGACTGAGTTGTAAACGGAATGCGCTATGCTATTACCGGGTAGGCGCTAAAGTTTCCCACCTTTCAGGGGCTAAAGTTGACTGAGTTGTAAACGGAAAGCGCGGAGCGAATAGTTTACCGTTAGGTAAACGAATCAAAGATGTGTATTGGTGTTTAAGTTTTTCTAGAAACGTTTCTGTATGGGGGGATGAGGGGTTATCTTTCGATACACCCTCATCAGTTGTTGACACATTAGTAGGCTTTGACACATTCTTGGGTGAAGACACATTCTTGGGTGAAGACACATTCTTGGGTGAAGAAGAAACGGGAATACCATCCGTATTGAAAGGTGTTGTGTCTAAGGTCGTATCACGTAAAATCGATTCTTCGCTCCCCTTCTTTTTTGCATAGTAGCGTTTATTAGAAACCTTCTTTAAGGGGCGCAGCGAAGATTTTCTCGATCTATTTGAATGATTCTTGAATCTTAGTCCGCCTTTTTGACTATTTTTGACATTGAAGTAAACATAGTATTTCTCATACTAATATCACCAAGTGCAGTAGAATATGTTTTGTAATCTTTTTGAATGCAATCGATCATCTTTACGGTTTTCTTGTAAAAGTTTTTGTAATCAATGCTTAAATCCATATAATTTTGATAAATATGTAAGAACTTATCACAATCAAATTGATTTTGACAAGCAAGAAAGATTTCTCTCACACCAATGAAAGGCTTTTTCACTAGTACGGAATCTATAGGCGTCATTTTGACCCATCTGTAAAATAATGTATTTGTTTAGATTAAGCCGGGCTTCACAGAAATACATACATAACCTATCATTATCCGATGACCGTAAAGGTCGATGAAGCGGGGGAAAGTCGGCGGCGGGATAGATCTCGTGTCATCGGATAGGTGTCCACTCCAAATAAGGATCTATAAGTTCTCCATCCATCACTCTTAGACGACACATCACCTTTCTTGGGTGTAGTGACATTCCACCCAACTTAGTGCTTTGTGATTTAGTGCTTTTAGTATTGGCATTGGTTTAATGAGTGGTATTGGCATTGGTGCTATTAGTGGCATTCTTTCCGAAAGAACCGCCTATCTAAGCTATTGGATGGAGACCCAAGCACACCTCGTAATGTAATGGTCGACATTACCATCCGTCCATACGGTGGGTGGGTGGTCCACCTATCCGATTCCGCCAGCTAGAAAGTAAGCAGCGAACAGCAGCCATGATTATTAAGAACCAATGCTTTCCGGCGGAAGAAGAAGAACCAACCTCGAAACGACACTTATTTATCATGACCTGCAATCTGCTGGAATCATTTGCTATCGTTCTATTGGTTCCCAAACGGATACATAGAGTTGAATCAAAGAAACACGCCGCTACATACCATCCGTCTAAAATGAATACATACCTTCCGTCTAAAATCCATCCGTATAAAATGAAAATGGAGGAGGGGGGAACCCCTTATTATTCCAGAGGAGAAAAGAAAGTCATTCTTTAGAGATTACCGAGTACGAGTGCACATCTAGGCTATCAAGGACCCCCCCCCCCTATACTATAAAGGATATTCATATGGATTTAGACATAGAAGGGCTCTTATCGATTTGGAAAAAACACCTTTCTTTTTGAAGCTTGCTTGTAATATGATTAGATCTATTATTCATAAAAGGCCATCTACTGTTAGTAAATATTGATCCCTTGTGCGAACGCACAATGAAAAGAATGGCGAAAATAACCAATTAAAGTCATATCAATTCCAAATGGATTGCTGGTCTCTTAACCAATTGGAAACATATACATATGACCCATGAGAAACGCTTGGAATCTTCATCCACGTGGCGTTCTAATCCACGTTTCTTAAAGATGCAAAGATATTTTGAGGGACTGAGAACACGCTAAATTCCAGATGGTTTGGTTATCTCGAATGCACGTAGAGATTTCTACGCTATATTTGAAGCTAATTGATCATGAATACTTATTGCATTTGTGGTGGATTCTATTCTCCCAGAAGAATTACATAGATTAGTTACTCATCCCATTCCAGTGAATAATGATTCTATCTGGTTTACAAATCCATTTTGCTAATTAGTCGCGAAAACAGTCATTCATTCAAAAAATGCTCGAACCCCCACCCAAAGGGCCGAGGAAATTTACAAGCAAAATTCAAAACTTCAAACAAAAAAACGGGGAAGGGTTTTATTTAGGGAAAAAAACACTTTAACGCTTAAGACACTTAAGACTTAGTTACGCTAGAAGGTGCAAAATTAATTGGAGCAGGAGCGGCTACCATAGCCTTAGCAGGAGCACAACAGCAGGTATTGGAAACGTATCTAGTTCTTTGACAAGCCCTGTGGCGTGAAATCTATCATTAGCCAAATAATTATTCGGTTATGTTACTCCAGGCTTTGCCTTAACAGAAGCTATTGCCCTGTTTGCTTTGACGATGGCCTTTTCAATATTATTCGTATCTCGAGGAAGGAAGTTGGAAAGAAAACAAAGAACCTTGCAGTTTATTGTTTAACCGGGACTCGTTCAGACCGCGTGTAAGAGTCGGGTCTTCCCCGGCCTTCGCCTTCTTCCCCGCATTCATTCTCGGCCTGAGCTACGCGCTTTTTGGATATGGGAATAGCGTAGGCATAGTAGCTTGCCGGATAGAGAAAGCCTTTTACCTTTCTTAGTAATTAGCTGAGGGAGGAAAAAAGCGGCTATCCTCGCGTCTTCCTCCTAGAGAATGTAACGTTACTTAATAACCATACCATTCTCTCGTAAGCCTAATTGGTGCGTTGGGGTGAATGACCAATAGAGTACTTTTGATCTATTTTTAGATAAAGGAGCGGCTTAGCAGCTAAACTGCTCCGCTTAGCAGCTAAACTGCTCCGCTTAGCAGCTAAACTGCGGAGCTTAGGCTAAGCTAAACTGCGGAGCTTAGGCGTTGCTAAACTGCGGAGCTTAGGCTAAGCTAAACTGCTCCGCTTAGGCTAAGCTAAACTGCGGAGTGGAGCTAAGCTAAACTGCTCCCGCGGAGGCTAAGCTAAACTGCTCCCGCGGCTTAGCAGCTAAACTGCTCCGCTTAGGCGTTGCTAAACTGCTCCGCGGAGCTAAGCTAAACTGCTCCGCGAAGCGTTTACGTTAGTCAACGTGCTCCGCGTTTACGTGTTGTTTTCGTTTAAGCTAATACGTTAGTCAACGTAGAAGCGTTTACGCTTTAGCCTTTAGGTAAACGCTTAATCGTTTACTTAACGTAGAAGCTGCTATAGTGTTGTAAACGTAGATAGAGCTAATACGTTCAGTAAACGTTTACGCTAATACGTTTACTTAATGGTATTAGCTTAAACGTGCTAATACCGGGTGAACGATTAAGCTAATACGTTTACAACTCAGTTTTCTTTAGCTCCTATTGGTGCTATGCTAATACCGGTTAGGGAATCGGCTAAAGTCGGTAACGGAGTGATTAAGCTTGCTGCGCACCTAAAGTAAACGTTTTCGGGCCTATATAGGTTTTTTCAGAAAAACTACGTTTACCTTAGTTTAAGCGTTTACTGTTAGGACCTAAAGGTTTAAGCTAATACTATACCTAACGTGCTAAAGAAAACTTGAGCGCAAAACCAATAGGTTTTCTTTAGCGCAAAACCAATAGGTGGGAAACTAACGCGCAAAACGCTGCGCGTAAAACCTTTACGGTATTAGCTTTAGCCTTAACGGTAAAGCGAAAACGCCTTAAAGTAAGGGGCGAAGCTAAGCCTTCACCAACATGGTGTAGCTTTAGCCTTATGGCTTAAGCGTTTTCTAACCTTAAAGGGTATTAGCTAAGCTATTACCTTAAAGGGGCGAAGCTATTACCTTAAAGGGGCGAAGCTATTACCATAAAGGGAATGGTAAACGCTTAAGCAAAACCAATAGGTGGCGCGCATTCGCTGTAGCTTCACCTTAATGGTCTTCCCTTCGGGTAATGGTCTTCCCTCCGGGTGGCCCTTTAGGTTTTCTTTAGCGCGTTAGTTTCCGTTTCCGTTTCCGTTTCCGTTTCCCTATTGGTGCTTTAGTTTCTTAGGGAAACGGAAACGCGGTAGCCTTATGGAGCTTATTCCCCTTTACGGCATTTTCTTTAGCACCTAAAGGAGCTAACGCTTCGCCCCATAAGGTAAACATTTTCTTTAGCACCTTTTAGGTGAAGCTAATACCTATACCTAAAGGTAAACGCTACACCTAAAGTAAAGGTGCGTAGATCCGGCCATTACTATTAAAGCTATTGGACATTAATGGTATTGGAGTGCGCTCTTTCACGAAGGTGATGGAAGTGCGACAAAATGCACCGGACTGCTTCTACGGTCCACAGAGTATCTGGCTTACCAAATGAGAGACGGGAATCAAAGAAATTATCGTCTGACGTGGTGACGTCGAGGGACTCAACTCTTGGGACTAGAGCGTGCCGGAAACGGGGAGTTGAAGTGCTACCTATGCATTGATAAGGCTCCCCTAGCCAATGAAAAGCCTATGGTTCCTTCGGAGTGAGTCGTTGGAGGTATACATTCCCGCTTCTGGTGTAGGCAATATACAGAAAAGAGATCTCAGCTTGCGATGTTCAATGATGGCGCTGAAGTAGTAAGTCTATCAGCACCACAACTAGTGGCATACAACTTTGGACCTAACAGGCCTGACCCCGTCATCTCTAGAATAGGGGATCCTCGACGCGTTGGCAGCAACCACAGCGGTTACGTTACAAAATTCATTCCCAGAGGAGGTGCGAAGCAGAGGATACTCTGCGGTTTCATCGAAGCTAAGCTCAACTGCTCCGCGAAGCAGAGGCCTCGTTTACTAACGTTTAGGCTTAATTAAGCCTTAAGCCTCTTAATCCGCGAAGCGAGGGCGAAGCGTTTACTGAGTTGTAAACGTATTAGCTAATACCTTTTCGGCTATGCTAATACATGTTGTAAACGTAGAATTAATCGCTGCTAACTTTTCGCTTAGTTGACCGGGTTTTTGTTTAAGCGAAGCTTAGTTTACTGTTTTCTCTGCCAAAAAAGAATAATGACTTTTCCCACCTTCCTTCCTTAGAGTATATTGGGTATCATTATTCTCTCGTTTTAGCAGCTCCACTAACGAATGTTAGTTATCAGGTAGGTCTCCGAGAACGTCGTTAACCGTAACTACATAACCACGTATAATGGAATGGCGCTACTTGTATGACCGTTTTCCTAACTATTCGGTTCGTTCCATCTTGAGGCCAACCCCCACCCAGGATATACATACCTGCAAGGGTGGGTTTCCGCTCACCCACGGTCTGCATGCACCGAACGATCTCTTTCTTACGGGACACTTAGGCGGATATAGATTAACGGTAGACCATCTGCCTTCCAAGCAGAAGATATGGGTTCGATTCCCGTTATCCGCAATTGACAGGTGGGGCAAGTTAGAAGCGTCATGCATGGCGAAATAACACCATGGGGGAATAGTTGGTAGTGAGTTTTCAACTAGTTTAGGTAGCTCAGTTGGTTAGAGCAAAGGACTAAAAATCCTTAGGTCAATGGTTCAAATCCACTCCTAAATAGCTTAGGCTATAAATATCAAGCAAGAACCAACCAATGCGCATTGAAACCAGAAGAAACAGACATGATGCATGCATCTCCCCGTTCTGACAAGACGTTGCCTTCTACTGTTCATTGAAGTGTTTCTATTATTCATAGTTCTCTATCACGGAGTCTTAGATTCGGTATAGCTGTTCGAAAATCTCTTAGGAGAGAAGATCAGCAACCGCCTGAGAACTCGGATATCATCAACTCTGACTTAGGACTGGCATAATCTAACGGGGAAAACGGGAGTCGAACCCGCGGCTTCTGGCGTGAAAGACCAGCACTCTAACCAACTGAGCTATTTCCCCTGCCGGCACCGGAAGAACTGGAGGTGGAGGATTCTTAAGCCCCCATCCCTGTTATTTGTTCTCTTCACTGAAGACGTTGCGTGCGGAGTGGTGAGATGTGCTGCATGCAGGATCCAATCAATCTAGCCTAGCTCCTATTTTACTATGTCCTCCCTGGGGAACACCTTTGTTGAAGCCACTCCATAAGAACAAAGTCTCTCCTTCTGTGTTGGCTGAAGTAACGACAATCACTTTGAACTCTCAAGGATGCGCAGGAGTCTCAAAATTCTCTTTCAATTACGGAAGTTCCTTTGACAAGAGAGTTGTGGCCATCGAAAGATGGAATGAAATAGAGTTTCTTCAAATTTCGACTGGATACTGAGGGGAGATAATCATCCCGAATTTTTCCAAAAGTTTGTACGTAATGTGCCCTCACAAAACGCTCTATGCTAAGTGAGTGACATACGCTTTTCTCTCCGACTCTTAGCTCAGTAAAAATTTGTTAAATTCAAACGATTTTTTAGTCAAAGCTCCACTTCACGTCTTTATGCGTTTTTAACCACAAGGATTCTCTGTGGCTAATTTTACACTCTCAAGTAAATTAGAAGGTGCCTCCATAACCAAAATGGTTCTACACGATCTAGACACTTCTGGAACATGAGTATAATTATATTTTGACGGGAAGTCTTAACATAATACGTTTCTGTAATGAAAACGGAGTATACTTGGAGTGAACATAGGCGAAGCTGTGTGTATTTTCAGAAACTGAGCTAAGGTAGAAACGGAAGCACTTTTCCATTCGCCTCACGGGCGGGCTCTTCTCGCCCCGCTCTTTTTACGTGGGAAGATTGTGTGTGAAACGTTAGCCGCAGCAAGAAAAGAACAGCCGGAACAGATTCATTAATTAATAGGGCAACTTTCTTTCTTACTGAACCAAACCGAGTTTCCCTTAGAGCACACACTGGTGGGGGGAGTCTCTCGATTAGTAAAGGTGTTCAGTAGATTCGATTGCTACTGTATCGAAAAGAATGAGTTAGAAGCTAAGCTCAGACCAGTCTTTTCCACGCCGAAACTCCGCCGCCGTAGACGTCGTGTTGTGAATCTCACTTGACGTTCCATTAAAGTATTAATAAAAAAGAATGGAATAACGGTTTGGACCCCTATCAAAAATTGATAGCTTGGTATCCAATTGAGTAAATGTCGGGATCTGTGAATTAATTGGAAATTTTGTACTATTACACCCAGATTATCTACGGGTGAACCGAGGTGAACCGGTGGGATATTCGACCAAGAGTAGTTTCACCAACCAACAGGGACACGGCAGAGGGGCGCAGCCATCAACAGACCCATACCTCTCATTAAACGGAAAACTCATAGCTACGGGTCTTACTTATTGTTACCCAACAATGGACTTTTTCTTTCATAAATTTCCCGTCGTTAAGAGTGAAAAGTTTCTTTCTCTCAATTAAGAGCTTAAGAGCTTTAAGAAAAAGTTAGATAGAGATAGAGAGCTTTAACCCGTAGGAAAAGAGCTTTCCGGGGTTGATTCGCCTTTGCCGTTGTTTGGACCGTATTCGTCTTCAGATGAAACCGTATACGCTATGTTGAGGAGAAAGAAAGCCCAGCCAGGGGAACAGCGATTCAACATCGTTGGCTGCTGGCGGCGGGTGGAGAGATTACGGAGGGGAACTGCCCACACCTTACGAAGGACTTATGGGGCGAAGCTAAGCTTAACTGCGGGTGAATCGGAGCTAAGCGAAACTTGTTAGAAGCTAAGCCTTTCTGCGGGTGAATCGAAGCTAATACGGCCGAGGAACGAACCCGCAGCTCAACAAGCGTCGAAGCGTTGCAGCGAAACAAGTTAGGAGCTAAGCGAAACAAGTTAGGAGCTAAGCGAAACTTGGGTGAATCGAAGCTAATACGTGTTGTTTTCGGCTCGGTCATTTGGACTGAAGTTAGCAGCGAGCGAACTGCAAGGTGCTCCGCGTTTACGTGTTGTTTTCGACTTTAGCTTCTAACTTACGAAGGACTGAAGAAGGTACTGAAAAGGTCCAAATCGGAACTCATTCATTTGGCAGGGGGAACTGCCAATGAAAATGGACTGAATTTCCCGGGATGATCAAATTTCAAACTGTAGCGAAGGCGCTAAAGTTTTCTTTAGCGCATTCCAAGACAAGACCATTCATGTCAAATCGGGTAATGGTCTTCCCTCCGGGACCATGTTGGTGTAGCTTAAGCAAGACCTTAATGGTCTTCCCTCCGGGCCTTTTAGGTTTTCTTTAGCGTAAAACCTTAAGCTAAAGTGTCCCGGGTAGGGTTTGGGCTAAAGTTGACAAAACAAGACAAGACAAGACCTACATGGTGTAGCTGTAGCCTTCATGGTCAAGCTTCTTGACTTAATCGCTCGCTTAAGCCTTCGTCGGGTTAGGTGTAGCGTTTTCGCTGTAGCCTGGTATTAGCTTACCCGTAACGGTATAGGTAAACGCTTAAGCATTCCCTACATGGTCTTCCCTCCGGGACCATGTTGGTGTAGCTTAAGCCCTACATGGTCTCTTTAGCGCCTTTAAGGTGTAGCTAATACCTATACCGTAATGGTAGACGCTACACCTTAAAGGCTAAAGCTTAACCATGTTGGTCTTGCTACAGCTACACCATTACTTAAGCGAAAGTCTCTTCTTGCATTGCCACTTTCCATTCGGTGTACCTGCTTGCATCTTCATAGCAATCGGGCTCATGATCTTCTACTACTTTGTTCATATATGCATAACACACACTTTTCTGCCTTTGGTTGTAGCTTGTGCCTCAATTCACTTGGCACATGTACATAACAAGTACATCCAAATATCTTCAAGTGGGAAAGATCAGGTTTCTTACCATAATAGGCTTGATATGGTGTCAAGCCATGGATCCCTGAGGTAGGAGCCCTATTCATAAGATACACGGCGGTATTTGCTGCATCACTCCAAAACATGTTAGGTACATTCATCTCATTAAGCATTGCTCTAGCGATCTCGGCAATGTATCTATTTTTTCTCTCTGCTACTCCATTTTGTTGGGGGGTGTACCTGCATGTTACTTGCCTCTTGATGCCTTGATCCATTAAAAAATCAGAAAACTCATTGGAGAAATATTCTCCCCCTCCATCGGACCTTAGCTTCTTGATATATGTACCTGTTTCCTTCTCTACCATTGCCTTGAATGCTTTGAAACATGTAAACACATCTGATTTGTTTTTGATGAAATAAACCCAAACCATCCTTGTGCAATCATCTATAAAAGTGACAAAGTACTTGTTACCTCCAATGGATTGCTCTTTCGTTGGCCCCCACACATCTGTATGTATCAACTCCAATGGTTGTTGGCTTATGTAGCCACTCTTCTTGAATGGAAGTCTCGCTTGCTTCCCTAGTTGACAAGATTCACATAAATGCTTCATACCTTGTCCTTGGAAGTTGGGAAGACCTTCAACCAGCCTCTTGAATTTCATTTCCTTCATTCTTTGTATGTTGATGTGACCTATCCTCTTCTGCCACAAGTCCAACTCCGAAATCCTCTTGTTTCCATATGTGAAGTAGACATGTTGAGTAGAATGAGAATTTACCTCCAACATGAAGAGTCTCCCTTGCTTCTTTCCTCTTGCTATGACCTTGTAACCTTGCTTAGGGTTCTCCACAAAGCATCCACCTTTGTTGAGCCTTACTTGATAGCCTCTTTCAACCATTTGCCCAACGGACACCAAGTTCTTTGTGATGGTAGGTACATGCAAGACATCCTTGAGACATCTTCCTTCCTCCTTGTCATCCAAAGCTACATCCCCAACATGGGAGATCTCATGGGCTGTATCATCACCTGTTTCTACATGTCCTTTACCTTTGGGAACATGTAGATTAGTAAAACAAGAAGCATTGCAACTCATATGGTTGCTACATCCACTATCAATATACCAAGTGTTATCTACTTTGCTTGAATTCCCATTCATGTGCATCATCAAGAGATTGTCATTTTCTGAACTTGTAGAATCATAATTACCTTGGCCTTTGTATGAAGAACCTTGATTATAGCTCCTTTGTTTCCTCCTTGGTAGCAATCTCTAGCATAGTGGCCAAACTTGCCACATATGTAACATCCTTCACCATCTTGATTCCTGTTTTGTTGATATCGTCTTCCTCTTCCTCTTGTTCTTCCTCTCCCTCTTTGTGATGAGGTGCCTTGGTCATGTCCTTGATTGCTTGAGTGGCCTTGCCTTCCTCCAAACCTTCCTTTGCCCCTTCCTTGTCCTCGTCTTCCTTTGCCCCTTTGATTACCTGCATAGAAAACTTGTGCATCCTTGCTTTTAGTTGAACTTCCACCTATGTTCATTTCTTCGGTGACCATGAGAGCAACCAATTGCTCAAAATCGGGAAGATTATCCCTTACATATACTGAAGTGGTAAAGGGTTTCCACTTCTCATCATCTCTCAAACCATTGAGAGTATAAGCCACAAGATCGTCATCGTCGCCGTGGTTTCCAATGGATCCCAATGCATCTGATAACTCCTTGACCTTAAGTATGTAGTCATTTATGCTACTCCCTGAGCTCTTCCTAAGGTTGTTGAGCTCATTCTTGAGTTGGATCTTCCTTGCTTTGGTACTTGTTGAATAAAGCCTTTCAAGTGTCTCCCATACCTTCATGCTTGAATCCAAGTCTTGGATATGGCTGATCATGCTATTGCTAATGTGTTGGGAAAGGATAAAGATAACCCTCTTGTCTCTTTCATTCCATTCCCTAAAGGCCCTTCTCTGATCATTGGTTGGATTCTCATCCAACCTAGGTCTTGGTTCACTTCCACTAATCAACCCCCAAAGGCCCTTGCCCATAAGATAGTTGGAGACCCTAAATCTCCATGGTTGATAGTTCCCTTTGTCTAGCTTTTCAATTTGAGTGTTGAAGTCTCCCATATCTAGTCTTTGATACTTGACCTAGCCCTTGGATAATGCTCCAATGTGTGTAAAATGAAAATGAGGCTCTGAGATTACCTCAATCCAAAGCTTTCCTTAGATGGACACCTTGTGCTCTTTGAAACTTTGAGTAGAATAGCTCCCCCTTGATGTGAGCTACCTCCAAGAAGCTTTTGTTGATGCAAATCTTCAACCACCAACTCCAAGAGGTCTTCGTGCTTGTATGTGATGCCTCCAAGATGCCCAAATGCTCTGATACCACTGATGGGGGAAGTATCTCAACCCCTAAGCAACGATGAAGCGCGAATGACCTCCACAGGTATCCTTCTTTGACCTCTGCACACCAAAAATGCTCTTACTCAGAGCTTATGCAGAGAACTTCAGTGAGCTTTTGTAGACCTGTAGTAGACACCAAGGGATTTCCAACAAAACAAATTTCACTTGAAATGGATGCTTACACAAAGAGAAACAATGTCTACAACATGAGCTAGTTGAATGCTCACAACTGCTAGTCAAGCAGAGACCTCACTTCACTCCAGCAAACTTTTCTCAGCGATTATACAGAGAATGAATCTCAAACTTGAGTCAACTTTAGAGCACTCTAATAGCTACCCAATGACACCAAAATCATAGCAAATGGATACATAGAGAAGGAGAACCAGCCCTTACAACAGAGAGCAAAATATTTAACGTTTGCGACCACAATTTATCTATGGAGAAAATTTTTCCTTGAGATTGACTCACCACCTGACCTTCTTCAAGCATGGAGTAAGAAATGGAGTTAGCATGGAGTAAAGCATAATTCATCCTCCTTGATTTATAAATTAGCCTAATTGGAGTTTACCTATTGTCCATCAAAGTGGACCTTTCCTTGATGGGGCTATCTATTGTAAGGATATGTCTGCGGTACACCTGTTCCTCCTCATACACACATGTGCGTGGGGTGATCTCCTCCACAGAGACTACACCTTCGCAACATGGGTACTCTTAGGGGTTGATGTTGATAGTTTCTCTATCGTTGGACTCCTAATTTCTTTGCCACTAGCTCAGCTAATTCTTCCACATTACTGGAGTTGGATGTAGCCGTACTCCGAGAGTCTTCTGATTTAGTGGGGCTAGGCGCACTCTTCAGATCATCCGCTAGGTTGTCCTCTAAGTCAAAACATTCCTGTAGGCATTCGCTCAATGTCTGTAGCCTCTTTATGAATACTAGCATTCTTAAGGTTCCATTTGTTAATCCATCCAAGAATAATGAAATCATTTTTTGCTGAGTGGGTCTCTCTGCTGTTGGACATCTATCAACATACTTATTGAATCTTTGGGCAGCTCTTTTCACGGTTTCATTAGGGTTCTGTTTAAAACTATGGATTGAAGATGCAGAATTACTGAATTCCCCTATGAATTCTTGAAAGAATTGCTCCATATTTCCAAATTGCATGGGGTCCAATGGCTGGAACCAAGTCAGAGCCATTCCTGTGACGATGAGTCTAAAAGACTTATATTGCACAAAGAAGTCGTCTACTTGTTCAGCTCTTAAAACTTGTTTAAATTCAGCAATGTGGTCGTAAGGTTCTCCCAATCCATCATAGTGATTCCTCACACATTTTGCCACTTGGATCAGTCTCAATCTTCTCATTGGCTCCAGCTGTCTAGGCATTATAGGGAAGGCGGGGATTGCTGGTCTAACTGGGGGCATTCCAGGCTGCACTCCTATTGGTGGTCGTGGCCTTACTGGTGATCGGTATTGATTTCCTATTCCAGGGTGGGTCTGATTGTGTGTTTGCACTCCGCGAGTCGCGAATTGTACGTGAGCACAGTTCGGAACGCTCCGTTGGCTTGTTTGTCCCAACATTGTGTGCTCTACCTCTTGTTGTGTTCCAAAGGGGTTTTGAGAGGTGGTTGCCTGTTCACTCTGAGGGAATACAAGTATTCCCATGTATTTCAGTCGAGCCCTGTCTATGGCATCTACCAACCAATACCTTCTCTGGTTCTTGTCTAGGTATGTCACTCTAGACTCATCTTCCGGATCCTTTAGCTCATAAAATGTCATCATACTTTCTTCTCTTCCTTGAGTCGGTGAGTCAGTTTGAAGTAACAAGTCTGATCCATGGATCAAATAGACTTCCAGTAAGTAGTCATCTTGAGGTATCCAGTCCCCTCTCAAGACTCGCGTTACTATTGACTTGCCTCTAGGGGTAGTCACTAACTCCTCAGGGTTTGGTCTCCCTAAGTTTTCTTGTCCCACTAACTCTCCCCTTTCATTGATCAAATCAGGATATTCAGTCACTATGTAGATGTGACCCAACTTGTCCATGTATGCTCCACCTTCATACTTGACAGCAAGTTTGGGCACAATTGTTGCATCTAGGGAAGTCACCATCCTAGCCATAGATCTGTTTAAACCATCCAGGTAGATGGGGATCTCCTGGGCATTAGTGGAAACATACTGCAAGGAGGTGCGGTATTCTCCTTCTACAGCGGTCATGAAGTTTCTCCAGGGAGCAGGACCCTGCATGTCTTCTAAGGCCATGGATATCTCCCCCTCTGAGTCACTAGAGGTATCCGAATAGATAGATTGGTGACTGACTTGAGCGATACTTCCAACGGATGATATGACACTTCTCCGGCTACTTAGAACCCTTCCTGATCTTAAGTTCATTCACCCTCTTGGGGCTCTCTAGACCTCTAAAACTCTCCCTAAGTGGTTCCTCAAATGCCTCAAATTTACCCTTGAAAAATGCTCCAAATATTCTGGGCGATACCACCTTTGGCGATACTTCACTAGGCGATATTGTACTAGGCGATACTGCACGTCAGACGATATGATACCACTTCTCTAGGCGATATGATACTATGGCAACAGGCGATACGATACCACCCGGCCAGACGATACGATATTGCTGTTATGCATGATACGATACTGAAAACTGCACGACACGATACCACATAGGCTCACGATACGATACTGGGGAAGTTCATGATACGATACCAGAAAACTGGACGATACGATACTTAAGCAATAGACGATACAATGCCTATGCACTAGGCGATACGATACTGGGAATTTTGATGATACGATACCAGACTATGTCATGATATGATACCACTTCGTGCGCAATACGATACTAAGATTTGGACTATGTCACGATACGATACCACTTTTTGGACGATACGATACCAAAAAGGGTCATGACGATACCTGGGGAGCAAGGCAATACGATACCAAAGTGGACCACGATACAATACCACCTGGTAAAGTGCGATCGCGATACCAACCAGGCGATACGATACCAAAAGTGGTATCATGATACCAAGGCTGGTAATCGACGATACGATACTTTGGCGAGCATCGCGATACAAGGGAATTTTTGGTATCACGATACCAAAAACTCAACCGATTGTGATACTCAAGCCAAAACACATCCAAATTCAAAAATTTTTTCACCCCCTTTCTCTTCTCTCACCCCTCTTCACTCCTAGCCTACTGGCTCACTGAAAGTACTTCTAGAAACACTCTTTCCCACCCCACGATACCAAATGCGCTTTCAATCATGTGGAAATGCAGATTTTCAAAATTTTTGAGATTAATGTTTGATTGTAGCTTACCTCTAGGTTGCTATGCTCCAGCCTTGAGGTCACTAGCTAGCTTTGAAGGCCTGGAGCGCACGATACTACGCGGACGATACCGATCGCTACCTGGAGACGATACCACTTTCTGAGCAAAAGAGAAATGAGCTAAAATTTTTTTGGTTTTTATACTGTTTGAGAACTAAGGCTTATCCTACACTATCTTGACAATTTTTTGGGATTTTCTTGGTACTTTTCCACTTACTTCTCCTCCAAATCTCTTCCTAAGCTAACCCTAACTCTTTCTTCTCTCCCCCTCTTCTAACTCTAAGCCTAGAAACTCATTACACATAGCTCCAAGATGTGAAGTATGTGCTGCAGTGTTTGACTACTTGCCACTGAACGAATTCACTTCTACAAGGAAAAATGTGTGTATCTAATGTTGGTGCATTTACCCAAGCCTACATGCTTGATATATTTGATATCATCCTCATTTGTAAGTCACATGAGTAGTCATGTGAACACCTCTTGTAAAAGAGTTCATTTTTATCTCTTGTAATTGAAAAAAGAAAAAAGGAAAAGGATGGCTTACCTCATGCATGATGTAAAAGCAAATTCGTGGCTATAACTACCAAAATCATGAATTTTTGAGCTGAGGGAATCTCTCCTAACTTTGGGGATCACTTTTAGGTGGAGCCATTCGAATTCGAATTCAAAACTCTCTCCAAGAATAGCTATAAAAGGAGCAAGAAGGAAGAGGCGATTAGCAAGCCTTGTACGTGACCACTTCATGTCATTTTGTAGAGATTGAAGAGCTTACTCCATAGCTCTTCATTGCCAATGTGGTTGTAATCATATGTGAATCTATACATTTATTATCATCTACTTCTCTGTTTTGTTCTCTGCTATACTCACTCAGAGCAGTACCTTCAGAAGGTCATATCTCGAGTTCTACTGATCCTTTTTCAGTGATTTAACTTGCATTGGATAGTTCATACTATCTACTTTTTACTATAAATTTTCAAGGTCATTGGATTAATAGTTTTGAAGATATCTGCAATTTACTGCTCACTGGTCTATCTCTGCAGAGCCCCGAGAATGGTGGGCATGTTCCAGAAATTGATGAAACTTGTTCTAAGTGCTCAGTCCATCATTTGAAGTGTTTTAACTTGGATTGGGAAGCTTGCTAAGTCTATTTGCTATGCCCAAAAGGAATGTTTCTAATTCCTACCAGGTTGAGAGCATTGTTCATTTTTTCCAGCAGGTGTATGTCCAAAAATAGCAAGTTTTGGGAGCTAGTCATTTCGCAACTAGTCTGTCTTGACTTAAACTTTTGGGATACATGTTCCAAAGTACTTGGCTGATATTTTGGTGGATTTAGGAAGCTCAAAGGGTCTTCTAATCATCTCTGAAGTCTCAGTTGTCTGGTGTGAAGTTGGTTGTAGCAGCACCAACTCATCTTTGGATTGCATCCACCATCTCTCTTCACAGTGGTATCAGAGCATAATCAAGCAACATGGGAGATGGATTTCCATCATCAATTGATAAATTGGATCGAAACAACTAGCCGGCATAGTCTCTAAGGATGGAGGCTTACCTTTAAGGGAGGAATCTATATGGATTCATATCCGGAGATGAAGCAATGCCAACCATGAGGAACAAAGGGCAACCATCACATGAAGAAGTGGAAGGACTTTCGAATTGGTGTTCGAAGGATGCACTTGCAAGGTCCTATATTCTAAACTCAATCTCTGATTTTCTTTTACCTCATGTCAAGGGATGCAAGACATCAAGAGAGACCTGGAATGCACTTGCTTCTTTCTTCTCTTCCAACACTCGAGCAAGGAAGAAGCAATTGTGGATGGAGTTCACAACAATGAAGAAAAGCCCGAAGCAAAATGTGACTGATTATGTCACAAAGATGAAGGAGATTTCCGACCAATTTGGAAGCATTGGAGAGGTAATTGAAGAGGAGCAAATCATAAGACAAATCATGAATGGAATCAAAGCAGACGACAAGTGGGAGTCATTCACAACAGCCATGGATTTATACATGGATATGCATGTTCCCGACCTCAACACACTCATGGGCCAACTCTTCACTCATGAAGCAAAGATTAGCAAAGGTGGTGAGTCCTCAAGAGGTAATCAAACTTCTGCCTTATATTCTGATAAAGCTAAGGTCAAGGACAAGTCAAAGAATAGGAAGAATGAAGATGAAGGTAGCTCTTTCCAAGCAAACTTTGCAGGTAGAGGACAAGCTAGAGGAAGAGGCAGAGGTGGAAAGCAAGGCAGGGGGAGATTCCAATCATCTCAACCTTGCAACATATGTGGCTTATCTAACCATACTACTGAAGAATGTTTCAGGAACCCGAGGAACTCAAGAGGAAGAGGATTCAATAGAGGTGGCTATGGATCAAATAGAGGTAGATACAATGGAGGCTACAAAAACAAAAACTACTACAACAACAATTACAACAACAACTACAACTATCTAAGTGGCCATAGAGGAAGAAGAGATTACAATAACTATGCAGAGGACCAAAGTCAAGAAGATTCATTATTGATTATGAATCTATCAGCAAAGAAGGGTAAGGATGATGATCACATATTTTACATTGATTCGGGATGCTCGAACCATGTAGCAGGAAATGTGGCTTTACTTTCTGATTTGGAAGATCCTCATAACAAGCATGAAGTGCAGACAGGAGATGACACAAAGCACTCAATGGAGAAGATAGGTAATGTGAAGACATCAGATGGGAATGTGAACCTCTTAAGCAAAGTCTTGTATGTCCCTACAATTACCAAAAATTTAATAAGTGTTGGACAGATTGTTGAAAAAGGATTGCAGGTTAGATTCAACCGATTTGGAGCATATGTTGAAGACCCAAGGCAAGGCTTTGGAAGGATTGCCAAAGGAGAAAAGACAGGAAGGCTTTTCACTTTTGAAGTGGAAGATACAAAGAACATAGCTTTGTTTAGCTATGGATCTCAAACTCTTACAGAGTTGGAGATATGGCACAAAAGGCTTGCTCACATTGGTGAGAGGACACTCAAACAGATTTGCAGGGACCAAAGTGTACTTGGTTTGCCTAATATCACAAGGCAACACATGATTTATAAGTGTGAAGCTTGTCAACTCGGCAAGGCTCATAGACAACCTTTCAATAAGAAAGGATATATGTATCAAAATCCTTTGGATCTAGTGCACACGGATGTGTGGGGTCCAAGTAAGGAGCCATCTATATCAGGCTCAAGATATTATGTGTCCTTCATAGATGATTGTAGTAGGTGGACCATTCTGTTTTTCATGAAGCACAAGGATGAAGTGTTTAATTGCTTTAAGAATATATTGCTCTTGTTGAAAACCAAACAGGTAGGACTTTGAAAAGACTCAGATCAGATGGTGGAGGAGAATACGTCTCTTCTGAATTTGATGCCTTCTTGCATGAAAGAGGCATTAAAAGGGAAGTCACTACAAGGTATACACCCGAACTCAATGGTGTAGCAGAGAGGAGGAACACAACTATTGTCGAAGCTGCAAGGTCCATGCTCAACGAAAAGGGATTGCCGAACTACCTATGGGCAGAGGCTGTGTCGACAACCACATATCTCATAAATAGAATTCCATCTAAGTCACTAGATGGAACCACTCCATATGAAGTGTGGAATGGAAGAAGACCTAGTCTAGAGCATTGAAAAATCTTTGGATGCTTAGCCTATGCTCACATCCCTTCTCAAGTAAGAGGGAAATCGGATCCCAAGGCAAAGAAGTGCGTATTTATTGGTTATGACCAAAACCAAAAAGGATATAGATTGTAGAATCCAACCAATAAAGGATTTTCTGTGAGTAGAGATGTAATTTTTGATGAAAACAAATCATGGTTTGATGATGACAGGAAAGTGAAGCTGCCATATGACTTGGATGAAGATTTTCCATCACTTCAACCAAAGGAGCCAAAGCAGATTGAAGAAAGTGATTTGGAGATTGACCTAGAAGACTTGGAAAGACTAAAGCTATGGAAGAACAAAGGTAAAGCAAAGATGCAGGATGCTACATATGGACCTGAGAGCTCACATCAACCACTTAGAAGGTCTTCTAGGGAGAAGAAGAAACCAAAGAGGTTTGGTTATGATACTTCTTTGGTCACCAAGCACTCAATCTACATTGCAAAGGATTCAACCAATGAAGAACCTACCACATTTGAAGAAGCACAAAGCAAGAAAGCTTGGAGAGATGCAATGGATGAAGAAATGGAAGCCTTGAAGGAGAATGACACTTGGGAGCTTGTACCTAACAAGCCATCTATAAAGATAATCGGATCTCGACGGATATACAAAATCAAGAGGAATCCAGATGGAAGTATAAATAGACACAAAGCAAGGTTAGTTGCTAAAGGGTTTGCTCAAACCCATGGTATTGATTATGAGGAGACTTTCTCTCCTATTGCAAAAATGCCTACAATTAGGGTTCTCATTAGTCTTGCTGCATCTAGAAATTGGAATCTTTATCAACTTGATGTAAAGAATGCTTTCTTGAATGGATGGATTTCTGAGGAAGTGTATATGGTACAACCTCCTGGATATGAGGATGCACATCATCCTAACTATGTATGCAAACTAAAGAAAGCTTTGTATGGATTGAAGCAAGCTCCAAGAGCTTGGAATTTCGGATTGGTGACTTATTTGCAGGACCAAGGATTCAAAGCTAGCAAGGCGGATACCTCTTTGTTTATAAAGAGGAATGGATCTGAAGTGATCTATTTATTGTGTATGTTGATGATATTATTATCACAGGCAATGATCTTGAAGGAATCAAACAGGTAAAGAGTCAAATGAAGGAGGAGTTCAAAATAAGTGACCTCGGACCACTCACTTATTTTCTTGGATTGGAGTTGATCTACACAGATTCAGGTATATACATCACACAAAGGAAGTATGTCCATGACATGCTCGTCAAGTTCAAGATGGAAAATACCAAGTGTGCAGGTACACCGATGGAGCAAAATCATAAGCTTAGTGCTTATGAAGGAGAGCCAATTGAAGACATCACAAGCTATCAAAGCTTGGTTGGAAGTTTGAACTATGCAACACTCACAAGGGTGGATATATGCTATAGTGTTAGCATATTGAGTCAGTTTATGCATAAGCCGAGAAGACCACATATGGAAGCGGCCAAGAGAGTCCTCAAGTACCTAAAGGGGACCATGAATGAAGGTTTGTTTTATTCATTTACTTCAGATATTGAGCTAAAGGTCTACTCAGATGCAGATTGGGCCGGATCTAAAGATGATAGAAGAAGCACATCAGGGTATATATCATTTGCAGGCTCAAAAATCATTTCTTGGTCATCGAAGAAGCAACCAACCATGGCATTATCTTCTACTGAAGCAGAATATAGAGGTTTGGCTAATGCAACTCAAGAAATCATGTGGTTAAAGTCTTTGTACACAGATCTTGGACTTCATTCTTCAACACCTCATATTTTTTGTGACAACACAAGCTCACTACATCTAGCAGTTAATCCGGTATACCATGCTAGAACCAAGCATATTGAAGTCCACAACCATTATGTAAGGGAGAAGCTAATGAGCAAGGATATTCAACTATCCTATGTCTCTACAGATATGCAATGTGCAGACATGTTGACTAAAGGTCTTGATGGTACAAAGTTAAGTAGATTCAAGTTAATGATTGGCTTGCAGGAAATCAAGGACAATTGAAGACTTATTTGGAGGCCAAGCATGTTAGGCTTGAGGGGGAGCTGTTGGTGCATTTTACCCAAGCCTACATGCTTGATATATTTGATATCATCCTCATTTGTAAGTCACATGAGTAGTCATGTGAACACCTCTTGTAAAAGAGTTCATTTTTATCTCTTGTAATTGAAAAAAGAAAAAAGGAAAAGGATGGCTTACCTCATGCATGATGTAAAAGCAAATTTGTGGCTATAACTACCAAAATCACGAATTTTTGAGCTGAGGGAATCTCTCCTAACTTTGGGGATCACTTTTAGGTGGAGCCATTCGAATTCGAATTCAAAACTCCCTCCAAGAATAGCTATAAAAGGAGCAAGAAGGAAGAGGCGATTAGCAAGCCTTGTACGTGACCACTTCATGTCATTTTGTAGAGATTGAAGATCATTCTACTCCCATTGTGCAAAGATTCATTTCCAATGTGGTTGTAATCATATGTGAATCTATACATTTATTATCATCTACTTCTTTGTTTTGTTCTCTACTATACTCACTCAAAGCAGTACCTTCAGAAGGTCATATCTCGAGCGCTACTGATCCTTTTTCAGTGATTTAACTTGCGTTGGATAGTTCATACTCTCTATTTTTTATTATAAAATTTCAAGGTCATTGGATTAATATGTTTGAAGATATCTGCAATTTACTGCTCACTGGTCTATCTCTGCAGAGCCCCGAGAATGGTGGGCATGTTCCAGAAATTGATGAAACTTTTTCTCAGTGCTCAGTCCATCATTTGAAGTGTTTTAACTTGGATTGGGAAGCTTGCTAAGTCTATTTGCTATGCCCAAAAGTAATTTTTCTAATTCCTACCAGGTTGAGAGCATTGTTCATTTTTTCCAGCAGGTGTATGTCCAAAAATAGCAAGTTTTGGGAGCTAGTCATTTCACAACTAGTCTGTCTTGACTTAAACTTTTGGGATACATGTTCCAAAGTACTTGGCTGATATTTTGGTGGATTTAGGAATCTCAAAGGGTTTTCTAATCACCTTTGAAGTCTCACTTGGCTGGTGTGAAGCTGGTTGTAGCAGCACCATTTCATCTTTGGATTGCATCCACCATCTCTCTTCACATCTAAGTCAAGAAGTCTTAGGGACTTGTGCCAAAGAGACTAAATCTCCTTTGCCACACAAGTGCGTATAGTGGGGAATTGACACATGCTTATTTGTCAATCCAACGAACCAACCTAACCAAGAGTATGAGGACATGTGCACTCATGATGGTAAGAGAAGTGGTTCAGCTTGCATGCATGAGAAAAGGCTATTCTATCTCTCAAACTCAGCATTTCTACTGTAAGAAGAAAGGACATAGAATCCAAGATTGTCACATTAAGAAGGCACACGAGAAGAGTGGCTCGTCCTCGACTGAAGACTCAGCCACAGATGACTCATGAGTTTTGGACAATGGTTCCTCTCATCATATCACAAGCAAAAAAAAACCTTTACAGTTCCCTACAACCTCTAGAGGAACCCATCATGGTAAAGGTAAGCAACAATGCAAGATGTCCCGCAAAGGGCAAAGGTACGGTGTGTTTCATTAATCATAAAGGGGATATTAGAAAGATTTTGAACGTGTTGTATGTTCCACAGATCAAATGAAATTTAATTTTGATAGCTTCTATAACTAATCAAGGTCATCAGGTGTCTTTTACTAACACAGAAGCAGAGATTCTGGATTGGAATGACAATGTTGTCGGGACCAAAATAAGGAGGAACAACCTTTACGAGTTGGTTGCTCTTACAAACACAGTTAGTGTGGGCATAATTAAGCTTTGGCATGAAATATTTAGCCACATCGTATACCTGATACTGAAAGAGATGCACTCGAAAGGTATGGTTGCTCACCTCCCTCTAGTTTTATAAAGGAAAGAACCTTGGGAAGCTTGCATGATGGGCAAGCAGCAGAGGAAGGCATTGATGGAGACTTCCAAATCTCCAATATCAAGTCTAACTTGGGTTCAAAAAACTTCTATGACAATTATAAACAAGAATTTAACCGAATACTTCAAAACTTTTCAAGTCCAAGATTGAAACATACTTCCTTCTTCAACAGTTTTCCTGAAGTTTCAACTTCAATATTGATTCAATGGATTAACCATTAAGACCAAAAGTATGTCTAAAACTAATGTTCAGAAATGGCGACTTTGACATAGGTGACTTTGAACACTGATTTCTCACAATCTAGAACTTGTTTAGTAAAATGCTTTTAGTAATAGCTTCCTTACCTCTTAATCATAATTTATTCGCACAATCTAGAACTTGTTTTGTAAAATGCTTTTAGTCATAACTTAGATTTTGAATGGTTAAAAACAAAAAACTTTACACCAATCAGAGAGATATAAGCAACGCATTGATCAACTAGATGCACCATTTTTAGTCTAGACTTTAGAAGACATATGAATGTTCCTATGAATCATTCTTACACTAGGGGATGAATTAGATCATGAAACTTTAACCATAGCTGTGTTAGCTCTCGAGTTAGATTTGTGTACAAGGATTTCTAATCCGTATTATCATCTTGAGAGAAATGTGAATTAGAATGACATCTAAAACTATTGATTTCCCTTTATACTTTTCTTCTTCCAAGATAATGAACTCTCATACTTTCTAATGTCAAATTTGACTTATATATCCACAAATTCATAAGTGGATCATGACCATTACATTGACATTCACTTGATTTATTAGTAATCTAACTATAATACACTAATTAGGATCCTCATGAAGTGAATACATGCTATGTCATATCTTACATTCTTGGTCCATTGCTTTCTTCATTCTAATTGATTTTTGTCTGCATCAATCTTTCCTAAATCCTTATCCATGCTCTCATAAGCATCAATTTCTGATTGATCTGCACCAAGAGCTCCCCCTCAATCACTAATTGTGATTATGATCTTCTTCTTTATTCCTACAATCTTGTTGAGTATTTGTAATTTAGGTACATCTACACTCTTCGTTAACATATCTGCTACCTATTCTTTGGTTGGATTATATATGAATTCAATCTTTGTATCAAATATCATTTCCCTCAAGAAATGATATTGAATCTCAATATGTTTAGTCTTGGCATGAAAAATAGGGTTAGGTGTTCAAATGAAGTGAACTCATGTTATCACCATATATTATTGGAATTCCTT
This sequence comes from Ceratopteris richardii, assembly GCA_020310875.1. Lineage (NCBI taxonomy): Eukaryota > Viridiplantae > Streptophyta > Polypodiopsida > Polypodiales > Pteridaceae > Ceratopteris > Ceratopteris richardii. The sequence continues at coordinate 114,043,412 of CM035418.1, forward strand.
GCTCAATTCCAAGGCTCTTCAATAAACTCTTCATCCATATGAACTCTTGAAAAGTGTGATGAACTCTTGATGTATCACAACATCTTAGAACTATTGCAACACTTGGCAAGTTGTAGGGCACCTACTAGGTATCCCAAGTAGCTAGTATCACCAATACCTTCGTGGTGGCATGGTATCCTTGACACCTTCATGGTGTCATGGTCTCGCCAACACCTTTGTGCTTATGATGTCACCAATAACTTCATCGTGTCATGGTTCCATGATGTCTTCTAGTGTTAGGTGTCACTGACACCTTTTAGGTGTTATGTTGTCTTTAATTCCAAGTTTCATGAAATAATCATCACTAAAACTTTGGTGGTGTTGATGACACCAACCAAATGTTGATTTTCACTTTGGGCTTAATGTGGGGTATCTTTTTGGGCTAAGTATCATGCGTTTTTTATATCAAGTGTCATCCACACTTGGTGTTGTCTAAAATCCATGTCTACATGTTTTGACCCCCAAAAGCTTGACTTAACATAACTTTTTACTCAAGCATTCATTTTGAAGTTCGTCCTTTGCTGAGAATGGGGAATTGTAAGACCTCCCAACAAAGTTGCAAAAGTGCTAGAGGATACCAGGTAATCTTTCCAACACTCAAATCTTAGCACATAACAAACCTTGAATTAATCAAGAGAGATAAATGGAAATAGAGTAGAAAAAGTAAAATTATAGAAATGCACCATCTAAATGTCCCTAAAAACTAATTAAAAGAAAAATATCAATATATAATATGTGTAATGATAAAAAACTAAATTTAGGTTGAATTTAAAGGGTTCTACATAAAAAATGTTGTCAGAGAGTGCCAAAGAGCTACTATGTAACTGAATATGTGGAAAAAGAAGTTAATGAACTATGACAAATAATTAATATAGCAAACCTAATTTGAAGCTAGGTTCTCTGATGTAGAGCAGTAGCTATGGTCATTTATCATGATGAAGGGGGATATAATCACTCGATACAACAACAATACATGAAGAAACCCTAAATTTGATGCTATAGCTCACCAAATTATCATGCACACCAAGTATGAAAAAGTTGAAAGGGAATTTTTCCAAAACTCCTTCAATCTATAGGTACTCATAAAAGGCTCCTCCTATCTCTCAACCCTAGAGCTTTAAGCTTATAATGCTTAGGAATTGATACTCCAACAAGACCACAAGCTCCTCTTTATATAGCATTTTTGAACCCCACAAAAATCTTCATGAAAAGAAACTTGAAAAATAAATAAAGCTAAAATCGTGCATGATTTTTGTGCTTAGCATGTGTGGGAGATTTTTTTGACTTAGTTTGCTTTTTGAGATTTTAGTGTAATCCCCTAGTTTCAACCTTTGCATTCACTTATTTTTTCCTAGTTAAAACGGAAGCATTGACTACGTATGAATTAAAAAGCATTTGAAAAGTAGAAACTAGGGTTTGCTTTCTAGTTGACTTTTTGTGCATGATGTTGGAATATGAAATTTCTCAGAGGGTACTTTCCAATGATCCAATAAAAATTTTATCAATCTTTCACTAAGTAGCAGAATTAGGTTTGCGAGACGTTTGGCAATTTTAGGACGTTTTGACATTGTTTTATAACAATCCCCCCGTCGAGGTCATAACAGCATAAGATTTATTAATCCACATAACTTTTTATGTTTGCACCTACTTTGGTGAATATGTCTACCACATTTTAACTTATAGGTACATAAGTTAGCTCAATAAGCTTTTTACATGCTTTTTCCCTAATGTAATGATAATGTGCTTTAGTATGCTTTTTCCTTGCATCATGAACAATATTTTGTGAAATAACAATAGCACTTTGACTATTTTAAAATATATACATATGAAGATGAACTTGAACATTAAGGTAACTAAGAATTTTCTACAATTTTATAGCTTCAAGTGTAGTTGTAAAGGTAGTCGTATACTTTGCTTCATTTGGAGATGTAGGTACTATTATTTGTTTCTTAAAAAGCCATGAGACAAGGAATTTCCAAGATAGAAAAAATAGATACTTTTACTTCTTCTTGTGTCTTTATCACTTGCCTCATCGAAATCTACAAAACCTTGTAGTAGAAAATGTGGTGAATTTGAAAATACCATCACATATTCAAAGTCACTTTTAAATATCTGATAATTCTCTTAATGACTATATAATGAAGCATCGAAAGGTTCTCAATCTACTTCTACTTGTAATGAAACACTAGCATCCGTAGGTTTCTTAATAGGTTTACAATATGCCATTTCACACTTTTGTAGAAGTTTCTCCATGTACTTTTGTTGTGTTATATAGATAGAATCATTCTTGAATTTGAATTCAATCCCAAGATAATAATGTCATATATCAAGGTTATTAACATCAAAAGCATGCTTAAGTTTTGACTTAAAGAACTATAGATTTGAGTCCTTCAGACCTATCATGATCATATCATCAACATTAATGATGATGATGATCACAAAATCTATCTTTACCTTAACATAGTAGGTAGAAGTAGCTTCAAAGTTTTCAAAACCAATAGATAGAATATATAAATGTATCTTTTCATACCAATACCTTCGTGCTTGATTCAAATTGTAAAGTTCTTTAATAAGCTTGCAAACTGTGTTCTTTACCTAGCTCTTCAAAACCTTACAATTGTTGAGCGTAAACATCTTCATGAAGATCACCATTTAGAAAAGTTGTTTTGTTATCTGATTGGTATACATTCCAACCAAAAAATTCAACAAGAAAAAGAACTATACTAATTATGGTCATCCATAATAAATAGGTGAAAATATTTCGTAATAGGAAATACCTTTCTTTTTTGCATGTCAATTGTACCATTTTCTTTTCTTTTAATCTTGAAGATCCACTTAACATCAATAGCTTTCTTAGATTTTGGTAACCCACAATGCTTTCATAAACCTTAACTACTAATTTGGCTTTATACATGTCAATTGTACCATTTTCTTTTCGTTTAATCTTGAAGATCCACTTAACATCATTAGCTTTCTTAGATTTTGGTAACCCACAATGCTTCGGTGTTTAATTCTTGTCAATATAATCAATCTCCTCCTACATTACTTTCTTCCAAATAGGAATTTATGATGCATCTATGACACTAGTGGGTTCATTCTCATGTGAAGTTTCACATAATTTTGAAATGTTGCACGTAATTCAGCTGGTCTATTTGATCTTTCTTTGTTAGATTTCTGGTCCTTTGAATGATGTTTTCTATACCACTATCATGCACTATTTGAAAGAAAAAATTTGAAATGTTCTTGAAAACTGGCTGAGCATTTCCTCTTTCTATAGCTCTTTCCTGTGGAGATCTTGAATTTTTGCCAACTTCATAAGTTGGTATATCAAGAGGTGGTGTAGGAGTTACATCTCTCACTTTACTCTATCAATTGAAACCTTTAGAATTTGAGTAGGTTGATCACCCCCTTGTATAATGAATGTAAGCATCCAAGTTTTTTTGAAATATGCATCATCATCTACTTTAATAAAATTTAGAATTTCTACATTTTTATCATAAATTTGGCTTTTCACAACACAAGAATTGTGTGAGAGTAGGATATCACATGTTTCTTGTAGATAGAATCTGTATCCTCTACTTTCAATAGCACTCCTTCTTCTCAATTTGAACATAATCTAGAGATACATTAATTTTGGAATAACTCACATTGGGTGTCTTACCATAATAAGATTCGTAAAGTGTAAAGAACTTCAAAGATTTTGTGGAATTCCTATTAAGAATGTAATTAGATATGTGTATTGCATCAAACAAAAACTTCGATGAAAGTCTCTTTGAGAACATCATACTATGCATCATTTCTACAAGTGTCCTATTATTTCTCTCTACAACACCAATTTGTTCCGTCATATAAGAAATAATGAGTCGATGAGATTTATACCTTTGTCTTCAAGATAAAAATTAAGGTCTTTTGACATGTACTCTCCTCCTCTATCAATTCTTAATATCTAAATTTTATCTTGGCTTTCATTTTCAACCATAGTTAAGGACTTCATAAGGAAAGAATTCACATTTTGCTTTTAAATGGTAAACCCAAAGATATCTTGAAAATTCATTGATAAATGTGATGAAATATTTGAATATTTTAATTGAATATGCTTTCATGTTGAGATATCAAGTTCAACATGTCATGATCGAGGATGACACATACCACTTTTTCATTTCTCTGACATGTATAGTGGTCACGCTGATATATGTCAGGGATACTTTAGTGAGCTTTACTAGATTCATCTACCGAGAGTGATGGCACACTTGTTTCTTACCATCTCACTCATTTTCGGTTATTAGGATTTTCCTTATGTACTGTTCTTAGTATATTGCACCATTTTTCATGTTGTATTACCTCATTCTTGTACATTTATTTTATGTAATAGAAGAAGAAGAAGATCATTCATCCTTGCCTCAATCTATGTGTGTGTACTCCTCTTTGATTGTGAGCGTGTGGGTGAGATCTCTTCCTTATCTCCTTCCTCATGACATGGTACCAAAGCTACTTTGGTTGTAGAGAGCTCGTAGAGAAGGCTGTCAGTGAAAAGTATGCGAGAAGGCATGGAGAAAGCTTGATTCGCAAATGAACTTAGATTGCCATGAAAATTGGCATGAAGGTAGATGGTGTCAAAATGTTTTCTCCAAGCCATATTGACCTCCTTTTTTGAGCCTACAAGGTGGGGACCATGGAGAAATCACATCAATTTGCAAAACTATAACTTGTGTTCTGTTTGGAAACACTTAAATATTTTAGATTGAGAATTTCAAGTGATTTGGTGTACTGTTGATACACGAAAACTATGCTTTTTGGATATTGAGCTTTCACATCATAGTGTGAGAGTATTCAAGTAGAGGTACCGCTTCTAATGTTTATGTAGTGTTGTGAATTGTTGCAAAAATGGCAAGTGTTGATGGAATAACTTAGCTTATGAGAGAAAACATGGACAAGAACAACTTCCATGCTTGGAGATTTAGAATGTCAGATTTCCTCTCGGGAAAAGGTTACTAGAAGTACATCAAAGGAGAGAATGAAAATGCTTTGTAGTTACCAGAGAGGAACCAATCTATAGACTAGTTAAGAGCATATGAAGAATGAAATGAACGAGCAGGAAAGGTAATGTGTTGGCTATTTGTTAGCATACAAGATAGCATGATTGGGCACATATAGGATGCCAACACTCTGAAAGAGACTTGGAACAGTTTGCTCACATTGTATGGGACAAGTACAAAGGCACGAAAATTGCAACTCATGTACATATAGGATGCCAACACTACAAAAGAGGCTTGGAACAGTTTTTTCACATTGTATGAGACAAGTACAAAGACATGGAAATTGCAACTCAAGAATGAGTTGCATACACTAGAGAAAAAGGGCATGTCAGTAAGTGACTACACCGACACACATACCAAGGCCAAGGTCAACAACATAATCATGCAAGAGGTAGAGGATAGTTTTGAGGCAGGGGGAGCCAAAGAGGTCATAGAAATTTCCAAAGAAATGATTTAGGTAATGATAGGAAAGGATGTTAGAATTGTGGTAAACTTGGAAACCTTGAACGTGATTGCAGGTTGAAGAATCACACTAACAGAAGGTAGGAGAACAACTATGCATCCACACATGCATATGATTCCGAGAAGTTATTCATTTTCCAACATCACATGATGAATACGATGTCTGTTGATGTTTCAAAATCGAATAGTAATGTCTGTTATGTTGATTCAGGTGCTTCAAATCACATGCCAGTCAGGCACAATGGCTCAGTAGTTTGCAAAAATTGCCAGTTCTTGGATATGTTGAAACAAGTGATGATACATCACACCCTATTGAGCATACAGGAAACATAGCACTCTCTATGAGAGGATGGGAAGGTAAAACATCTTGCTGATGTGCTCCATGTTCCAAATATAACAAAGAATGTGGTTTCTGTTGGACAAATGGTTGATGGGGGATTATAAGTTAAGTTGAATGTTGATGAGTAATATGTAGAAGCTTACAAAAAGGATGGAAGATTGATTACCAAATGAAAAAAGTGGATAGGATGTTCACCTTAAATGTGAAAATTCTTGAAATGAATGCAGCCATGTTTGCAAAAGGTGAAAGAGTTACTACTGATATAGGGATCTAGCACAACAAATTGGACATGAAAATCCACAAAGGTTGAAATTGATGCAGTCAAAGGATATTGTCAATGGACTACCAAGTTTCAAGGTTTTAGAGATGAAAACGTTATGTGCAACATGTCAATTTCGTAAACAGTCAAGAACATCATTTCTGCATGACAAGCATGTTAGTGAGAATGTGCTAGAAATAGTACATATAGATCTTTGATGTCCTACAAAGACCACATCTATGGGTTGTTGTAGGTTTTATTTACCTTCATTGATGACCATACATGAAAACTATGGGTATACTTCATAAAATAGAAGAGTGACATGTTCATTCACTTCCAGAATTTTAAGGCTATGGTGGAAAAGCAGATAGGAAAGTATAGTAAGACACTAAGATCTAATGGAGGAGGTGAATACATATCAAATAAGTTCAATAACTTTAAAAAATTTCATGGAATTCGATGTCAGTTTCATGCAGGTACACACCACAACATAATGGTGTTGTTGAACACAAAAATAGACATATTATGGAAATAGCAAGAGCCTTGATGGCTGAGAAGAATATGTTAGATATACTCAATATCCATGATACTCTAAGTTGTATGGGTCCCTTTATGAGGAGAAGCTAGTATGAGAGTCTGGACATTTGTGATGAGGTCTACATGCCACCAGCAATAGTTCTAGATGATCTATGTGAGTCTAGTCAGAAGGTTAGCCAGGGCATATACTTCAGCCACACCGAAATTTCAGAGGTATGACAGTGTGGTGATAAACCAATCTAGAATTACGGTGTTGGGTTTGAAATTTTAGAGGAAGCTCGAAGGTATGACAGTTCCGTAGTCAGCCTGTCTAGAATTATGGTAACCAGTTCCGTAGTCCAAAATTATGGAAGTCCAGTTCATAGGATTACTTAGTCTAGTAATTACGTAATTTGGGTTGTTTTGAATTTACAAGTGATCAAGATGGTTACGCTTGAAATATAGCATCAAGTGTTCCTAGAGATCTCGCCTAAATCATAGGGTTAGGCAAGACCAATCACTGAGGAGAAATCACGGATATGCACACTATAAAGCCCTACATCTAGATTCTATCTATATCGCCATTTAAGCTCCATTGTGGGAGCACATGGGTGGACAATATCATCGTTGTATATTATGTTGGCAATTAGAGAATCTAAGTTCTCTGTCTCTCTATTTGTATAAAATTTTTGTTAGTCCATTTTGCTTCCCATTACTCTACCTAACAATCCAATTCCATTGCATTATTCTTGATCGTTATATTCTTCTAACCTGGTATCAAAGCTTAGGAGGTTTTGAGTATCGCATAAGAAAAAACAAAAAATGCAAAAATCATAGAGGTCTTTGTACGACTTAAGAGAGAATATGTCAAGTGGTGTGTCTTCATCTACTATTGGGAATCAAGGAGGTTCATCAGCAGGAGCATGCGGAACACAAACCGGAGCAGTAATAATGTCGGTCATCCAAACATTGCAGATATGACCACCAACATTCACAAAAGGTAAACTTGATGGTACTAATTACACCTTGTGGAAGTTTAAGATCACTTCTATCCTTGACTCCTATGAGCTGCTCGAGACCATACTTGGTCTATGAGCCCCCAAAAACGTGTGACTCAAATAATCCCGATCGGATGATTCCTCCTAATGTAGATCTTTTATGTTCTTGGAAGCAAAGGAATGCGGATGCTCTCTGTACTCTAGTGATAAGTACATCAAACAGTGTTTTGACTCTTATTCAGCACACCACAAAGGCTTATGAGTCTTGGAACATATTGATAAATCAATATGAAACTCAAAATCAGACATGGATTCAAAACTTAGAGAATGAGCTAGTAGTAGAGAGGTTTGCTAATGGGGAGATTGCTTAAGTGTTTATCACTCACATAAAGAGTTTATGGGATCAAATGGTGGGAGTAGGTGTACCAAATTCAAGTGAGGAGCTAGCTTGACATTATCTCCAAATTTTTCCACCAAAGTTTGACAGTTTGGTAACTGCCATTTGTACTCAGATCAGACCACAACCACTAACCTTTGAAGAATTGAGTGCCTTACTCATGGAGGAGGAGCTACAGCTCAAGGCAAGGAACGACAATAGTAAAGGAGAAGCTACATTCATGGTAAATGCCAAAGGTACTAAAATAGATTCTTCAAAAGATTGGGATAAAAAGAAGAAGTTTAAGGGATAGCATTTCACTGTAAGAAGAAAGGACATAGAATCCAAGATTGTCACATTAAGAAGGCACAGGAGAAGAGTGGCTCGTCCTCGACTGAAGACTCAGCCACAGATGACTCATGAGTTTTGGACAATGGTTCCTCTCATCATATCACAAGCAAAAAAAAACCTTTATAGTTCCCTACAACCTCTAGAGGAACCCATCATGTAAAGGTAAGCAACAATGCAAGATGTCCCGCAAAGGGCAAAGGTACGGTGTGTTTCATTAATCATAAAGGGGATATTAGAAAGATTTTGAACGTGTTGTATGTTCCATAGATCAAATGAAATTTAATTTTGATAGCTTCTATAACTAATCAAGGTCATCAGGTGTCTTTTACTAACACAGAAGCAGAGATTCTGGATTGGAATGACAATGTTGTCAGGACCAAAATAAGGAGGAACAACCTTTACGAGTTGGTTGCTCTTACAAACACAGTTAGTGTGGGCATAATTAAGCTTTGGCATGAAATATTTAGCCACATCATATACCTGATACTGAAAGAGATGCACTCGAAAGGTATGGTTGCTCACCTCCCTCTAGTTTTAGAAAGGAAAGAACCTTGGGAAGCTTGCATGATGGGCAAGCGGCAGAGGAAGGCATTGATGGAGACTTCCAAATCTCGAATATCAAGTCTAACTTGGGTTCAAAAAACTTCTATGACAATTATAAACAAGAATTTAACCGAATACTTCAAAACTTTTCAAGTCCAAGATTGAAACATACTTCCTTCTTCAGATTTTTAACTTCTATTCTTCTTCAACAGTTTGCCTGAAGTTTCAACTTCAATATTGATTCAATGGATTAACCATTAAGACCAAAAGTATGTCTAAAACTAATGTTCAGAAACGGCGACTTTGACATAGGTGACTTTGAACACTGATTTCTAACAATCTAGAACTTGTTTTGTAAAATGCTTTTAGTAATAGCTTCCTTACCTCTCAATCATAATTTATTCGCACAATCTAGAACTTGTTTTGTAAAATGCTTTTAGTCATAACTTAGATTTTGAATGGTTAAAAACAAAAAACTTTACACCAATCAGAGAGATATAAGCAACGCATTGATCAACTAGATGCACCATATTTAGTCTAGACTTTAGAAGACATATGAATGTTCCTATGAATCATTCTTACACTAGGGGATGAATTAGATCATGAAACTTTAACCATAGCTGTGTTAGCTCTCGAGTTAGATTTGTGTACAAGGATTTCTAATCCGTATTATCATCTTGAGAGAAATGTGAATTAGAATGACATCTAAAACTATTGATTTCCCTTTATACTTTTCTTCTTCCAAGATAATGAACTCTCATACTTTCTAATGTCAAATTTGACTTATATATCCACAAATTCATAAGTGGATCATGACCATTACATTGACATTCACTTGATTTATTAGTAATCTAACTATAATACACTAATTAGGATCCTCATGAAGTGAATACATGCTATGTCATATCTTACATTCTTGGTCCATTGCTTTCTTCATTCTAATTGATTTTTGTCTGCATCAATCTTTCCTAAATCCTTATCCATGCTCTCATAAGCATCAATTTCTGATTGATCTGCACCAAGAGCTCCCCCTCAATCACTAATTGTGATTATGATCTTCTTCTTTATTCCTACAATCTTGTTGAATATTTGTAATTTAGGTCCATCTACACTCTTCGTTAACATATCTGCTACCTATTCTTTGGTTGGATTATATATGAATTCAATATTTGTATCAAGTATCATTTCCCTCAAGAAATGATATTGAATCTCAATATGTTTAGTCTTGGCATGAAAAATAGGGTTAGGTGTCAAATGAAGTGAACTCATGTTATCACCATATATTATTGGAATTCCTTGCTCAATTCCAAGGCTCTTCAATAAAGTCTTCATCCATATGCACTCTTGAAAAGTGTGATGAACTCTTGATGTATCACAACATCTTAGAGCTATTGCAACACTTGGAAAGTTGTAGGGCACCTACTAGGTATCCCAAGTAGCTAGTATCACCAATACCTTCGTGGTGGCATGGTATCCTTGACACCTTCATGGTGTCATGGTCTCGCCAACACCTTTGTGCTTATGATGTCACCAATAACTTCATCGTGTCATGGTTCCATGATGTCTTCTAGTGTTAGGGGTCACTGACACCTTTTAGGTGTTATGTTGTCTTTAATTCCAAGTTTCATGAAACAAGAATCACTAAAACTTTGGTGGTGTTGATGACACCAACCAAATGTTGATTTTCACTTTGGGCTTAATGTGGGGTATCTTTTTTGGCTAAGCATCATGCGTTGTTTATATCAAGTGTCATCCACACTTGGTGTTGTCTAAAATCCATGTCTACATGTTTTGACCCCCAAAAGCTTGACTTAACATAACTTTTTACTCAAGCATTCATTTTGAAGTTCGTCCTTTGCTGAGAATGGGGAATTGTAAGACCTCCCAACCAAGTCGCAAAAGTGCTAGAGGATACCAGGTAATCTTTCCAACACTCAAATCTTAGCACATAACAAACCTTGAATTAATCAAGAGAGATAAATGGAAATAGAGTAGACAAAATAAAATTACAGAAATGCACCATCTGAATTTAAAGGGTTCTACATAAAAAATGTTGTCAGAGAGTGCCTAAGAGCTACTATGTGACTGAATATGTGGAAAAAGAAGTTAATGAACTATGACAAATAATTAATATAGCAAACCTAATTTGACGGATACTCCCTGAGGGGACTCCCCTGAAGTTAGTCTAGAAAGGTGATCAACCCTAAGGTGAGTCCTACCTTTCCTAACCACAACTTCAAAATCATATTCCATTAGTAAGAGGAACCATCTTACTAATCTGCCTGTATTGCAAGGTTTGTTCACTAGATAGAGTAATGCTTGATGGTTTGTAAAAAATTTAAACTTATTTGCAAGCAAATAGTGTCTAAAATTTTTAACCGCATATACCATGCCTAATCCTTCTCTCTCAGTAGTGGTATAATTTTTTTCAGGTGCATTCAATTGTCCACTGGCATAGGCTATTGGAAGATCCATATTACCTTCACCCATGGGTTGTGCTAGTACACATCCAATAGCATAATTGGATGCATCCACATGAACATGGAATGGCTTGTTCCAGTCTCGTGTAGGCAAGATTGATGCTAAACATAATCGTGGGTTAAGCTCATTAAAGGAGGTTTCACATTCATCTGTCCACTCAAAGATAGTCATAAGGGAGTATAGAGCCTTGGCAATGACTACATACATATGTATGAAACGTTAGTAATAGCCACAATGCCCCATGAAAGCTTGTACTTCCTTGACATTCTTTGGCCTAGGTAGCTCTGCGACAGCTTTGACTTTATCCGCATCCATGGATATGCCGTTCTTTGACACTATGTGTCCTAGAATCTTGCCTTGCCTAACCATGAAAACACACTTTTCTGGGTTCAAGAAAACCTAATATTCTCTACATTTGTCAAATATTTTTCTAATTTAGGTATATGTGTTTGTCTAATGTTGGAATGAGCACAAAGATCATCAACATAGACTTCCAAGTTTTTCCTCAAGAACTCTTTAAACGCATGGCACATCAGCCTCACAAAGGTAGCTGGTGCATTGGTAAGCCCAAATGGCATTACCCAAAAGGCAAATATGCCCCACTCTGTGGAAAAAGCTATCTTATGCTTATCTTCCAGGGCTATGGCCACTTGATTGTAGCTAGAAAACCCATCAAGGAAAGTGTATACTTCCTTGCCTGCTAATCTTTCTAGTAGATGCTCAGTTATAGGAAGCAGATAACTATCTCTGAAAGTGGCTGCCTTACCCTTTTTCAAGTTAATGCATACACATAGCTTGCCATTCTTTTTGGGCACCACTAAAATGGGGGAAACCCATTTAGTGTGCTCAATTTCATAGATAAATCCAGCTTCAACTAGGCGATCTATCTCTTCTTTGATCTTGGCAGCATAGTCGTCATTATAGGTGTATGGCTTCTGCTTAGAGGGTTTGACATCTAAGGTCATGGGAATCATATGTGATCATATGTCAGGGTCTACTCCTTTCAAGTCCTTGTAACTCCATGCGAGTACATCTCTGTATTCTCTTAGCAAGGTTATCAACTCTTGTTCCTCATCTTCACTTAGGTCGTGCCCTATATATGCGCATCATTCTTCACCTTCCTCTATGGTCACAATGATTCTCTTAGTTTTTGCTTTTTTATCATATGCCTCTCCTGCTTGTCCTTCACATTTAGGCATCCTTATCATGACTCTCCTATCTTCTACTTCATACTTCTTGAAATTTTCAGGGACCTCAAACAACGATTCTTCCTCTATGGGTGCAACTTCTCTCTTTTTTCTTTTCTTGTCTTCACTCTTGATGGTTATCTCGGTGGTTAATCTCATCTCATTCATAATTTCTTTGTGTCTCTGAAGGTGAGCTTCTACTTCGTAGAAATATTCCGCCTCTGATGCAAAAGGTGGGTCTATAATAATTGACTCTAGATCGGAGTTGCTCGCATCCTCGAATGCATTAGTGCTAGGTTTGCATTTTTCAATAACCGAATCACACATGATTGGCTCTATTGTGAAGATTGAAATGTCATAGCCATCCTTGTCATAGTGGGGTCTCCATTGTTCTTCATTGATGGCTATATCTATTGTTGCTAGAATTTCCGCCCAACCATGAGGTTCAAACTCTTCATCTAGAAATACTACAGGTGCATAGCTAGGTCTCGTATTGATCTATGAGTTTCCTTCACACCTGCCTCTCTAGATTTTTCTCTTTTCTCTTCTTTTTTTTGCTACCTTCCACATCCACAAGTGAGTGTCTTCATGCATCCATGAGGATCCAAATCCTATGGAGTGCACTGACTCTGTATCATCTGTAGCTCTATGGATGAGATTCCATTTTATAGGGGGCACGTCTCTGTGAGAGTAATCCTTGAGATTGACTTTGGTTGTGACACCTAAGTTTTGCAAATACAAAGAACTGGTTCCCCAATCCTGTAATACTTGCAATTGCCTTAAGAAGGGTCTTCCCAAAATCATCTCGTAGGCCTGATCTTTGCTAAAGTCACATATAGCAAAAGTATGCTCAAACTCTACACCACAAGTGGTGAGAGTTATCCCTTCTAGTAGCCCCAAGGGTCTTTTGATATGAACATCAACCATCTGTAATTTCATTCTCGTGGGCATGAGTGCTGGCTTGCCCCATCGCTTCCATAGGAAAGTGGTAGCAATTGCAACTCCAACACATGAGTCCAAAATTGCCTTGGTGGTGTAACCTTGATGGGTAATGGGAAGATAGGTGTTTCCTTCTTCTCCTTTGCTCATGTCCCCTATCTTCTACAAAGGTATTTCTGGCACGGTTCTATGAGATTCTACCTGGGAAAAAGGTTTTGCTACTTCTAGCACTTGGTTGGCTATGTGTTTCCACAATTCTGGCTTAGGCTTGAGTAGCTCCTCTAAAGTGAGATTGCACTGCACTTTAGTGTTTTTCACTACCTCTGTGTTCCTAGGTATGACTGAGTTTTCATTTCTTACCATGACTGTGGATGCTCTCATACAAGTAGATTTTGCTTCCCATGGGCCGGTGAAATGGGGTAGTTCATGTAAGGAATTAGACTCGAAATCTAATCTCTCACTAGGTTGGATATCCTCTTGTTCTCCATAAATGGAGGGAATTTCTTGTGGGAATTGATCGTGCAAATCAACCGCAAATTCAATGGGAGGAGGATTTTCACTTTCTTTAGCCCATTTCTCTTCTTGAATATCTCTTAAAAATTCTGGGGAGGATCGATTCGTAGAAGAAAATGTGTCTGGTTTTGTGGAATTAGGCACATAAGCGTCCTTGGGAGGGATGCTCATCCTTCCACTAGCCTTGTCCTTACCTTGTGAGACGGTGTCTTTTTTAGATTTTGCAATTAAGCTCTCCAATCTTTCTAACACTCCATCAAAGTGCAATTGTGTCTTGGCTAAACTAGAGTAGTTGAAAATGCGACTGGCTTCAAACATGGTTTGAGCTAATTCTACCATCTTTGCACAAAGCTTGGTTCTTTCTATCTCTAGGTCATCTTTAGGGTAACATTTTTCATGATCTGTCACATTTGGCCCTTCTTGTAGTCTAGCCTGATATGCTTTAAGCATCATGTCTATGTCCTCTGGAGTGGCATCTTCTAAGACTGATCCTACTATAGGTGATGGTGGGATTGTGTGAGGTGGGTTAGAGGGTGGTGGGTTGGAGGGTGATGGGAATGGTGGTAGTGGAGTGGTGTGAGAGTGCGTTGGAGATGTGAATTCAATTATCTTGGCTTTTGTTTCTCTCAGGCTTTCCTCAAGTTCACTCATCTTCCTTGCATATTGCCTTTTCATTCTCTCTCTACTATCCTTCCAAGCTCTTGACTTTTTCTTATTAGGCTCTCAGTCTCACCAACCTCAGAACTCTTTTCATGGCCTAACTCTTGGTTTTGCTTAAATGTCTGAGCCCTCGTGATGGCTTGCACTGGGGTAGTGGGTATCCCACTTCTCGTAGAGCCTACCACTATCCCAATAACATTGATAGGCATGATTTTTGGCATATTGTTGCTGTTCTTAGGACAATATTGTAATAGGTACTCCTTCCCAGAATCTAGAGAGAAACCTTGAATTGTTACAGATTGGGTTGGCATAGGGCAATCTCGAATGAGGTGATCTCCCTAACATCGGTACCATGGTCCTCTAGGAAATGGGGGGTCTTATCTGCCTAGATTGAGGTCTAGAGTTGGGGTTTGCATACATGACATTTGCATACTCTGGCTCCCAACTAGGTTCATTCGGGTCTTCATAATAATATGACTCATTATGCTGAGGTGACTGCATGTAGTAAGCCTGTGGGCTATCAATATGAGTAGAGTCAAAACTATGATCACTTGGGTCACTTTCTGAAAGTAACGGTGTTACTAGCACTATGGCTCTATTCAGATAGAATCACATTGGCTGGAGGAGGGGGTTGCTATGCTAGAACTAGTTGAGGTCCTCGCTGCCCTTGATAGGGTGGTTGATAGTGTTGTCGGGGCCTACCATACTACTATTGTGAGTATTGATTTTAGTATTTTCCTTGTTGTGGATACAAATGAGGATAATCTTGTCTAACAGCTTTTATATGGGCAATCTTGTGTAGTGTGGTTGGTATATCTCCTTTCTATGGTGCAGTATCTGTTGTTAGGGTTCACTTGGGGTTGAGCCATGATAGGGCACACATTAGACATATGGTCTCCTCCATAGTTATTGCATCGTTTTCCTGGGGCAAATCTAGGAATCTGCTTGCTAGAGACTCCTAATTTCTGAGCTACCTTCTCTGCCTTCTTCTCCAAGAAGAACTCCATAGCCGCTCCTCAACATGCTCCAAGATAGCACCATGGCTGCCCCATGTGTGCTAGAGCACCACCTCAAAGAGGTACCAAAGCTCTCCAAAGCTTGGTGTTGAAACTAGGTGATGGACAAATAAACAATGAGCCAATCACGTTCTTATATAGTGTTGTGTCTCTTCCAAAAGCACCATTAAAAAACTCTACGATCGCATAGAGCTTCAAAATCAATCACGGTTGATCATAAAAAGCATGTTCGCATTTCGTCGGTCGCTGTTATTGCGCCACCACATATTGTGTCGCTCAAAAGATTGTTTAAATAAGAGTACTGCTTCACAATTTGTGCCGATCGAGGATCAAACCCACATGGCTGGGATAGGAGGTAACTGATGTAACCACGTGACCAACGCCATTTGGTTGTACAAGAACTAGAAAGAAAATCTACACATGCTGTTGTTATTGAGAAAGATTGAGCAACTTTGACCAATTTTTGACCAATGGGACATTGAAGCCTTTGTTTTCCAACAAGATGATGTCTGTCATGATAGACATAAAAAAAATGCAAATTGTTTAAATACTTCTAGTGATTTGGAGTGCTCCAATGGTGTAGGTTTTCATGTCGTGCATGTAAACACAAAATCTCAACTTTCTCTGTCTATCGCAACAGATAGAGGTCATCGTCTCGGGACCTATGCAGAGTTCTATCATACCTAGGCAAGCTACTGAAGATGGTGATGTAGCCAAAACCTTTAAGAAATGGTCAAAAACACACGAAAATAGAATGCATGTAAGCTCTCTCTCCCTTTTTCTCACAAGTGAAATGAGGGAAATGAGGTGGGGAGGGGAATATGACCAAGAACTGAAATTTTGGTGAAGGTGGAGATGGAGGTGGGAGGTGGTGAGGATGATGATGCAAAAAACCAAAAAAAAGAGATGAAAAATAAGGAAAAGAAAGGATATTACCTATGACTCCAATGTCACAACTCTACATCTTACCATCACATGCTCGTCCTCAAAGCTCTCTCCCCGACAACAATGCCAAATTTGGTGTCACTCTAGCACAATGGCAAGCACCAATGTGAGGAGATCCACCTCATAATTGTCAATCCGTGGAGATGTGAGGACTAGTATGAAGACTATGAGCAAGTGATGGCACAAGTGCGTGAGTGAGAAGCACACAAATATGCACACACATACACACACATACACACACACATGTGCACACAAGGCAAGAACAAGGAGAGCAACAATGGAGTTCTTTGCATTACTCAAAAAGTCTCTTACACAAGCTCAAATCACTAACAATCTACCCTAAAAAATGAGCCCTTTAGCTCTATTTATAGTTTTTAAACTAGCTTTGGCCCTGTCCAGACCTAGTGTCCGGCCTAGTTAAAAATTAGGTTCTAGAGCTTATTTCAAGGCTCAAACGAAATCTAAAAATTATGAAAATTGGCATGTAGCTAATTCTAGTACTCCTCAAGCTTGAGGACTCCTCGTCTTGAAGAAAATGGAGTATATTCTACCAAAAATGGGATTTACAATGTTTTTCTAGTGATGAAAATCACTCTTAATTGGAAGTAAGTTTAGAAAAGAATGATTAGGGCTCATTGCTAGATTGTGCTTGACTGCTTTTTGGTGCATGTATGCTCTTCTTATAGCTTGTATGCCAACACTCTACCATTGTCTTTGTTCTTTCCCCTTCTTCCTCTACTTTTGCTATTTCCTTTACCTCTAATGAAGTTGGCTTGATTCGAAATACCTTCTTCTTCACTTGATTGTTGTTTTCCTTTAGCATTCTTCTTCTTGTCCTTTGAGTACATGGCTTATCCTGTACTTTTCCCATTCTCACCTTTAATATCCTGTTCAAATGTTAGCATATGTCTTAAGAATTGATTTAGATCTGGAGTGAAAGGATCTAATGACAATTCAATTGATAATATGAAAGGTTTCCACCTTTCATCTCCTCTTAGCCTTGTAAGGATTTGTCTTACCAACTTAAACTCTTCAATATCTTCATCAATTACACCCAAGCTATCTACAATGTCTTTCATCTTTGTTACATAATCAGAAATTGATTGTGAAGCTTTCTTCTTGAAGGTTGTGGACTTTGCCCATAGTGAGGCCTTCCTTGACTTGGTTGTATTTTGGAAATGTTCCTCCAAAGCATTCCAAACATCAGTTGCACTTTCTAGCCCTCTGATTTGTGGCAATAGATAATCATTTATTTCCATGTAGATGATGCTCCTTGCTTGAGCATCTTTCTTCATCCAAACCTTCAAGTTTGCAAGCTCTTCCCTATTTGGAAGACTAGAGTCTTTAAACTCTGGCTTTTCTTCTTCTCCTATGATATATCTCATCAAATCTTTGCCGATAAGATGAGCTTCCATTCTCACAGACCATGCTAGATAGTTTTTTCTATCAAGCTTCTCTATTTGGATGATTTCCTCCATCCTTCTCTTATTTGTGTTATAGAATAAGTCTTTTAGTAGCTAGAACTATACCCTTGAGTCAAATCTTTACTTCTTCTGATCGTTTTGGATATCCTTTAAGTCACTCTGAATTCTTTTGCAAAATTTTAGCCTTCCACTCCTATCTTCAACTTCAATTTGAAAGTCTGCAGTAAAGCGGACTTTCTTCTTTAGCCTTTTGGCTTGATCTCCTTCTCTAGCTCTGATACCACTTATGGAAACTTCTCAATCTACAATATCAAGTCTACCTTGACTTTAGAACACTTCTATGACAAGTGTAGACAAGACTTTAACCAAATACTTCAAAATAATCCAATAGGTATTGGATAGAAGTTGTGCACATTGTTGCATATATCCTAAACACAACTCCAACTGTTGTTGTAATTCAGTTACACCTATAGAGAAGTTCACGTGTAAAAAGCCAAACTTATCACACATGAAAGGTTTTTGTTGTATTGCATATGTACATGTTTGAGATGAGTTGAGGATGAAGCTTGATCCAAAAGTAGAAAAATGTATGTTCATTGAATAATCTCTTGAGAAAAATGGATATAAATGTTATAACCCACTCACATGATAGGTGAAGGTAAGCATAGATGTGGTGTTTGATGGAATGTCAAGCTTCTATGCAGATGCCAAAGAAGGACTTAATCTTGAACCAACTGGCAAACAAAATTATGAAAAATCAAGTGTAGAATCTTAAGTTCTGAGTGGACCCGATGTGTCACCAAGCAATAGTTACAACTCAAATCCATGGAGTGGAAGATTGCATGCAAATTTTAGTCTAGAAAATTCATCAACTACATCCAAGAAAGGTAAAGAAAAGCAATCTATTAGTAGTAAAACATCTACAAGTTTTGAATACACTGATGGAGATTCAAGCAGTTCAGAGAAGAGTCTTGATGAGGAACTTGGATTGACATCCCTGAAGACTCCAAGAGTAAGAAATGCATATGCACATGAGACAAGGAGAAGTGACCCCAGACCAAGAAGATCGGGAAGGATGCGGAGTTTAGTGCAATGATTGACGTATGATATGTTAAAAAATAAAGAAGCAAGGTTGTATATATTTTTGCAAAAAGGATTTTCTTCAAATGGAAGGAAAATAAAAAAATCAAAAATGGAAGCATTTACTTCATCAAATAGTGGAGGTCAAAAGAGAATCAAATCCAAAAAAGCAGAACTGCAAGAGGAGTGGCTACTCAAAGTAGGGGAAGAGTTATGGAGAAGAGCTCTCAAGCTCATCACGAGAGTTTTTGGTCACTTGGTTATAAACGAGGCAAGGGAGGACACTCAATATGAGAGGAAGAAGGCATGGAAGCCCCCTTGTAGGTAGTTCATTTGGTTTGATTCATTTCATTCTCTTCACTCTCATAGACTATGTTCAGCTGCATACCAATTTCTCAGTAGCCTACTTGTGAGAGTCATATCTCTCAATGTATGTATCCAATTTTAGAGTTTAAACATATGTTGGAAAGATTATCTTGATTAATTCCTTTTTCTAGAAGAGTTCTACCAAATTCTTTATGTTCTGTGAGTTATTCAATTTTTAGCGAAGTCAAGTTTTTAATCTAACTGAGTGAACAGGCAACCTATTTTGAGGCAAAGATTTTCCAAACCAAAACTACTCCAAATTGAGTGTCTCATAGCTCATTTGAAATATATAATTGTCTAGTTTGAGTGAACCAAGTTTCAAGCTCATTGCATTTTTCAGTTGATATCAGTGTTCATTTGAATGTTCAGCTGTTGGTAAAAGTCTTGATCCTGAGAAGCTCTTCTACACTTTTCGCTGCGAATAGGAGAGGAATTCTCCAAAAATTGGTATCAGAGCATTGGAGCTTGAAGAGGCAAAGCATTGGAATTGAAGTGAAGCAAAGGAGAAGCTAGAAATCAAGGGGGAGCTTCATAAAGTCAAGAAAGAGCACCACAACATATTTGAGGTAAACTTCAATCTTGGAAGTTTTCAATGGCTGATTTAGGACATCAAGTTCAGAATTTAGACAAAGATAATTTTTAGTCTTGGAGGTATAGAGAAAAATTACCTTTAAGGTAAAGGTTTATGGAGTCTAGTTACTGGAGATGATCCACAACCGATGGACCTTCAAGATCCGAACATTACTCAAGCACAAAAGAGACAATTTGCTGATTGGGAAGAGAAGAATTGAAGGGTGATGTTCCTCATTTCACAAGTTATTTCTACCACTATGATTGGTCATGTGCAAAGCTTAGAGACATCCAAGGAAGATTGGGAAGCATTGGAGAAGGTGTATGCTACCTCAACAAGGTCTCAGAGGATGCAACTCAAGAACGAGCTCAACAACATGAAGAAATGCTCAAACCAAAGCATTAGTGAGTATACATTGAAGATCAAGGAGCTTCGATTTCTTTATAGAGATCATCTACCAACATTTGACGAGATTATACCAAATCTTGTGGCTGAAGAGGTTGCTCAACAAGGAGAAGGCAACAAAGGTAAGGACAGTCAAAGTCAAATGTTTTATGCAGGTCGAGGTAGAGGTGTTGGTGCATATCAAGCCTTCACACATTGGCTTGGAACATTGGAACTTTGAAGATGGATTTGGAACCCTTGAAGGATATCTCTTCATGAAGGATAAGGCATAGGAACTCATACTTATAAGCTATTATCTTTTACCCCTTGTAAAAGTCTATATGACTTGGCATTTATTTGTAATCACTTGAAGTCATTCACCTACCTCATTAGTCGTGGAAATTTGAATGTTGTAATAGAGAGAATATCTCCCTACTTTTAGAGGAGAGATTCTAGGGAGCCTAAGCTTGAAATTGAAATTCAAATCACAATCAATTCCTATAAAAACTCCATTTGAAAAGTCGCGGTAAGTTACTCTTTCTAGCTCACTCCCCCATTTGAAAAGTCGCGGTAAGTTACTCTTTCTAGCTCACTCCCCGAGGCATATCTTCATTGTAACTGAGTGTGTGTTAGTGCTACTCCATAGCCTACACCACCACACCTCAATTAGCTATGCTTGTCATGCTATTGAGCTTGTACAAACTTATCAATCAATAGATATACACACATTTATCATTTCTGGTTCTCTGTGTTATCTTCTCCAAGTCTGTCAACTTCAAAGGACCATAACTCAAGATCTACTGAACTAAATCAAGAGATCTATAGCTCATTGGAACCAGCTCAAAGTCTACTACAAGCATACAAAATCTCAGAGGAGTTACTTCAGCCATTTGGGAGAAATCCGCTTCGAAGTGCACACTGGTCTGTGTCTGCAGATTTCCTAAAAAGTCGGGGGTAATTAGAATTTTGCTAAACTTATTTCTCAGTGCATAGTTTATCAATTGAAGTGATTCCACTTGTTATTGGTAGCTTACTAAGGTATTTTAATACTCCCAAAAGGAATTGTTCCAATTTTAAGTGTGCTGGTCACACTGAGTAAAAGTCTGAGCAGGTATCACTACAGGAATAGAAAGTTTTTCTTGGTTTTTGAAGTATCAAGTTATCTGTTTTGGTTTGGTCATTACCCAAACCATTTCCAAAGTACATATATGGTTTCTTTGTGTCATTTGGAAGCTCAAGGAGTCTACTAAGCATATCTGAAGAGGAAAGAGGGTAGGTGTGAAGTAGGTTTTGCAGCACCAACTGATCTTCTGAGTGCATCCAGCCATCACTTCCAACAGTGGTATCAGAGCAAAGAAGGTAAACATGGGTGATGGTTTCCCTTCCTTCATTGACAAATTGGATAGAAACAATTATCAGGCTTGGTCATTGAGAATGAAGACCTATCTACAAGAGAGAAGTCTATTTGGATACATATCAGGAGATGAGGAGTTGCCCTCATTCAAGACTAGAGGACTACCTACAAAGGATGAACATGAAAGGCTCAACCAATGGTGTGCAAAGGATGCTTTGGCAAGGTCTTATCTCTTAAACTCTATATCTGAATTTCTTTTACCTCATGTAAGGAACTGTAAGACTTCCCAAGAGACTTGGGAAACCTTGTCAAATTATTTTTCTTCCAACACAAGGGCTAGGAAGAATCAATTATGGATTGAGTTCACAACCCTTAGGAAGCAGCCCAAGCAATCAGTCTCAGAGTATGTGACAAAGATTAAAGATGTGGCAGACCAACTAGCAAGCATTGGAGAGGAAATTGAAGAGGAGCAAATAGTCAGGCAAGTGACAAATGGACTCAAGGCAGATGATAAGTGGGAAAGTTTCACCACTGCAATGGACCTCTATATGGACATGCATACCCCTGATCTCACAACACTCATGGGCCAACTATTTACACATGAAGCAAAGTTTACAAAGGCTGGAGATCAATCAAAAGGTAATAATCCCTCTGCTCTTTATACTGAAAAAAAGGTTAAAGATAAAGGCAAGAAGAAACAGGATGAAGAAGGCTCTACCTCTCAAGCTAATTATGCAGGGAGAGGTAGGTCATCTAGAGGAAGAGGCAGAGGAGGTAAGTCAGGTAGGGGGAGACCCTACAACTCATCACCATGCAACATTTGTGGATTGTCCAATCATACCACAGATGAATGCTACAAGAACTACAAGAATCAGAGAGGAAGAGGCTACTCAAGAGGTGGATACTCTCAAGGGAGAGGCAGATTCAATCAACACCAAAGCTACAATGGATACAACAATTCATACAACAACAACTACAACAACAATCACAATAGTAACTACCAAGGTGGATTCAGAAATAGAAGAGACTACAACAACTACACAGAGGAGCAAGATGACTCCCTATTGATCATGAATATGACCTCCAAGATAGGTACAAATCATGATCATTTATTTTACATTGACTCAGGATGTTCTAACCATGTAGCTGGCAATGTGGCACTACTTTCTGATTTGGAAGAGCCCAAGGGCAAACATCAGGTACAAACAGGTGATGACACTAAACACTCTGTTGTCAAAATTGGAAATGTGAAGACATGTGATGGTAATCAGAACCTCTTAAGCAGGGTACTCTGTGTACCAACAATAACTAAGAATTTAATGAGTGTTGGTCAGATTGTGGAGAAAGGTTTGCAGGTCAGATTCACACAACATGGAGCATATGTGGAGGATCCAAAACAAGGATTCAAAAGGATAGCCAAAGGGGAGAAATCAGGTAGATTATTTACATTTGAGCTAGAAGATACAAAAAACATTGCTTTATATAATTACAAGGATCAGACACTTTCAGAGTTAGAGATATGGCATAAGAGATTAGGGCACATAGGTGAAAGGACTCTTAAGCAAATGTGCAGGGATCAATGTGTGCTTGGGATACCTAATGTATCCAAGCAACACATGATTTACAAATGTGGATCATGTCAATTTGGTAAGTCTCACAGATTACCCTACTCAAGGAAAGGTTTCATGCATGAAGACTACCTAGACTTGGTACACACAGATGTTTGGGGACCTAGCAAGGACCCTTCCATTTCTGGTTCAAGGTATTATGTGTCCTTCATTGATGACTATAGCAGGTGGACCATTTTATACTTTACGAAGCACAAAGATGAAGTGTTTAATTGTTTCAAGAGGTATCTTGCACTTGTTGAAAATCAAACAGGTAGAAGCTTGAAGAGGCTAAGGTCAGATGGTGGAGGAGAGTACTTCTCCAATGAGTTTGAAGATTTCTTGCAGGAAAGAGGCATCAAAAGGGAGATCACTACAAGGTATTCACCTGAACAAAATGGGGTAGCAGAAAGAAGGAATAGACTTATAGTAGAAACAGCTAGGTCTATGCTTAATGAGAAAAAATTGCCAAATTACCTATGGGCAGAGAGTGTATCCACTGCCACTTATCTCATCAATAGGTTTCCATCCAAATCACTTGATGGCATGACACCATATGAAGCTTGGCATGGTAAGAGACCCTCTCTGGATCATTGCAAAATCTTTGGTTGTGTAGCATATGTGCATATTCCCTCATAGGTAAGAGGAAAGCTAGACCCTAAGGCTGAAAAATGTATCTTCATTGGTTATGATTTGAACCAAAAGGGATACAGATTCTACAACCCTACAAACAAAGGGTTCAAGGTAAGCAGAGATGTCATCTTTGATGAGAATGACTCGTGGTATGAAAATGAATGCAGGAAGATAAGTCTACCCTATGACATAGATGAAGATTTTCCAAAGCTTACCAAGGAAGAACCAACTCAACAAGAAGATTCAAGCTCAGATGATGATACAATAAACCTTGAAGAGTTCAAGGCTTGGAAGTCCAAAGGGAAGATGAAGATGAAGCAATTAGAAGATAAACCAGAAACTTCAACCCAAGCAATGAGGAGATCTCAGAGAGAAAAGAAGAAGCCTATCAGATTTGGGTATGACACATCACTTGTAACTAAACATTCTGTATATCTTGCAAAAGATTTGTTGAATGAAGAACCAGGTACCTATGAAGAAGCAATTACTAAACCAGAATGGAGAGAAGCCATGGATGAAGAGATAGAAGCTCTCAAGGAAAGTGACACTTGGGACTTGGTACCCAAGAAGGACTCTATGAAGGTGATAGGATCCAGATGGATCTACAAACTAAACAAGAATTCAGATGGAACAATAAACAGATACAAAGCTAGGTTGGTAGCCAAGGGTTTTGCACAAACCCAAGGCATTGATTATGAGGAGACATTTTCTCCTGTGGCCAAGATGCCAACTATCAGAGTTATGGTGAGTGTAGCTGCATCCAAAAATTGGAACATGTACCAATTGGATGTGAAGAATGCATTCTTGAATGGATGGATATCTGAAGAAGTCTACATGTGACAACCACCTGGCTATGAAGATCCAAAAAAGGTACATTATGTTTGTAAATTGAAGAGGGCTCTGTATGGTTTGAAGCAGGCACCTAGAGCATGGAATTACAGATTGACCACCTACCTCCTAGACCAAGGATTTGTGATGAGCAAAGCAGACACTTCTCTATTCATAAAGAGAAGTAGTACAGAGGTAATCTACTTATGTGTTTATGTTGATGACATCATCATTACAGGCAATGATGTCAATGGGATTAGACACATCAAAGGACAGATGATGAAAGAATTCAAGATCAGTGATCTTGGACTATTAAAGTATTTCTTAGGTCTTGAATTGGTCTACACAAATTCAGGTATCTACATCACTCAAAAGAAGTATGTACAGGATATGGTCAAGAAGTTTGGTTTGCAGGATGCTAAGGTATCTACTACTCCAATGGAGGTTAACCAAAAGCTAAGTGCTCATGAAGGAGAAGAAATCAAAGACATTACAGGATACCAAAGTATGGTAGGTAGTTTGAACTATGCTACCTTGACAAGAATTGACATAGCATATGGAGTAAGTATGCTTAGTCAATTCATGCACAAACCTAGGGTACCTCACCTAGAGGCAGCCAAGAAGATCTTGAAGTATTTGAAGGGAACACAAAGTCATGGTTTGTACTTTCCTTATACATCAGATATTGACATAAAAGTTTACTCAGATGCAGATTGGGCAGGATGCAAGGATGATAGGAGAAGCACCTCAGGATATATTTGTTTTGCAGGAGATAAGCCTATCTCTTGGTCAGCTAAGAAGCAACCTACAGTGGCATTGTCATCCACTGAAGCAGAGTATAGAGGGCTTGCCAATGCCACTCAAGAAGCTATCTGGTTGAAGCTTCTATATACAGAGTTAGGTCTATACACAAGACCACCTATTATCTTTGGAGACAACACTAGCTCTCTTCACCTTGCAGCAAATCCAATTTATCATGCCAGAACCAAACACATAGAGGTTCATTATCACTATGTGAGGGAGAAATTACTTAGCAAAGAGATTCAATTGACATATGTGTCTACTAATATGCAATGTGCTGATTTACTTACAAAGGCATTGGATGGAAACAAGTTATGCAGATTCAAATCCATGATTGGATTGCAGGAAGTGATTGAAGAATGAAAGAGAAGACTTAAGCCAAAGTGTTTGGCTTGAGGGGGAGCTGTTGGTGCATATCAAGCCTTCACACATTGGCTTGGAACATTGGAACTTTGAAGATGGATTTGGAACCCTTGAAGGATATCTCTTCATGAAGGATAAGGCATAGGAACTCATACTTATAAGCTATTATCTTTTACCCCTTGTAAAAGTCTATATGACTTGGCATTTATTTGTAATCACTTGAAGTCATTCACCTACCTCATTAGTCGTGGAAATTTGAATGTTGTAATAGAGAGAATATCTCCCTACTTTTAGAGGAGAGATTCTAGGGAGCCTAAGCTTGAAATTGAAATTCAAATCACAATCAATTCCTATAAAAACTCCATTTGAAAAGTCGCGGTAAGTTACTCTTTCTAGCTCTCTCCCCGAGGCATATCTTCATTGTAACTGAGTGTGTGTTAGTGCTACTCCATAGCCTACACCACCACACCTCAATTAGCTATGCTTGTCATGCTATTGAGCTTGTACAAACTTATCAATCAATAGATATACACACATTTATCATTTCTGGTTCTCTGTGTTATCTTCTCCAAGTCTGTCAACTTCAAAGGACCATAACTCAAGATCTACTGAACCAAATCAAGAGATCTATAGCTCATTGGAACCAGCTCAAAGTCTACTACAAGCATACAAAATCTCAGAGGATTTAATTCAGCCATTTGGGAGAAATCCGCTTCGAAGTGCACACTGGTCTGTGTCTACAGATTTCCTAAAAAATCGGGGGTAATTAGAATTTTGCTAAACTTATTTCTCAGTGCATAGTTTATCAATTGAAGTGATTCCACTTGTGATTGGTAGCTTACTAAGGTACTTTAATACTCCCAAAAGGAATTGTTCCAATTTTAAGTGTGCTGGTCACACTGAGTAAAAGTCTGAGCAGGTATCACTACAGGAATAGAAAGTTTTTCTTGGTTTTTGAAGTATCAAGTTATCTGTTTTGGTTTGGTCATTACCCAAACCATTTCCAAAGTACATATATGGTTTCTTTGTGTCATTTGGAAGCTCAAGGAGTCTATTAAGCATATCTGAAGAGGAAAGAGGGCAGGTGTGAAGCAGGTTTTGCAGCACCAACTGATCTTCTGAGTGCATCTAGCCATCACTTCCAACAAGAGGAAGGAACTCAAGAGGAGGCTCGAGAGGAAGAGGAAGAATCTACAACAACACAAATTTCAACCAAGACAACTTGGAGGACAACAAAGACAACTCAAATGACAACACACATGGAAGAGGTCGAGGAATAAATAGAGGAAGAGATCGAGGTTCATACAATCCTCATAAAGGTATAACATGTTATCATTGTGGTAAACTAGGACATTATGTAAATGATTGTTGGCAAACGAATGGAAGGATGAATGGAGGCAACCAAAGGAGCCAAAATAACTATGCAAGTACATCAAGTGAAGGAGACAAGCAAACCATGCTTGCCATGAAGCATGAGTACAACAACCCGAGAAGTGATGATCAAAAATGGTTTATAGATTCAAGTTGCAACAACCATATGACATGCCAAGGAGATTTATTCACAAAGCTACAAGCTCCAAGTGGAAAATTATGTGTGGAGACCGGTGATGAAACTCAACATGCAATTGAGCATGTTGCAGATATCAAGCTTGGAGATAAGAAAGTATTGGTTGATGTTCTTCATGTTCCTACTATTGCAAGAATTTGATTTCAGTAGGACAAATGGTAAAGAAAGGATATCATGTTATCTTCAATGAAAAAGTTTGCTTTATAAAGAATCCAAAAGAAGCATTCAAGGTCATTGCGCAAGGAAGGAAAGAAGGTAGGATGTTCACTTTGGACATTCAACAACCACATGGAAAGGTGATGTATATTCAGTTTGGAAACAAGAGGATTGCTGAAATCCATTTGTGGCACAAAAGGTTTGGGCATATCAACATTCCCAAGCTCAAGGACATGACCAACCATGAAGTGGTAAGAGGTCTTCCAAGATTCAATGATGTTGGACTACATGAGTTTTGTGAAACATGCCAACTAGGAAAGCAAACTCTACAAGCATTCAAGAAAGGAAACTATGTGGCAAGGAATGTCCTCAACTTGATACACACAGATGTATGGGGACCCTCACCACAACCATCGATGGCTGGTAATATATACTTTATCACTTTTATTGATGATCATTCAAGAAGAATATGGATGTTCTGCATAAAACAAAAATCAGATGTGTTCTTCATGTTCAAGAGATTTAAAGCACAGGTAGAAAAGGAAACAGGACATTACATAAAGACCTTGAGGTCCGATGGAGGAAGAGAATATTTCTCCAAAGAATTTTCAGATTTTCTTTGTGAAAATGGCATAAAGCGACAATTTACATGTAGGTACATGCCTCAACAAAATGGAATTGTTGAAAGGAAAAATAGACATATCGCAGAAGTTGCAAGATGCATGCTTAACGAGATGAAGGTGCCACTAAACTATTGGGTTGAAGCAGCTAGTACGGCTGTTTATTTGATGAACAACTGCACAATTACTGGAGTGCACAATCTAACTCTCGAGGAGGTTTATTCCGATAAGAAACGTGACCTTACACATCTCAAAGTTTTGGATGTGTGTGTTATGTTCACATCCCTCAAGAACTAAGGACAAAGATGGAGGCAAAGTTAGAAAAATGTATTTTCATTGGATATTCATCAGAGCAAAAGGGATACAAGTGCTGCAATCCGATGACAAAGGAGCTACGAGTCTCACGAGAGGTGGTATTTGATTCTTGAAGAGAAAGGGAAAGGGAAGATTCTTGAAGAAGGTTGTGAAGATGATGGAGGTGCTTTCCAAGAAGAATTTCAGCAAACAAGCACTCAAATGTCAGGTCCAGAAGCTTCTACATCACATGGAGAAATCTCAACATGGAAGTGGAGACTAAAGAGTCATTTCTCATCACCAACATCAGGTTATGGAAGATTTGAAGCTGAAAGTGCTACCCAAAATAGTGATTCAAATGCAAGTGAAGAAGAGTATGAAGAGGTGATTACACAAAAGGTAAAGTTGAACCGCTTGAAGAAGCAATATTCAAAAGGAAATGAAAGGAGGTCTTCAAGAGCAAGGTATCCAATTCAAAGGCTGAGCTATGATAGTTTTATTGCAAAGCATTTTGCATATATGACACAGGTGGTCAAAGACAAAGAACCGGATGCATATGAAGAAGCATGTACACAAAAAGAATGGCAACAAGCTATGCAAGAAGAGATAAAAGCTCTCAAGGACAATCACACATGGGAGCTAGTTCCAAAGGTTGAAGGTATGAAGATTGTTCCAAATAAATGGGTCTTTAAAATAAAGAGAAATGTTGATGGTTCTCTATCTAACACGGCATCGACTATGAAGAGACTTTCAGCCCGATTGTAAAGATGGGAATAATTAGAACCTTGATTGTAATGAGTGCAGCAAGGAGATGGCCACTGTACCAACTTGACATAAAAAATTCTTTTCTCAATGGTGAACTTCAAGAAGAGGTATACATGAGTCAATCAATTGGATTTGAATATAAAAAACATCCAGATTTTGTTTGTAGATTGAAGAAAGCTTTGTGTGGGCTGAAGCAAGCACCACGTGCTTGGAATCAAAGATTGGTTGAGTACCTCACAAGGTGTGGGTATAGTCCAAGTAGTGTAGATCCCTCTCTCTACATGAAGAAAGAAGAAGGAAAACAGGTATACATTTGCATATATGTTGATAATCTCATCATAACAGGAAGTAATGTTGCAAGAATACAAGAGATAAAAAGAAAACTCGGTAAGGAGTTTAAAATTTCAGATCTTGGTGAGCTAAAATAATTTTTACGCATTGAGCTAGTCTATGGGAAAGATGGCATCTACTTGATACAAAGAAAGTACCTGCTCGATGTTCTTTTCAGATTTGGAATGAGTGAATGCAAACCAGTCACTCAATCTATGGACACAAATGTGAAGCTATGCTCAAATGATGGAGAGAAGTTACATGATGTAACTACATACAGGAGTATTATAGGTTCATTGATCTATGCTACAATCACAAGACCAAATTTGTGTTATATCATTGGAGTTCTTTCTCAATTTATGCAAGCTCCAACAAGTGAACATTTGAATTTAGCCAAACGAGTGCTAAGATATGTGAAGCACACAGTCAATCATGCCTTGTTTTATAGATATGATGAAGAATTGTAGGTAAAGGGCTTCAGTGATGCTGATTGGGCTGGTTCGAAGGAAGATAGAAGATCCACTTCAGGTTATGTATTCATGATATGTAGCAAACCTATCATATGGAGCTCGAAGGAGCAACCTACTATTGCACTATCATCTACAGAAGCTAAATATAGAGGATTAGCCTTTGCAACTTGTGAAGCTATGTGGATTAAGAAGCTCTTGGCTAATCTTGATGTGCAAGTGGAGACCATTACAATTTATGGTGACAACATGTCAAGCATTCACTTGACAAACAATCCAATGTTTCATGCACGAAGTAAGCACATAGAAGTGCATTATCATTATGTTTGAGAAAAAGTTTTGAGCAAGGATGTGAATATAAAGTTCATTAGAACTAATGACCAGTTTGCAGACATGTTTACAAAGTCCTTAGATGCTTCTAAGCTAAAGAGGTTCAAGGATGAAATCAACTTGCAGGATATGGCTGAAGGTGCAAGCTCAATTGTGAGCTTGAGGGGGAGTGTTAAAAAAATAAAGAAGCAAGGTTGTATATATTTTTGCAAAAAGGATTTTCTTCAAATGGAAGGACAATAAACAAATGAAAAATGGAAACATTTACTCAGCAAGTAGTGGAGGTAAAAAGAGAATCAATCAAAAGAGAGTCAAATCCAAAAAAGCTGAATTGGAAGAGGAGTGGCTACTCAAAGTAGTGGAAGAGTAGAAGAGCTCTCAAACTCATCATGAGAGTTTTTGGTCACTTGGCTATAAAAGAGACAAGGGAGGACACTCAAGAACAGAGGAAGAAGGTGTGGAAGTCCCCTTGTAGGTAGTCCATTTGGTTTGAGTCATTTCGTTCTCTTCACTCTCATAGACTATGTCTAGCCGCATACCAATTTCTGGGTAGCC